>VYZX01006990.1:285071-460808 GCA_013401335.1 Brachypteracias leptosomus
GTTGGAAAAGACCTTTAAGATCACCAGGTCCAACCATTAACCCAGCACTGCCAGGTTATCACTAAACCATGTCCCTCAGCACCACATCTACACAGCTTTTAAGTGCCTCCAAGGATGCTGACTCTACCACTTACCCAGGCAGCCTGTTTCAGGGCTTGACAACCCTTTCAGGGAAGAAATTTTTCTTAATGTTCCACCTAAACCTTCCCTGTTGCAACTTGTGGCCATTTCCTCTTGTCCTATTGCTTGTTACTTGGGAGAAGTGACTGACCCCACCTCACTACAACCTCCTTTCAGTGACTTGTCGAGAGCGAGGTCTCCCTCCAGCCTCCTTCCTTCCAGGGCTAAACAACCCCAGGTCTCTCAGCCGCTCCTCATAAGCCTTATTCTCTAGACCCTTCACCAGCTTCACTGCCCTTCTCTGGACACGCTCCAGCACCTCAGTGTCCTTCTGTAGCGAGATGCTCAAAACCGAACACATTGTTGGAGGTGCGGCCTCATCAGTGCCGAGTCCAGGGGGACGATCCCTGCTGACCACATTATTTCTGATACAAAAGTACAACGGACAGGGGGGAAAGGGCCGCCCAGGGCACCTACCTCTGCCGGACGGTGGAACCCGCCGCTCGGGGAGCCACGGCCTTGCTGGGGGAGCGGCCGGAGGAACCGACGCTCGTAGCGCTGGGGTTGGGCCCGGGCTGCGGAGAGAGGAGAAAGGCGGGAAGGGATGAGAAGCCGGCGGGCACAAGGAGGGGACCGAGGGCACCCCAACCCCCCCGGCAGTCTGGGCAGAGCCCTACTCACCATGGCGGCTGCGGCAGCGCTCGGTACAGCCTCACTCGCACCCGCTCCGGCCACGTCTCTGCCCGCCGCAGACCCCGCCCCTTGCCGCGCCGCCAGGGCCCCGAGGCTGCGCCGGATGATGCCTGAGCAGCACCGGTCTCTTTTCCTTCTCCCCTTCCCTCAGCCGCCTCTTTCCGAGTGGGCTGACTCCGCCGAACGCTCCAGTCGCACCCGTTCCCTCAGCAGCCGTCAGGCCGGGTTGGCCGAACAGGGAAACGCGTAGGATGGGACGCCGGCATCGCCCGGGACGCCGGCAGGCGGGGCGAAGGGGAAGGCCCGGCAGAAGGGCTGACGTGTCCCGTGGCGGCCGTGGCGCCGCGCATGCGCGGGGCNGCCCTCTACATCCTGCTGCTCAGCGGGGAGCCGGTCGACGTCTTCGTCTGCGACCAGGTGCGGGGCCGGTGGCGGGGGAGGCCCGAGGGGAGTGGGGGTGCTGGCGGGCTCCGGGGCAGATGGAGGAAGAGGAAGATGCTGCCGCTTGGGCTCCCCTCGCAGCTCTCCCCTGGTGGTGGGCCTTGGCAGGAGGAGGTGTGTGGGGGAGTTTTAAGCTGAAGGAGGGTAGATTTAGACTAGATGTAAGGGTGAATTTTTACAGTGAGGGTGGTGAGACACTGGCACAGGTTGCCCAAAGAGGTGGGAGATGCCCCATCCCTGGAACCATTCAAGGTCAGGATGGACAGGGCTCTGAGCAGCCTGGTCTCATGGAAGATGTCCTTGCAGACTGCAGCAGGGTTGAACTAGATGACATTTAAAGGTCTTTTCCAACCCAACCCATTCTATGATTCTATAAAGTCCTAGTGCTTGATGGGACTTGGGCGGGGAGCAGTCTTGGCGGCCTCACAGGCCAAGGTGAAGGAGAAAATCTAGAGATGCAGCAAGAGGTGAGGGATGAGGGAGTGCAGCTTGAAGTGCTTGTGGAGGGGAGAGGGAGAAGGCACTTGGCTTCCAAAGGACTGGCCCTCAGAGCATGGCTTTGGAATCACGTATACATGCCAGCAGCTCTAACACAAATAATGAATGTCTCCTCCTCTCCCATCTCTGTTGGTTGCACTAGGTGTCTGCTTGCATTCCTGTGCTCAGACTGGCCAGAACCCGTAAGAAGGTTTTGTTTTACTGTCACTTTCCTGATCAGCTTCTGACCAAGAGAGAGTCACTCCTGAAGCGCATCTACAGAGCCCCGCTGGACTGGCTGGAGGAGTACACGACAGGCATGGCAGACTGCATCCTAGTGAACAGCAGGTTCACTGCCAGCGTGTTCAAGGACACCTTTAAGTCCTTATCTCACATAAACCCCGATGTCCTCTACCCATCGCTCAACGTCAGTAGCTTTGACACAGTAGCTCCTGCAGACATAGCTGACCTGATACCAAAAAAGAAGTTCCTGTTTCTTTCCATTAATAGGTATGAGAGAAAAAAGAATCTGGCATTGGCTCTGGAAGCCTTGCATGAGCTTCGAGGAAGACTTGATTCTCATGAGTGGAATGAAGTTCACCTGGTTGTGGCCGGTGGTTACGATAAAAGAGTTCTGGAAAACGTGGAGCACTATGAAGAGCTGAGGAGACTTGCAGCCAAGCTTGGTGTTACAGACCATGTCACTTTTCTGAGGTCGTTCTCAGATGAGCAGAAAACCTCTCTTTTTCATAGCGCTGTGTGTGTGCTTTATACACCAAGCAATGAACACTTTGGCATTGTTCCTCTGGAGGCAATGTATATGAGATGTCCTGTTATTGCAGTTAATTCAGGTGGTCCTTTAGAATCAATCTTGCATAACATTACAGGATTTTTGTGTGATCCTCTGCCAACACAATTCTCTGAGGCCATGGAAAAAGTTGTGAGAGATCCTCTCTTAAAGGACACAATGGGGACAGCTGGGAGAGCCAGAGTTATGGAAAAATTTTCCTCAGAAGCATTCACAGAACAGCTGTACCAATACATATGCAGATTAACACAATAAAATTATGTTCCTATATTATATTTTACAGCTTTGTATCTCTCATTTGTATAAGGGACCAGTATTAATTGAACCCGGGACATCTGAATTTCCTTATGCTGCCTTATGTCACTCTAATACCAAGAATGGGCAGAATGTCCCGCTGTCTCATTAGAAGGTTAAAATTCTTCATGTGATAGGCTGATCCACCATTGCAGGAGTTCTGTGTGCTGTGCATTGGAAAAATGCATCTTTAAATGGCAGTCACTTATTAGGAAATTATTGCACGTCTTAATACTGTACAGTACAGCTGACTCAATTTATAAAGTGTGGATATGTATAGATAAGACAAGCGCAGCTTTATTTTTACATATTTAAAATGTTCATCGGTAATTTTAAAGAGCTGTATCAGCTGAAGTACAGAGAGAATTGCACAGTGTACCCGCATGTTTAAAAATTCCAGCACTGTTAGGGATATGAACAGTACAGTTTAAAAATGATTGAGCTTTTAGTCCTCAAATTCACAGTGGGTGTCATAAGTGTCCAGGGGTGTGAGCAGGAGGGAGCTGAGGCTAGAATAGAACCAAGGACATTGCCCTACCTCAGGCAAAAATGTTACTGCTGAAATTCTGTGTCTGCAGATACCTGCAGTGCTTGAGGATGTCATGTAACTTTGACAGTTCCTGGTTTGCAGAGACTTCGATGATACCCCCCTTATTTCACATTCCATTCTAAACGACAGCATGCTTTTTTAAACGGTGTGAATGTGGAGAAGGTGAGCTGCCATCTCTGCCTGTTCCTGCATTTATCGGTCATCTCTCAGCTGTTCCTGCATTTGTGCTCCTTCCCCACCCCTTAAATGTTTTCATAAACTTTTTTGTGATGGGCGTAGCAATGAGTGACTGAAGGGCCTGGAGAGAGAGTGCAAAAATAATCTGTGGTCATTGCCATCAACACCTTCAAGACATGTTTGGCCTGGGTTTTAAGCTCCAGTTGGAAGGTGCAAGATGGTTGGAGGTAGTTACTGTGGTTGCTTAGTTTATGTTATGTTCTCCTCTCCAGATTGCACAGGAGTTAAGCTGGAGCCTGAGGTACACACCAGCGCACACTTTCCAGCATAGCTCCGTTTCTGCTCGAGCCTTGGCCTCCAGCCCTGTCCTGAGCTGTGTTGCTGGCAGGCGTGTGCCTGGCCCTATTGACTGGATTTCATGGATTACACTTGGACTTGACTTGCTGTCTCATGTTTACCTGGTGACCACTGGGACTGTCCACAGAATCTGTTACTGTCAGCAGGCTGTCCTGCTTGGGTACGGTGCCCTGGCCAGTGAGATCACTCCTGTGATGGGATCTCCTTCATCTTTTGACTGTCATCCCTTGCAGAGCAGCCCCAGTCTTGCTGCTTCCTGACAGGTAGCTTGGGCCATCTCAAGCCCTGAGCTGACTGTCATAGAGCCCATCCTACAGGTTCCCCATCAGCTTCAGGTAACCTCAAACTCCTGCAGAAGCTATGATCAGCACGTAGAGGCATGGCCCAGCATTGCAAGCTGCTTCAAGACCTCTTGCTCCCTGTCTTGAGCAACCTGATCTAGTGAAAGATGTCCCTGCCCATTGGAGGAAGGCTGAACTAGATGATCTTCAAAGATCCCTTCCACCCCAAACCATGCTATGATCTTCCAGAATCCTTCAGCAGGGACTGGGCAATGGATTTATTAGTTGCATGTGGCTAATCTCTACAGCCTACCCAGGGGTTCTATATCTCAAGGGATATTAGATGCACAGCAGTAATAATCTCCCAGCTCTCAGGACAACCTGACATACTGATTTGGGACAGTTCTTAGGAGACCACAACTGTGCAGTGGCCAAGGCTGTCTTGTGGAAGCTCCATCAGGGGGAGTAGTTGGCCACTAACTACACAATTGAGTTCATGGAGTTGACTCTGGAAACTGGGTGTAAAGACCAAACCCTTATGGCCCTCTGAGGTCTAGAGCTGTCTGTGGCCTTCAAGAGGGGGTGGCTAGGACCGGCCTACCCCAGAGCCAGAGACAGCCTGTCAGACTCACCTATCACTGGAGAAGCACCTGGCTTTTCCAGGAAGAGCATATGCAGAGCTCTGGAAGAGCTCCACTGTGTTTTGCTCCACCTTCCTTACTATACCCAGAGGGGGAGCCCATGGACATAAGCACCATCCACCTCACTCCTCATCCCAACAGTGAGAACATAGATGGAGAAAAGCAGGTTGCCTTATTGTGGTAGGAATGTTGCCAGTTGCACCAACAAACTGCCTGCTCTGACAGTCCCTTGGTGCAGGTACGTGTAAGGCAGTTGGAGTGGCTGGCAGACTTTGGGTAGGAAACCAAAGTTAGATGAATGGATGGTAATAGTTATGAGTGAAGGTCATGGAAATGTTTGCATTTATAACACCCAGCTACAAGGACTTCCAGTTTCACTCCCCCTTGCATGGAGACCACCTTCTTTGGACTGTTTGAACCTGCCTCTTCCTTGCTTCATTTTAAGCCTCTTAATTTTTCTGTTGGAAGAGACAATGAACAACTAAGCCCTCTCCAACCTTTCCACACGACTTGTAACTGCAGTAGGGTTGAAGGGCCTCCTTTTTTGCTATCCTTTCTCCCTTCCTCCTGCTGGGGGGAGCTCTGTGCTGCCTGCCCCAGAGCCCACCTACTTGGCATGGGATAAAGCAGGAGATAGAAAGATGATAGAGTTTTTTCTTGTTTAATTAATCTCCCCTAGGTTACCTCTTGACAGGGGAGGCACAAATCAACTCCTCTTTGGCTCTTTGTGGTTTAGGGTCAGTAATCCCGGGTGGACTGCAGCTTGAAGAATAACATCACATCTACATAAATCACCTCAGACTTTTTTGCCACGTCCAGTATTTATCTTAATTTTGTCTTAAACTGTTGAGTGCCACTGCTGTGTGTGAGGAAAGCTAACTATGGTCTCATACTACATAGTGTCTCAAAGCTGTAACCTTTGAGATGAAAGCTGTGGTTGTCAAATATTTTTGAGTTATGCAGTGACTCATACTGACATGTTCTCTTAAGCATCTCTTCATCCAGTCCCATACTGTCCTATCACTACTGCTGTGTTAAAGACCCACACATGAAAAGTTTTAGGTTTACAGAAGAAAGAAACGTTTTGTTTCAGAAATGCAAGTGCTCAGTCAGTTCCTTATTTTATGCCAGTGTGGTTTTGTTTCCTCTCTACATCCTCTCCTCCTTTTTGGAGATCCATCAAGAATCTTGATTGTGCAAGTAGAATGCACAATGTCCTTGTCAATGATGAGCCACCTGTCAATTAAATAGAATCAGCTCCATCATGAGAGGACAAGAAGTGCCCCCATGTTTTACAAGTCATCATGTTCTGGGGATATCAAGTATGTTCTGTTGTGCTGTCTCTAGACCAACACAATACAAGAAAGCAAAGCTGATCAGCACTGAGTTTCCAAAATGGCAGATTTTTAAAGCAATAATTATTTGTAGCTGTTTTGAACCTGTTTTAGAAATCCATATGCTTTGTTTGTATATAGTTCCTCTTTTTTCCTTTATTTACATTTAAAAAAAATATTTAGGAGAGTTTTATTTAAATTAAATTGCAAATGCCTTGAGCAGTTGCTGCCTGAAGAAATATTAAGTACTGCACAAGAACAATTAAATAGATTATTATTAGCCTACAAGAAAATGAAGGTTTTAAATTCATATCCCACCACTGTGTTGTGAAGGATGATGCAACAAGAAGAAAATTAGGAGAATTCATGTCCTATCCTCCTTATCCTTGTACATCCTTCTACCTTCAGTTACAACCCACATATATAAAAAGAAGCCAAATAAAGAAGTTGTTTAAAGCATAGTTGGGAAAATAAGGGCAGAGTATGTACAGAGATACTGGGTATGAACAAAGAAGGGCAGAGAGAGGAGATCAGGCATTAGAGTTTCTTCACTTACCAATACTTTGGGCTGGAAAGTGGGAAAATCTCAGTTTTCCTTCTTCAATTTACTTTTAATACCTGTAGTAAATAAGCCATAAACAAACCATTTCATACACATAATTTTTATATACCCATTTTCAGATTATAAAAAGATATAAGAAAACCAGCAATTTCAGGATTAAACAAGCCTGCTAATGCTGCTTTTTTTCCTCTCCCCACCCCCTTCATTACTAATTTTTACAATTTCACACAGTATAAAAAATTTTATAGATTTTAAGATTTGCATGGAGTCTATAAAAACCTCATGCTACATTATCATATTGCTAAACTTTATTCTTTTTTATTATAGCTTTATTATTCTCTCTCATGGATGAAATGGCTGATATTTTATTTTGAATTGTAATTTATTATACAGTAAATATCACAGGGGTGTTTTTAATGAAACAATAACTGTAGAATACTAAAATAATATAGTATTATGAAAGGTGTATATTCAATAGCATGAATGTTAACGTGAATAAGAGAGAAGGAAATAGACATTTTACTTATAGTTACCTTTATCTGCATTTATGGTGAAAGTAGAGCATGTGACCCACTAAGAAATAAATCAGAGGTTACTCTTTATTGATTTATGGATGTGCAGTTCTTCAGTGCTGGTTATTTTATGCCAAAGATTAACTGGGCTGATTCCAGATTTTTGCACTGTTAGTCATACGGGAAGACCAACAAGTTTGACCTCATGAACTCTGAGACAAATCTATTAACATCCTGGTATATTTATGGTTCCAGTTCCTGTGCACTGAAAGAGAAAAAAAATACAACAATTGAGAAAATAAAAATAGAAATAATTTGGAGTTGGTTTACATGGAGAAGGGAAGAGGTTGATAAATTTTAAAACCCTTACATTAGGTAATCAATGACTGGGAAATTAGCCTTCAAACAACCTACACTACAACTACAGGCACATACCATAGTCTAATTAAATGAATTTTTCCCCTCACAGTTAGTTACACAGAGAACTCCTTCACTGTATAGCAAGATTTGTAAAAATCAGAAATTTGAGAAGCCCTTCACAGTTATTCCCAGGCAAAAGTAAAAAAAAACCCAAATAAAACCAAACGCATAATTCCTGGTTGTGTCTCTTAAGTATTTACAAGTGTGTAAAACAAATCACAGGAGCATCACACCTTGTCTGGTTTACTCTTTTTAAATCTTGATCCTGGCCTAGGATTAGCCCTGTAACCAAACCTACAACTGAACAAGGTGGAGGCTACAGGGCCTGTGACCCTTCCCCAGGATGGGAGAGGTCCAAGCAGAGCCACTGCAGGAGCTGTGCGGGTAATGCAGCTTGATGTTCTAGTAGGGGCTCATCAGTGGTCAGGGAGAATGGAGACATCTTTGGTGCCAAAGAAGGAAACAGCACTCAAATAAGCCAGGAAGAAATCCAGGACCACCTCAATCCCCAGCTATCTCAGTTTCCCTCCCTTTCTCTCACCTCTCACCGCTCATCCACATCCAGTCAGGATAGAGTTAGTCTGCCAGGGAGCAGCAAGGGCCATTTGGTCACCAGGGGACAGGGAGCCAGGAGCAGTGTATAATAACAAGGTAGGCATCCCACAGTATCCAGGCCATAAGCATCTGCTTTTGGGCACTGCTGAAAACAGAATAGAAACCAAATCTGATCTTTGATCCATATTCGGCCATCTTCTGTTCTTAGGCAGAAACTCTTTATCCCCAAGTATCCCAAACCATGGAAAAATGGATCAAGAAGGCACCCAAAGAGCACACACAGTGCTTAAAGGGCATGAAAACAGACAAATCCCCTCCTGAAACTGTTCCTGTCCCAGGAAAAATCTGTGCATTGTCACAAACACCAGTACACCGAGAGAATTCTGCTGAGAGGGGATGTTTAATTCATCCAGGGCTAGTGTCTGTTTATTAATACTCACAGGAGAGGATGCCTCGTCACCTATCCCAGCAGCATCTCATTTTCTGCAGAGAAGTATTCTTCTAACACTTCAGCATGAATTCAAGACAAGAAATCAGCACTTCTGAATTAAGCTACCAATCTGTGATTTACTGTGAATAAAGTTCTGCAAAACATCATCTATGAATTTTGGATCACTAAAGCTGTATGAAAGTTCATGACAGGTGACAGGGTAAAATTCCCCAGCTCGCTTTCCTGCTATATGTCGTAAGTAATCAGGGATGCTCAAGTCTCAAAGTACTTTGTATATACACAAACCCACTGTGGAGATTGGACCTTTTGAGTGAGAAAAGCCCAGTCCAGGCTGTCCACCATAGGGATAAAAATGCTCACCTAAGTTTACTTGCAGTCTATATGTTCTTAAAGGGAAGTCAGTTCCTAGAACTTGGGGGTTATGGGGTTATTAGTGAAACTACATTTCTAGAGGCTGAAGCAGATATTAATTAGAATTAAAATTAAAATATTCTCTGCAGTGAGTAAGGGCACTTGTCATTAATCTAACATGGTAGTCTAGCCCTGCAGTTCTAACAAACTTCTATATTTGACAAGGGAAAGAGATTATGATTATGTATCCATTTAAAATAAGGCAAAACAAACTCTTACTCATGCAGGTGAACAGGTTCTCCAAAATATAGCTTGAAAAAATATCAACTGTGGTCATCTTAAATGGAGCAACTCAACAAGGATTGTAGAGACAGATTTTTAAGAAATTAATAAATGTCAGTCCAGAAGAATTAGAGAACAGGCATCAGTTTGATAGGAATGATTAAACACTAACATTCCTTCCTTCAAAGTACAAAGAAGCTGGTATCTATGTTTGTAGAAGATTCCTTGATTTTTGTGTGGTTCCAAACATGAATATTGTCCCCAAAAGTAACTTCAAGCAAAATTCTGTAGTTGAGCAAAGGAGACTGTTTCGTATGCTACAGATCTCACAGTTACCAAGAAATTACTTGTTGTTCTGCCAATCCTTATAAAACATCAAGAGAAAGTGAATCCCGAGATCTGCAGTCCTGAGACTGCAGCAAATTTTGAAGAAGATCCATTTTGAAGAAGCAGATCCACTGACCACAAAGCAGTCACAAGAAGTATTAAAATAAATGGCTAATAAGAAGGATTAGAACAATATGCAAAGTACTGAAATAAAACACTCTGTGCCAAGATCTTCTTCAAACTGAGACTCAGGAGAAACAAAGGCTTCCACAGGTGATCATAACAAAGGCAAGATTTTCAGCAAGAAATGTGCTTTTCTCCAGACTAGGTGGCTTCCTCCTTGAACCCGTCTCATAAAGGCTTTTTTCTCAATTGGAAGTAAAATAGGCCCTAACCACATTCATTTCTTAAAAAACTAATTTGGAGTAACAGCAATGAGTATAGACATAGAAGAAATTACACATGATTTTCTTCACAGCAATAGGGATCGTAATTTATATACATGTGTATACATACATTTGATTTATTTTAATGAACTGAAGGAAGGCACAGCCTCTTCACCTACATTCCAAGTCAATAAATATATTCTGATTTAAGGAAATATTTAATAGAAGATCTTATGAACTCAGCTGAGTACAGGAATATCCTTCATATCTTCGTCTAGAACCTGATATAACATCCCTTTGGCTTGCCAACCATATCATTTTTATGTGCAACACCGTAAGTGCTTTGTGCTTGCTGAAGAGTGGTTCAGAAGAGAGCAGACAGACACTAAGACTGAGCTGTGTCACGCTGTGAGCAGCCACACCTCGGGTCCAGAGTCACACTGTGGTAAGTAGTGGTTGCGTTGGCATCAACACCTTCTGTTTGCTCTCTCTCTTTCTCTTTCCCCCTGTGCAATACACTTACTATCTCCTTTTATCAGGTTTCATTTCCTCCATCTCTTTATCTCTTTATTATCACAATACAACATGCACCTCTGTATTACAAAATACCCAGGAAGCTGTTCTCCTCATCTCAGGCAGTTTCATCCTCGAATGGCCAGCATGGTCACCTCGTGCAAGAAGAAAGGAGCAGAAGTTGCTGCCTGTTGTGATTAATGCTTCATGTAATTTCATGTGGCACTGAGATGCTGTTCTCTTAGGAGCATGTGAAAGCCATGTAGAAGAGTGATAAAAAAGATTAAATATACAACACACTGGGATCTGTGAGACTTCTTCAATGATCATGGTATGAACGTGGAAAAAAAGCTCTGTGGTGCTCAGATACCAGTACATAGCCACTGCAATATTGCAGCTGCTTGGATGGAAACTCGTCTGGTTAATAAGCAGGTGATAAACAGGCAGGAGGAGCAACTCCTTTTACTTAATTCAAATCTCCTCTCTCTTGCCTGCAGGATTCATCTAGTTTTCACCTTCCTTCTTTAGAACACTTTTATATCAGATTCTCTCACCCAGGCAAAGAGCAAGGTCATTTACAACGGCAATAGAAAGTCAATTAGAACAAATAACAAAGGCTGTAGTTTTAGTGAGTGAAAAAACTTCAAGAGCATTAAACAGACAAAACTCAGGCAGGGTCTGAGTCTGACAGACTCCCACAGTGGGTTTCAAGGCAAGTGTTTCCTTTTCATAGGACTCTACATTTCCTCCATCATAGAGATCCCAGTCTCAACTGTTCTGTTAAGAATTAATGCACAAAGGACCAAGCAATTGACTCCTAAGGTGCTTGCAAAATGACAGGCTCCGGCACACTCACTCCAGGCCTTCACAAGCTGAGCAAGACACTAAGTTCAGATTTGAAACTCTCACCTCCCCAAAATATTCAAATTGCTCATTAGACTGTGCTTGGTGCTGGTCTTGGTGGACAGGGACAGGAAGGATAAAAACAGTTTTTCCCCTTTGCAGTGTTGTTTGCATTCCCCCTAGTAACAGACCCGCTTTGCTAATTGCAAAGAATATCCCAACCCCTACAGAGGGAAAGAGCAGGAGAAATGCTTGTAGGTGGGCCTACAGCCAGGAAGCTATCCATAGACTTTCAGATGGCATCTCATCTAAGCTGATGAAGCTCACTTTCACATGAGTTGTGACATAACCATGGCAGGAACTGACAAGTGTCAAAATCTTGCTGAACAAACAAGATTTCAAGTCCTATCCCTCTGTACCAAAGAAGAACCAGCAAACATTGCACATTGCTCCTGCTCTTCCCCGTGGCACTAACTCCTCTCAGCAGCTTCACTGTACTCCATAAGTATGTTCAGTTCACGCTTTCACTTAGAATAGCTGCTGATATTTAAACTGAACTTTTCATGGCTTTCCCATCAGGACACCTTTCTAGATATTGCTCTACTGTAGGGAATAAAGAGTTACAGGATGGTCTGCCATCAGGACTGGGGTTTCTCTGCAGATTCTTGAGTCTAAGAAGCAAGCCCTTGTGTTGACCAGGAGACCAAGGAATTATTTTCTTCACAGGCCAGAACATCTCTTGTTCCCTTTTTCCCCTGCTCTCACCACACATCAGCGTCCTATTGGAACAGACCAGTAAGTGTGGACCTGGGCATAAAGGACAGATAATGGTGAGAAACAGATAGTTTTAGGTATCACTTGATCATGGCATCCAAGTGCAAACAGGGGGAAATTTCCAGCAGCTTCTTCCTCCTTGCAGTCATGTAATACATACACTGGGAGATATTGTGACCTCTTGCAACTAGTCAGGTCCTACAGTCTAATTTTATCCAGAATAGTGTCTACCTGATGCTGTTGCAGAGACAAACCACACCACAGGGTTGCTTCCTTGGAGCCACTCTTGTGTCTGCAAGTGCAGCCATGGGTAGTGTCTCCTGACAGCTTTCATCTCCCCAACACTCAGACCAGGAGCTATGACAGGCTCTAGATCTGCAAGCTTAGTGTGGCTGAGGGACCGGGGGAGGCAGAACCATCATGACCTGGAAGGCCTGCAGTTATTATTTCTCAGGAAGTAACAAGTGTTACACAAATATCCATGTTGTGTCTTTTCCTCTGTCCATGCCCTGCTCCACATGTGAAGGTGAAAGTTGCCTTCTGCTCAGTCACCCTTTTCCAAGAAAGGTTTCTCCACTTGTCTAACCATGCTCTTACAGCTACCCCAAACCAGGCAGTGCCTTCCTCAAGGCAGGCACCGCCTTCCTCAAGACAGGCACCAGCATGGATTATCAGACTTACCAAGGAGTGGAGTGTTTCAAGACAAGAGAATGAGATGGGGTGAACCTGTCCATTTGCTCTGTCAGAGCAGGCTCAGGAGACACACACAAATGGTGAATTGGACAGAAAGTTCAGGAACTCCTTTGCATTGTCCCTGTAACTCTCTCACTTGTTTGTTTCCATTAGTGCTGAGTCCCTTACATAGCAAAAGTCAGATGATTGTCCCCTTCTACTTCCATTGCTTGTGCTGCAGTCTTTTTTCTTGGTAATTCCTCTTCACCCTCCAGCTACTCTATAGACCAAGCCCTTTCTTGAGGAGTCAAGCCAAGGTTCACAATGCAGAAAGATGTGCAACATGCAGTGAACAGGGACAGTACAAAGGAAGCCTCCCTGGCAAGGGAGGGCTCTGCAACACACAGCAAGTATCTTCCTGAGGGGAAAAATTTGTTTGTGGGATTGATGAAGCATTCTACAGAGCAGGCCTGCCTGGGGAAAAAAAAAGTTCTCCAGCCTATGACTAACTCACACATGTCTGGGGACTTTTGGAGCAAAAGAGAAATGGTGGGAGGGAGAAGGATATCATAAACCTGAAGTAAATGAGTTCTGAATCAATGAGGTGTGGTGGCAAAGGAGGGAAAGCATTTGAGAGATCTGATAAAGGAATACACAGCTCTATAAATGCCAGATTAATGTTTTTTCACACACTGGTGCCATCTGCACAGGTGCGGCACCCTGAAGAATATCATGTTATCTTCATATCTGGTGAAAGTTTCCTCAAGGCTTTGCAGAGGGCACAACAGATTGCACATGTAAGGATGTGGTAAGGCTTGCTGGCATTTAGGTTGTCCTTGCAGTCAACAAGCTGAAGATAAGTCTTAGGTTTTCCCAGGCAGGAGTTCAGGGCCTCACTGAGACCCCTGAACACCCTCTGACTGTGGCTACACATCCCAGGTGGTCAGGCAGTCTCGGTGCCATAATGCAGAACTGTAGCCAAATATTGAAAGTGTCAGTGTCTCCCAAGGGACAGAATAGCGATTAGTTCCTGCAGAAAGTCATCATGGGCATTATGAATGGATCACATCACTGTCTCTAAGTCATCTCATCTGCTAACACCCTTCTAACACCCTGCTGGAACATGGACCAACATCCCTTCTTGCTAGACATCCTGCAAAGAGCACATCCATCTGCAGAGCATGGTGTCACCACCACAGCTTGCACATGATGCAGGCAAGTAGGGAAGGCTAGTACACTAGATCGGTCAATATTGCATAAGGAGAAGAGAAGAGAGGGAATTGCCCTTGAAGCTCTGGTACATTCCCAGCTACGTTACAGTACAGACAGGGCCTGGGAACATAAAGGCTCTGAGATGTGGGCAGCACAGGCTCACACTAGTCTGCTCACTCATCCAAGTAACAAAACACATAGATGATCCATCTAGGACAGAATGATCCATCTAGGACTGCTGAACCTACCTGCAGTAAATAGTTTATCCAGTGGCTTATCTGCAGCCACCAAAGGCAATAGAAATCTGTCCATTATTTATTGTTAGTACCTCATGATTTGACATTTAATTTAAGTCTTCCACTGTGTCTTGCCCATCAGCTTTAGCGTTATAAATAGGGAAGCACTTTCTTTCCCATTTAAGAACTAGCCACAAGGATTGAGATCTGCTTAATGAGCCTTTTCCTAAGTCTTGCATTATGTTGCCATAAATGGGTGATGTTCAGAGGCTTACAGGCACCTCTGTTATGAGGAAAGCTACTGAACTGCTGAAGGAACTATTGCTTCAAGGCTTCTATCCATGTTCAGCCTTCATGGGCAGACATGTTTTGCTAAATACTGTAGAGATGATGAAATTGATTCTGTTGTTTACAGTTGTAAACTTCTTTACAAACAGCTAATTTTTTAGAAATTTTATTTTCTTTCTGTTATGAAAGTTTCCACACTTGGGATATCAGGCATTTTGATACAGAGGGCTGTCAGACTGGCCACAAACAATGTGCCCGTGGCAAACCCATGTTAGGTATTGCTGATTGCTTTATCACCCTTCACATGCTTGGGTATGGATGCCAAGAGGACGTGCTCCATGATCTTCCCAGGGAGGGCTTTCACTGTGTTTTTCTCACTGCATTCTTACTCATGCTGCTATAGTTGTCTACCCTTTACACCATCTCAGATGCTGTTTGTAACAATGGCAGTAAGAAAGCCTCACCAGCTTCAACCAGGTGGCACTCGGTCTCCAGCCTAACAGTGTAAGTCACACAAACATGTAGCCTGCATTCTTGAAACAGAAAAAAATAATGCCAAATCCAAACACCCTTCACATGCAAAAACTCACCAAGAAACATAAAATAAGAGGTTTCTCATCATTGAAACAGGCTGTTAGGGGCCTAGAAGAGCCTAAAAGGACCAGCCATTCTTACTGCTTTTCCAAGGAAACTTCTCAGTCCTTTGTTAAGCATAGCCTGAAACCTACCCACACATCTTGCAGCTGGAGCTGGGAAGTGTGATGCCCCTGAACCCTGCAGAAAAGGTTCCTAAGCTTACTTATTGTTTGTAGATGGTGTATTTTGAATTGGCTTTATTAAACCAGCAATTGTGATTACATTTGAATAGCAGAGGGAGCTCAATGTTGTTAAAAATAGCACTTTGACCATTAATTCCATTTCTCCACATTTTATTTTTGTTTTCACCACATTTTTTCCAGAAAAAAGCATCTTATATTCTCTTAAGGGAGAGGTAAAACAAGTTAGTGGTTCATATATTTAAAAAAGAAAGGGGGAATGGATCAAAACTAGAGGTGGGTAGATTCAGATTAGACATAAGGAAGAAGTTCTTTACCATGAGGGTGGTGAGACACGGGAACAGGTTGCCTAAGGTGGTGGTGGAGGCCCCATCCCTGGAAATTTTTAAGGCCAGGCTGGATGGGGCTCTGAGCAACCTGATCTAGTTGGAGGTGGCCCTGCCCATGGCAGGGGGTTGGAACTAGATGATCTTTAAGGTCCCTTCCAACTCTGACAATTTTATGATTCTATATACTTGTTCTATTGCCTTCATGAATCTGCTCCCTAGGCTCAAGAAAGACTTTGAATTTTCCCTCATATCTATACATCTTGAAGACTGCATGAACTGATTAAAACTCTTTTCCTTCCTACAGTCTAGATTAGTCTGTATTCCTGAGGTTTTGTTAATATATATAACCATACATGGGAAGACTGCAACCTCAAGATCAAATGGAACTTTTACTCAGCAGATGACATGGTTTTATCACTTACCTATGTTTCTTTATCAGGATAATATATAAGAGAACAATTAGTCTTTAACTTTACCTCCATTTTGGGGCTCAAAATATAAAAGACCACACTGCTGACATTTATTTGTCAGCTGAAGTAACTTTCCATGCTTTGGAAAATAAGACTTTTAGCCCTAAGGAAAGGATCCTTCAGTGCAGGAATAATGGCTTGTGTTAAATGTCTTTGAGATAAAAAATAACTTCACTAAGAACATTAAGCACTGGCTATTCCATGACATCTTTCAAGTACCACTGTCCTTGCAGCAGTAACAGCCTTGAGAATGATGCCCAGGCTTCCATTTCAGCATCTCAAAAGGATGTGATAGCTCAGGATGGGAAGTGAAAGGATTGGTGAGGAGCCTAATGAAACAATGAAGACTTCCTTGGAGACACAGAGAAATGGCAACACGACTCCATGGCTGAATAGTGCTTCTACTCCCAGTTCCTATGGTCCCACTCCCAAAGGGCTGGGTCCTGATCTGGGTGAATCCTCTGAGCTCGAGAGTTCAAGGCAGGACTGGTCCCTTTTTTGCAGTCTGTTTTGAACAAGGAATCATCTAATATGATTATGAAGTGAAGTCCTGGCATAAACTGCAACATCAAGACTGACTATTCCACCAGCATAATATTAAGGTCAAAAGCAGAGGTGCCAGAGTGGGGTAGGATCCAGCTGGAGGGAGCTTTGAGGAGCACAGGCTGGAATTCAGATGTGTGAAATGGACATCTGATAAGATTTTACCACCTAAATCCATTTGAGATCTAAAATTATCTTCTCAGGCCACTTACTCAAAGACTTTGTTTCTGGATCTCCAGTTAGAAAATCCACAGAATTTCAGCTAACATTCTGAGTATGCAATGTGTACAGATGTTACACATGTCTATAGTTCTCTTTTTAATAGCACACAAAATTAAAGCCTCCAAAACTGGGATTTTCTTCCCCCCAAAAGCCACCAGTGCAACTACGCGATGTGTTTCATCTGTAATGCTGGGATAACGAAGTCTTGCTTTTAACAGATTAAAATGATAATAAAAATCCAAATGAGACCCACTTAGCTTAACACTGACAAGGCTAACATATGGAAAAATCAGACTTATCTGTAAACTCCTTTCTGACCTTGGCTGTGAAACTTCTGGCTCAATCATTTCCCACTCTTTTCCTAAATATAGTAAATTTTACTAGTAGGAAGACTAGCAAGTTAAAGGAAGTGATTCTTCCCTCTACTAGACACTTATGAGTCCTCATCCACACCTTAGAATGACAGATAAAATGATGTGCATTAATTAATGTATATTCTAAAAGGAACTCTAGTTGTTCTTGAGAAGCATTATTATTTATTTGAGGGAAAATTGCTTTACTCTATGATAAGAGATACGCTAGACACATACCTACCTGTGTCCTAAAGGTAGGAGTTTAACTGTGCTTTTTACTTCTCAAATACTGAGCGATATAAAGAAGGTGGAGAAACTCCTCAAAGGTGTACAGAGAAATGACAACAGACATAAGTTGCAGAATTCTGATTAGATAGATATATAGGGGAAAAAAGAAATCTCTATAAGGGTGGTCAAATGCTGGAGTAAGTTGTCCAGGGAGGATGTGAAATCTCCATCCTTGGAGATAGAACTCAACCAAGTGTGTCTTCGAGCAAGTAACAGGGTAGAGTACCTGGCTGATGATCTCCAGAGCTTCCTTCCAACCTAAATTTTTTGTATGATTCTATGACTTATTTCTACATAAAGACCTCTTTTTAATCATATGATGTCTGTGTGAGCTCATACCAGTCCCTTGATGTCATAATATCAGTCTTGTGGGGTTCATTTCCATTCCTATTCTATACTATGTCAATCCTGCCAGAGACTGAACATTTTAAAGTCAGAACTTTGTGTTTGCTGACTTTAAGTATGACCATGGCCATATGCTAAATGCTTATTACATTAATTGCTTTTTTTGGAGAGCTTATCTAATACAGCTTGATAACAAGGTTCCTAATTTTCCACAGCAAACATAGCTCTATAACAGATAAAATGAGTGCCACCTGTTTTATGGAGAGTTTGAACATTTTTTACTTATCTAGATACCCTCTTATTTAAGTGGAGTTACTTTGGAAGTGCCTTGGAATACGTATACCAGATATATGAGGCTTGTATGTATTTCTTCTTGGGTGAAACGAAAAATTTAATTATATGAAAAAAATGCAAATTGCTGCCAACTGTGTTAACTGTGAGAGAGTTGCATTATCTTCTAACATAAATTGTCAGTGAATTGAAGAAAAGACGTTTTGGAAGCTGATCTGATTACTGTCAGGGAAAGTGCTCAAACTCAATTGTTGGCAAATGTCCAGTACCCATCACGGAACGATCATCACCTCATCATTCAGCCTTCTCAACTGACATGCAAAACAACATCCAAATATTCATTGCACATCTGTGCCGGACAGATTATGCATTAGCAATTCAAATCAATTCAATGTACAGGCAGCTTCTGTAAAGGCGTCTGTTTGGGTGAGATGCCTTGTTGTCTGGGATGGATAATAAGGCAACTCTGTCTAATCTTGGAGAACAATCAACCCATCTTGAGAAGGTGACTGACTACGTATGCTCTTGCCCTGACAGCACTAGAACAATGGCCCCATAATGCACTTGACTCAGCTGGTAATAAAATCTACTTTTGATTAGCAGCCATGGCTTGTGTCAATCACTGCATGATGTACCATTGTCCTCTGGTCCTAAACACAGTTTATTTACAGGGAAACAAAAGCTTTTTGGATATGGCTGCTGCCCAGAGATTGCAAAATAGATTGAGCTGTCAGCCTCACACACTAGATGAAGATTAATGAGTTGTGCAGACAATAAATATGAAGCAATGACCATAAATATGCTAATAGGTATTATCCATATACACTATAATTGCTACAAAAATTAAAAAGTAGTGTGAAGGAAATAGGTCACAGGGTGACAGATAGATAATCTTGGATGCTGAAGATCTTTGGTTCAGTCAGATTCTCTACAGGTTTATTTCCTTCAATTAGACCCTTCAAAAGAGTAATTGTTTAAAAGCTGTTTGAATAATCTCTTTTGAAACAGAGGTTTATGGGAAAATGTTTATGAAAAAGTGACTTCAGTGAACGTGTTATTGGGATGAAAAAGGTGACTATCAAAAGCAGGCTATGCAGAGATTAATGACTGTGATCAGCTGCTCGGCTTCACTATGAGGAAAACATCTCGAAGTAGCACACTAGTGAGGACTTCAAGGAAAACATACTGGAGAGACACAGCAGTTTATAACCACAGACACAAGTGAGTAAGGTCACTCCTAAGCAAAATATAGAAGAGTTGCATGCACATCTGTTTGTGGTGGCTTGTTTGGTGTTTTCAGCTTAGCACTCTATTTTTATTTTTTTTTAACTGAAGAAAGCAACGATGTCCACAGCTCAAATTTTCAGAGCACTTCCAGTAAAGTCTCTGGTTCTCCAATTCCTTTCAAAGAGCACACTGTATTCCTTTCAAAGAGGCAGTGTATGATTTTTGACATTTAGGGATTTCATTGGAACCTAAAACTCAGAGAGTTAAACACCAAACTATGTTTGCTACACATATAAATGCTTCAGCACCTAAGGCTACTGAAGTTGTAGTGATGCTGAAAATAAAGGCAGACATACTCTTGGTGTTCATGGCTTTCACTCTGTTCTCTGAGGCTTAGAAGTGCCACTGGATGCTTTTCAGGTCAGCTCACACCACCCATCTTCTCCCTTCAGATTTTTAGCTTCTGGAGTGGGGAAATTACTCAGATACTCTCCCAAATCAAATTTACTGTTAAAATATCAGGCTTAGTGATACAAATGAGTTATCTTCTCTTTCTTTCCATACTTCAACTAGAAGTTGCATCAGTTTGGTTCTTATCATTGTTTGGATTTTTGGCAAACAGTCCACAAGGACTTACAATGACCTTAGTGCTTCTGTGCCGGGCTCCCTACAAACTCAGATGAACATCAATTACACTTGACTAACATCTTGGAAGATACACTTTCTAACCAAAAATCCCAGTAAAACAAAGCAAAAAAGGTAGGACACCATTGATGAAAATGTCTCACATAAAACTGGCAGGTGAGAGAAAAAGTACATCTTTCTGGATGGATCGGGGGAGGGGGAGGATCTCTGGAAAGTTAAGGCTCAGGGTCTGAGTTCTTGTTCCCAGTCCCACTTCAGTAGTGACATTGAGTTTTTTTAAACTGGAGGCTGTGATGTTTGTCATGTCACATGTTGCCAGGGCACAGTGAGACCCTGTCCCACCACCCCAAGCAAAATGAGCATGGTAGGCCCAGAGATGATAGGCAGGTTGAACCAAGAGCCCAAATTATCATGCAAGTTTATAATGAGGCAAGTCCAAGGTCAAGTCAGAAACATGAGTCAACAAATCAGGTTCAGGTCTGGCGAAGGTAGCCAGGCTCAGTCACAGCCAGTGATTGCTGGACAAGTCTTATCTTTGCTAACCAGGCACCCCAGGATCAAGCCATAAAGACAGGCTGCAGCTCAGTCAGACCAATGAGGTATGGCTGTGATGGAGCTGCAGATAGATGCACCTACAGCATCGCTCAGGCAGGGACTGAAGGCCCAAGGGAGGCTGCCCAGGGCTGTTAAGACCTAATAGCAGACTCAGCCCTGACACAGGTGCAAGAGAGTGACCTTGGTTTTATTCATTTTCACAAGAGATTTCCCCAAGTTTTCATAACAAGCTGAAAACAAGTAAAAGCAAACCTCTTTGAGCTTAGAACTTCTCCATAATTTACATTTGCTGTGCCACTATAGTAACAAGAGCATGGAGATAGGCAGAGCTCAGCTGGTTTTAGCACCGTGTCATCTGTGCCTACTCACGTGTTCCTCATCCAGCTCACTGCAACCACAGAGCAGATTTTGGAGCCACCTCCTTGCTGGCTAGGACCATGGCATACTGGTAAACAGAGGCTTCCCTTGAATCCCTTCAGTGGTTTCCCTCTCCTTATTACACAGAGTTTCTTCGCCTTGTTGTTAGTTGACTACTATTAAATTCTTTTTTCCCTGCTTATTTACTGATGTCCTGCCAATTGCGAATTGCCCCAAGACACTTTGTTTGCAATAAAACTTTTATTTTACCTAATTTTAACTATTTTTAGTTAAACAACTTTGTAAGTATCCATTATGAATTATGTTTTAGGATTGAGCAAAAGGTCATCACATATAGAGTCTCTGCAACTTTGCAAAGCCTTCATTCTACGTGGCTTTGCCAGACTTTACCATCATTTCCCGATGGGCTGTTTGGAATATTAAATAAGTTATATTTTAAAAGCATCAAAAGATTTTAGCCATTTTGAAGGAAGGGTCTGTAGCAATAAGTACAAAGAAAGTGACATTTATTGTCACTTTGAAGAGGGCTTATATCATTAATTGTCCTATTCTAACATGCAATTTTATTTGCATTTAAGCTGCAGCTTTAGATATTTTATAATATTAAGTAATTAAAAATGATAAATAAGGGACCTGAGAAATTATGAGGATAAAGATGCATCATAATTACAGAAGCCCTAATGCAAGAAAAATAGAAAATAAAAATAACAAATATTAGAATTAAAGAAAACTAACATCTGTGAATTCAAGAAAAATTGAATGCAAGAAGGGTTAAAAGAGCAGTGCTGCTCATGAGCCAGGCATCCCACTGCTCAGATAAACAGCAAAGGAGGAGAGGAACAGACTTTGTAAGCTTTGTTCTATAACCCACCATGTACAAGATACAGATATTAAACAACCAAGGAAATGCTATATTTTTATTCTGTATATTTCCATTTTGAGAGTCATCCCTGTGGTAGTGGGACCTAATCAGATATGCCCCTTTACCTAAGAAAGGAGGCCCGTGGGTTTTTAAATAGCCTTATTTGAATTCCTGGCTGGGAAAAGCAGCGATAAAGGAGCGTTTGCTATTTGCAGAGGCCTCTTCACTAAGATGGAGGCTCTGCTCCGGCAGGATTTGCATGAGGAAGGACAAAACATCTGCATCAATCTGCTCATGTGACACAAGGTCCCCTAAATATTCCTTCCATAAAGAAATTCATTTTCACCATGTTAGCCGAGTTCTGAATTCCAGCTCTCTGTAAACCAGTATTTTGGGGTATCTGTCCCACGGGTGATCTCGGGGTGCTAACACCAGCTCCAGTTGCAGTTTCTGCATGGCCACCACTTTGCTGCCTTTTTGTCTATTATCTTTACTCAGAGTTTTATTAATTCCTAAAACAAGGATCTATCTTCTGCAGGTGCAATTCAGTACAACAGAGTGCAAAGCAAAAGAATGAAGAAGCAAAGTTCTCAGCCACGTCAGTCGCTAATCAGTGATTCATATGCTACTAATTTATTCTACTGTTTGTTTAGTTGGTTTGCCTAAAATATACCCTGATAAAAGGCATATTCCCAAAGTTCGGTTTCATTTCCTGGATGAGGAGAAGTTTTGGTTTCTTTTCTTTCTGACTGTAGCATGAGTTTCATTTCCCTGCTGTTAGCCAGTGTATAAAAGACTGGCTGAGCCTCGCAGTGCTGCAGATCCCACACCACCAGGGGCAGACATGGCTGACCAGAACATCCGCAACGCTGGTTTCACTTCCTCCGGGATCTCATCAGGATCTCTTGCTTCATCGATGATGTCCCGGGAAGCACAAGCCTCTGGGGGAGGCGTGCATTCGGGAGGCCCTACTTCTACTCTCCAAGGATTGGGTATGAGCAATTTTGTGTGTCTGTGGTTCTGTGGTTTAGTGCCTAGGGCCAAACAATTTTTTTTTCCTTGAAAATTAGCTTGCCAAGTAGTCGCTTCTCTCCTACATTCCTGTATTGTAACTGAAGACAAATATTCTGATATTTAACTGCATGTTTTGAGAGAGATGCTATTAAGGGTGTTTTCTGTGCATGTACATATGCATGAATGCACAGAGACATGTGGCATTCATGAGATTCAGGACAGGGTTTATTTGAAGTTTGTGCTCTCTCTCCATTCTGCTAGGAATCATCAATAATATGGGAAGTCATGGTAGCAATAAGCAACGATACACTTATGCAAGAACATGATCTGTTTACCTACATTTCATATAAATTATCAGATTTCCCTTGCTCTTTCCTCCCACACATCCATACAGGGAGAACCCATTAAACCTTATGCAAACACTATAGCAGCAGGAAATAAGCTACAGTCCAAGAGCTGGATTCACAACAAGGTATATACACACCCTCCACAGCACATATCTAGGTACTGAAATTAGGCAGAGCTGGCCTCGTATGAGCTAACCCTGCAGGTGCTTGCTTTTCTCATGCATGCACTGAGCAATCCCTGATCTGATGACTCCAAGCAGCTTGGCACTTGTTTCACCCCAGATCCCACAGGATTCATGCACAAGGTATTCTACCTGCCAGTCCTGCTGTGTGACCTGATTCAGCAGGTATCCTCTAAGCAGCCATAACTCCACAGGAGAGAGTGCCCCGTGTAATCCTGCTTTACCCAGCAGCACAGTAGTTAGCTCACCAACCTTGGACAAAGTCTTCAAAACCCTTTCTGCCTTAGGGGTCTTGGACTGGCATGTCCCACGTGTCAGGAATATGGGGATCTCTGCCATACTGGTCTACTCCTTTTGCAGTAAGCAGCTAGAAGTCTACTTAAGGATGGAGCTGAATCTGACTCTTTTAGCCATAAAATGGGTGGTTGGCCAGCTAAGCTGGCCAGAGTACAGATTTGGGACAGCTTTTAATAGTAAAAAATGCTATACACTTGATCAAAAGGAAGTAAGTTTTTTTTTTAAGATATTATTTATGTTGCTGCCAACCTTATTCATAGCATAAGACTCTCTAGACAATGAGGGAATAAGTGACATAAAGGTCAATTAGAGAGATACTGCATGTGACTCCTGTGAGGCATTTTAAAATTTTTACTCTGTATTATTCGATCAGTGAGTTTAGGTCATGGAATACAGTGTCTATTGAATATTCAATAGCAAAGAGCTGAAGGGATAGTAGCAGCAGAGGGGCAGAATATGAGAGAGAGTCAGGACAAGAGGAGAACCAAGATAGTGAAGAGCAGGAAGAGCTGCAGGCACCATGCTGCATAGGCAGCAGAAATCCTCGTACGCAGGAGGTGCCAGTTACTTAATCTAATCATACACTAGAGCAGAGTCGGCTGCACAATCGTGCCTTCTGTTACAGAAAGGGTGCTACAGCAGTACCCAGCACACTCACAACCAGTGGCAAACTCTTCAGTGGTGATGCCCTATAGAGAGCATGAAGTTGCAAATTCTAAACTAAAAGACTGAAGACTTGTGCTCCCTCCATGTGCTGAGAATCTTTAGAAGAGGGGGAAGGAAAGTATTGTTTTATTCTTGCAATGTCTGTATCAACTATGGACTTTTATGAAAACCCCTATTTTGGTGAAGAGAAATCTGCACGACTCAAGGAAACTTTAGCCATGCCTACAGGAGATACTCCAAAAGAGCTTTTATCCATGTGAAAAATGCTAGCTCTGTATCATTGCCAAGACAGGTGTGAGCTTTGGCTCCCTGCAGCAGGAGAGCTTGCCACACATTCTTTGCCTGATTGAGAGCTAAAAGGGCCTGATTTCATTTCCGCAGGTGCTCACTGAAATCTCTTGCTCTTCAAACACATCTTCTTAACCTTTTCATTCAGACTGTAACCCTTCCTCCCCCCAGAATGAACACGCTCGAAGGAGCGGCTGATTCTGCAGCAGGGCATGAGTATTGTTCAGTATCACTTTACAGAAGTTGTTATAACAAGCTCATCACCAAAATATTTGAGCATCCTCCAGGAACGCTTTAAGCATTATCACTAACATTTGTCGTTGCTAATGCTTTACTCCTCTCCCAGGAGGAGTTTGCAATTGAATACTTTGCTTGAGGCTTATTTATACTGAGATGGAGATATACACATAAATTTGCTACTGGCTACCACAGCTTGCTGTGTTTGAATTTTACAGGAATCTATTATGTATAGGCTTATGCTATGGAAAGTGAAGTGAAAGGGACATATCTGTCTCCTAGAAGAGTAAGTGGTGAGGTCTGCAACAATCCTTAGTTCCTGTAGGAGTTTGTTCCACAGTCTTCAGGCAGCTCCTCAGAAAATTGTGATTTCAGTAGAGACAAACTGTGCTGAAACTGTTTTAGAGATCCAAAATTATTAAAAACAGTCTGTGCAAGAGTTGTAAATTTTATTTGTGTTCTGGGAACATCAACAAAACACTGCAAATGCCCCTTCCCTAAGATGGCAGCTAAAAGGCAGTATACTGATGGAACAAGTCAGATAATCAGCAGTCTCCCTGTCTTTTCATGCATTTGCTAGCCTCAATTTTTTTTTTTAAACATGGTAGTTTATAATTATCCCACGATGTTCCTTCCAGTCAGTAATATCTCCTTTGTAACTGCTCTAGGTGCCACAGGCTCAGCCCATTCAATGGGTTTTACCAACAGCGGAATCTCTGGCGGATCCCCAGCTGCCCACATGATGTCCCAGGAGGCCAGATGTCATGGAGGTGGAACTCCCAGGGGTGGTACAACTTCCACTGTCCAGTCCATCTGTAAGTGAGAGTCTTCCTGATAAAGACGAATTAACAGATGGCTTCTGAGAAGTCAGCAGTACTTCAGCATACATCTACTAGATGAAATAAGAGGAGTGGCTGCATTGAACTTGAAGCAGCGTTTCTCCTGTTTGTTGCTTTATACTTAGCAGGAAGCTGAAACTAGGGAATTAGTGGAAATAACTATGCCACAAAGTCTCAAAGATACAGGTGGATAGCAGAGACAAAAACCTGAAACACACAGTGATGGAAAAAAGGCCAATGGAAGTTTAGGTTATGCTTTTCATCAGCACCACAGTGGAAATTCCTCAATTTATTTTTCAAACACAAATTCAGGACCAAACCAAGAGCTTCACATTTGAACATACAAAACAGATTAAGTGGGAAGAAACAGAGAAACATGAGAATGAGGTCATCAGACTGACAGACAGAAATCATTAGTCAACTTCTCATGGCCTTTTAGAACAGCCTAGCTTTCTTTCCTTTAAAGCAAATTCATTGAGTCAAAAGCAGAGAGATCTGCAGCACTTACTAGCTCAAGGCAGAGAACAACACCTTTTCCTCCTCACCCTGCCAAGTTAATGCAACCCACACCTAGACAAATCAAACCAAGGTGTGGGGAAGCCTAGTCTGTACCTGAATGCATCAGTAAGGATACTCATTATGGCAGTGGGATCCTGCGGGGTTTGGAAGATAATTTGAGATAAGATTGAAGTTCTTAATTTCAAAAAGTGTCTTTCAAAGTGTAACACAGACTTTTTGTCTCTGACCTGGGAATGTTTGTAACCAGTGCTCATATATTCTGTATGTTTTCCTGTACTGCAACTTTCCTTCAATTTTTCTCACGTTTCTTTGTATTTGTCCTTAGCAATGGGTGGAAAAGGAGGAAGACACTAAATAGAAGAAAAGCTCTGAAGTAAACTGTGAAGAAAAGCAGAAGTAAGCTCTACAAGCAGTTCATCCTCTACCAACAGGCATTTGACAGCTTCTCCCCTTCTTTGCTCTCTCTGTCACTGCCACAAAAGGCAAACCCTTTTTCACATGCACAAATAAAGTTTACATTAAAATGATACTTTCTTGCATTAAATTAGTGGAGATGGAGGTGAGGGGCAGTTTCTTCCTTGATTAAACATTCTCTGAAGCACTGGCATATACGAACACAAGCTAATAAACAGAAGCTAAGGTACTTTGGGCTGCAAGGGTGTCTTACATAAGTCCTGGGTTTAGCAACACTAGACTCTCCAATTACAGGTAGCTTGCTTTGTTTATTTCACAAAAAGTTGATCACTGTGCAAAAGTCACCCTGTTGTGAGAGAGAAGTATAGAAACACTTGGTAACGGGCATCCAGCAGCTCTCTTTGGAGCCTTTCTAATGGGCTATCAAATTAAATTCTACTTAATTAAAAATACACATAAGCAAATGAGAAGAAGGTCCCAAGAAATTTCATACCTCAGAGATGAAACTGGTATTTACAAATATCCCTCTACTGTGTCTAAGTTCCCTTTCACATTAATTTAATTTCAAATTCCTGTCTTTTTATTGAGAGGTGCCAGCTTTGTCACAACTGGACCAAAACTACTGTGAACCTCTTATGATACCTGAGAAAAGATAAGGAAGAGGCTTCATTTTCTTTGGTATAGGTCTCCCTGCTGAGGCCTCTTGCTGTTCTCCGCACGCCTGACTCCTTTCCTTCATATGTACTCATATGATGTTTCCCCAAATACACGTAACATTGTCCATTCCCTATACAAATATCCACATACACATTCCCCCACACTTCTTAATGTCTTTCTTGGTCCTCAACCTCCCTCCTCTGTCACCTTCCTCCCTCTGTATTTCTAAGAAAACCACACAGTGAAGCTGCTCCTTCCCTTTCCCCACCCCAAGACAGAGGGAGAGAATCTCACATCTTCAGGACAGAAGTTAAGAGGTGCTGGATATGTGGTGCAGCACTCAATGATATTCTCCAATGGTTCCTGTCATTCATCTTGAGCATTCCCATCTCAGCTGCATCTCTTCACGGCTGAGAGATGTGTTTGTACCCATGCACCTCATGCTCTCGGATATGGTCTTCTCCCTCCTGCCAAGGCACCCTCCTGAATGGATGTGTGAAGTCAGCGCTCGCCTCCAGCTGCAGTAAAGGTAAACTGGATTATTTGATGAGGGGAGGAGTGCTGGCATGGAGGAGAGGTTGATGAAGAGGGGACAAAAGGTATCTTCATCTGCTGTGCTACACAAAGTATTAAAAGGCAGTTGGAAAACAAAGCCTCCATTTCATGGGACAGAGCCGCTCTCCTAGCAAGGCGCTATCTTGGGCAAATGCTTGAATGTAACCAGGAGGGGAAGTCATAAAATCCTAGAAAGATTTCATTTAAAAGAGAGTTTGGTGTGAGGAGAATGGGGGCACTTCTCTAGTCCAACCTTCTGCTCAAAGCAGAGTTAACCTTAGCATTAGACTTGTTTGCTCAGTGCTTTGCCCAGTCAGGTTATGAAAGTCTTCAAGGAGGCAGATGTCCCAGCTTCTCTAGGCAACCTGTTCAAAAGCTTTACCATTCTCACAGTTGAGATTGTTTTTCCATATGTTGAAACAGAATTTCCTTTGTTGCAAAGTCACACTTACTCCAGTGGATCTTAAGTACACACTTAATAATGACGTATTTTAGAATTTTCCACTTTAGAGATTCACCAATAAACATGCTTTACTGAACTGGCACACAGGTCTAAAAGTGGTGAAGATGTGACTAGAGAAATGCTTTGCAGAGTTCAGAGCCTCCCAGTGCCACCGCTGAGAAGAGACACCCTATTTGCAAATCACACAGTGTCACACCAGCAGGAATGGGTGCTGTCTCTCTCCTCATACTTTCTGTACAATTACAGACTGAGAGATTTCTTCACACAATAGTAGTGCCTTTTATTTATATGTTATCTTTCACAGTTAGGGATCCTGAACCATTTTGTTCGCTGCAAAGGAAATGCAGCAACATAATCAGAGGTGGGGTTTTTAAAGGTCAGACACCTTGGAGCTTGACTTGCGTGGTAGTTTACATGCCTGCATGTATGTGAAAGCTTCCCTGCTCATTGCCTGCATGCTGGCTACCTACTGCTAAAGGGTTCCCACTGCCGTAAATATCTAATTGCAATATTGCTGGAACAAATAAAGACAGGGAATGAAGAATACTGTGTCCAGGTGACCTAAAAAAAAAAAATTTAAAAAATCTATTATGGGGTAAAAATTTAAAGTATTCAGGACCCACAGACAACAACCAGACTCAAGGGTCTGCAAATCTTACTGAGAAATGTGAGGCGTGCTCTCTGAAATGGTATTTTAGATGTGATTTTCAGCTTTTCTTCCAGCCTGTCTCTGTTCTGCTCTAGCATCATCTCAATCATCTCTCTGCAACCATGATTTTCACACATGCCCCAGTCCCCACCAAGCACAAGGCAAAAGGTTTGGCTGGACACAAACAATAGGATGTGGAAATTGATGTCATCAATCTCTGAAGAGGGAAGAGAGGGGAAGGCTGCTGGGTTTACTCTGATAAAGTTTCTGTCTCATTCTTCCATTGTGGTTGTCCCTGCTTATAACAGGCCTGCCTTTCCCACTGTCCCCACCAAAATAGCCTCCAATTAAGCAACCCCCTTTCCTCTCACTTTCAAACATGCTCCATAGTCTTCCTTGATCCATTTTATGGCAGCAACCTCATAACTGCTGCAGGACATCAGCAGGGTGTTGTTATTTTCCTCTCCCTTACCCTCTGCTAGAGCTGCGTTGCAGCACTTTTCTGTCTTGAGCTCTGCCCCATGACCTCATGTCACCTCTGAAAAAGGCTGTGGCAGCTTTGTCAAGCAGTTGCTGGGCTATAGGTAGAGAAAGCTGGCCATGTGCCCAAGAGCACAGCTAAATTTTTCTAAGGCACTAAATGTTCCTTGCTCGTGGCAGTTTTAACACAATTCTGCCATCTCTTTACACAGGAGGGAGGGAGCATAAGGTCAGTGTAAGGCAATGTGACTTTGGTTGAAGAGCATTGTGTGTCTCCTTACTACAGATGAAAGGATATGGACAAGTAAAAGGCAAAGGAGAAGCTGCATCCTGTCTTTACTTATTTTTACAGATGACCAGTGATTTTGCTTTTGCAGCTTTGCCCACTCAGCATAACAAAAACCAAAGCATTGGAACTCCAGATATTTGGCATAGCTTCAGTGCACGTGTGCCAAGATGGACTCAGCAGTTTGCTGGTCTTAAGTCTGGGTTAGTGCATGGGTCTAGTAAAGCCAACCTACACTTTCCTTCCAACGCCTTTAATACAGCAGCTTGTGACTACTAAAATATAGCTGTGATCTGCCAGCAGGTCTTTATTCCAATCTATGCCCTTAGAGCTGGCATAAGGTAGAGCAGGAAAGTCACAGAATCACAGAATCACAGAATGGTAGAGGCTGGAAGGGATCTCTAGAGGTCATCTAGTCCAACCCTCCTGCCAAAGCAGGTTCATCCAGAGGAACCTTGCCAGGCTGGAGAGGTGGGCCCATGCCAACCTCATGAAGTTCAACAAGACCAAGTACAAGGTCCTGCATCTGGGTCGGGGCAATCCTAAGCACCAATATAGGCTGGGAAGTGACTGGCTTGAGAGCAGCCCTGAAGAAAAGGACTTGGAGGTACTGGTGGACAAGAAGCTCAACATGAGCCATCAGTGCATACTTGCAGCCCAGAAAGCCAATNAGGCAGCCTATTCCCATGCTGTCACCCTCACAGTAAATAAGTTTCTCCTCATGTTGAGGTGGAACTTCCTGTGTTCCAGACTGTGCCCAGAAGGTCTATTCTGGCTTTTTCCCATTGAGAGATTCCCCCCATGTGCAAATGCCAAGGTACGCTCTCAGAGAACAGTAAGAACCTAGATTCCCACACCCAAACACTTGCTTTAGCACTGAGGATGCTAAAGTGAACAATAACAATGAAATTAACTTAAGAATAACAAGAAATAGTAGAAAAATTTGAGCCTACAGACAAAAATTCAACCTGTCAGACAAACAGTTTGGTGAACTGAAGCGGTATTATCCGAGAAACAATGTATGACCATTTCATGACAATTAAAGACCTTGTTTCTTGTTTACCTGCAGAGGGGGAAGATTTAAAAGTGCATTTAAACTATAACGCTGGCGTTTCTTGACCTCAAGTGTTTTTGTCTTGTTAAAAAATGACTATCATTAGTGAGAGCTGACAAAAGGTATTAATGTCTAGAAGAAGGAAAGCCAATCCAAACCAAAGCAAGGATCCTTAATCATGTATCAGTTCTCTTCTCAGCACTTATGTGACCCTGGTGTTACTAGTTTGGATTATTTTTCCCATCTTTAGATCTTCTTGTGTTGAGAACTGGCCTAGACAGCTTTACTGAAGCAGGGAACATCCTCAGCTGCATCTGAATTCTCTTAACTAAGTCACTTCTAAAAGGTCTACAGGAGAACAAAGGTAAATGTTTCCTCCAAGCCTTACTCACAGACTACTTAAGCAAATTCGTATGTACATTACTACAAATGAAGTATTTACAATTTTAACAGAATATAATTGAAAAGGTCAAATAACAACAAATATGGCAATCTAAATCCCTCATGTCTCTCAATCAATCTTTCCACAACAAACAGAGAGAGAGGGGGAGAAAGGGAAGGAGGCAGCAGCGTGTGATTACCAGAGCAATAGCACTGAAGCAATACACGGCAGCAAGCTCAGAGCTCTCTGCACAGAAATCAATTTCTCCCACGGGATGGGGTCGATAGTTGTCTGACAGGACAGTATACAGGCAATTTAATAGCATTTTATCTAAATGAATCTATTCCTCCCCATCACCCCCAGCCTTCCAGTTCATAAGAAGGCTCTCTTAGCAAAATAGATTATTTTTTTTTTATCATGCAACAGGAAAGTATTTATCATTCCAGAGACACTACCATTGTCTATTAAAAATCATTTATCCCTGTTAGCTACTCATTACCCACAACTCTTTCCCAACATTGTTATGCTAGTTAGTCAACTCATGCACGCTCCCAATAACGTTACTTTCAGTTACACTGGAAACATTTTTCTTATCCCAAAACATTTTAAACTGCAGATCACCCTTTCAGGAAAAATAAGCCCACAAAGACTCAGTTGACTCAAAAGAGCTCTGGTATCTGAAATGACATTTTAATGCAAGAAAATGCCTATTTTTGAGGAATGTATTATACACGGAGATTGGCTGTCTAGTGTATATATTTTAATAGTACTTAATAAATAATAAAGCCGAGCTGATCTTATTAGTGGTTATGTGTGTAAAATAAACAGTAATGAATGAGAACCCCTAATAAGCATAATTCCAAGGATGGATCTTCGGTGCTCTGGGAGTTTGGTATTGTGCCCCAAAGGCTCTTGTAAATCCAGCTGCAGTTCTTGCTCATCATTTAGAAGATTAGGGGCTGATAAGCGACAGTCAAGCCTTATTAGAACAGGCTAAGGCAACAGGAAACATTAATTGGGTAATTTAATGCACAAGGAGACAGCAAATGCCTGCATTGTGGTTCAGATGCTGCTTCCTCTATTGATTTGTTCATGTCTTATTTTGTGAAATTCTCACAAATTCTTGGTGGAAAGATTGGAAGACAAAGTCCAAGTTTAAAAATACCAGAATAATTTTGTTATTTCCTACAGCTTCCCATTACCCCTTGTATTACTAAGGACCCTGCCCTTGGAAGCCGAAGAATGAAGACTACTGCCTTGCCCAAGGACTCCTCCAACAAAGGAGGGGAGAGATCCAAGGCATAGCAGCTACCTGCAGGGAAATGGTGTCTCACCATCGTACTTGTGTCATGGTTTCATCACGGCACGTGCACACAGCAGGAGCACTGTGACCCTGGGAGGAAGCCCAGTCTCTGCCTTCCTCTAGGAAGCTGGGAGCACCTAACAAAGCCCATTTCTCTTTCACCGTCCTGAAGGAAATGTAGAAATAGTTGCTGGACTGATCTTGTTCTGGAAGACAGGAAGATGAGAGGAAGCTCCTGACATGGGTGTTTCTTCTTTATCTAGTGCCAGGATTCATTCAGTTCCCTCAGTGGTAGATATCAGTGTCTGCAACAACAGAATCTCTCTTTTATATACCAGTTCCTCATTTGGATCCCATCCTAAGATTGCTTTCCTTGAGATATCTTTCCCACAGCTGAACAGGAGGGAAAAGAGTTCTCATACAGTGGAAAAAATTCAAAATGAGAAAGGGAGAGTCTCTCCTTTACTTAGCTGACTAGCCATTCTTTCCCTCTCATTTTCTGGCCCTGTAACTTGGAAGATTGGGGGTTATAATTCATGGACACTTTATTTTAATAATTTACATTTGGAACAATTTAAATATTAAAATGCAGCTTGAAGGCATGCAAGCATTATTAATTTCAAACAAACATTGTACATTATGCTCTGTTTAACAGCATTCAATCTCACTTTTTGTAGCTTTATTCCACTTTCAAGCACTGCTTTTGAATCATTCCTTTCCAAGATCCACAGCCACAGCCTCTCCCTTTCACCCAGCAGCCTGGCACCATTTCTGCTGTGAGCCAGGTCCCCCATGTCTGCAGCACTGGCTGGAAGGCCACTCTTCGTTGCCTGCTGCAGCAAAACATACTATGGGCAGAGCACTCTAAGCTTCTTCAGGAGTGTCATATTTGAAGTTGGTGTCCTCTTCACACCCCCCCATATTTAAGGAAGATGTCAGTCTAACACTATTTACCATATGATGTGGTACTGCAGGGTGCCTATTACCAGATCTCTGAAGTCATGGAAGCCTTGATAGAAGAGACAGGGTCCACCTACAGCTCAACACATCCTCTCCACCACCACATTAACCAGTGCTCTAGCTGTTCTCCTTGTATCTTCTCAAGGACTGACACAACAATCCAAGACTATCCACTAGACCAAGAACAGGGAACCTGCATGTCTTCTTGGTGATACAGTGCTTATTTGTACTTGCACTGAACACTATGCAGGACAGCCAGTGGTGGACCTGTTCTGCTGGACACAGTGCAAGGGTAAGTCAAGGCAGATCTCCACATCTCAGAAGTTCTGACAGACTACCTGGAACAAGACCAACACATTCCTTTCAAACCAGCAACTAGGTACCCAGTAGTTGTATTAAGCAGGTTACCCTCTTTCCTTTGCTGGAGAGGACGACACCCCAACACTCATTCTCTGGGCTTTCATTCAGCTCTCAGTATTGCAACTGTACTGGAAAACAACAACATGGTGCAGGCTGCCCACAATGGTCCCTTTCCTTAGAGCCTCACACATTAAAGAGACACGATTAACAATTCCTTCTAAACACACAGTAACACAAAAGATTGTAAGTACATTCTCCTATAAAAATATTCATCACTGATGAGTATGGTAATTAATTTTAAAAGTTCCCCATCTTCTCTGTATCACTTTGGGGGGAAAGTGAGTATTGAAATTAACCTGAAATTAACCTGGTTTAGTGCTCATCTAATACCCATTGTTTGGTGTTTTTTGTTGTTTTTTTTTTAACAATGTCTGAATGTGAAAATAAGAAATACCTGTGTTTCCTTTAATGTAATAAAATTTCATAGAAAATATTGTCACTAAGGAAAAAAAGTGTATGCTACAAAAATAGTTCTTAAAATTCAGAGGTTGTTTTTTGCAGTCCTTTGCAACAGGAATTTTCACCCAGGCAAGATTTTTACTGGCCAGTTTTAAGCTACCTCTGCAATTTATGTTTATACATAAACAGCCCTGATTTTAATTGCTATCAACTTCTTATATTTGATAGATGGTCTTAAACATTTTCTCCCTCCAGAGACTACCTACTTTGCCAAGTATTGACACACTTTCAAGATTTATAATTCACTGAGGAACAAAGTTTACAATAAAATATAATGTATTCCGTGGCTGTGAATGGTAATGTTACTAAACAATCCAAAGATATTTCACAACTGATAGTTATTTCCCTCTCACACTCAGCACTGCACTGTTTCAGCCCTACTATAGACTTAGGCTTTAAAGGAAAGTAAAATGCCTAATTTGCCTCATCTGATGTCTCAGAGATCCAATATGACTTAATTTAGATTTTCGTCCACCAGAGACATTATTGGATTAATGATTATACTTTTATTTTTTCTAATAATTATTTCAAGAGGGTAACTCTTGTGGAAGTGATTCATTTACTTAGGGGATTGGAATAACCCCTTACAGAGCTCAGCTGTCACACTGCAGCCAGAAAGAGGAATTATTAAAGAAGTGTAAAATATAATGTCAGTCATACACGTGGTTACTAATTATTAGACAGACATAACTCAGTAGATGATTGAAGTCACATCTAGATCTAAAGATCTGAATTGGATTCAGTTTGCTGGTAGCAAACATGGGTCACTGCCTAGAGAAACCACAGAGGACCAGGAAGGGTTCTTAGAAAAAAATATATCAATTTGTACCAAGCACTTGTTATTGCATTACTGCAGAAGTAGCATTATCAAGCTCTGTCAGTAGCTCTTTTAAAATCAACTGAAAAGATCTCCAGCACTGAAACGACTCATAGATGTTACTTTAGTGACAAGTGCATCTCTCAGCCTTCTAAGAATACACTTTCAAGAAAGAAGACTTCATTTTCTTATTTTATTTTTTCCAGCCATTCCACCTCCTTAATACAGCTTTCTGTATTAATCTGTTTTGTAAACAGATAATTTAATGTCACACAGCTCCTTTGCAGAGGAAAAGGAAAGACAGCTTTGGGTTGCTCTCTTGTTATCTTACTGTTACCACTTCTCAAAGAGGAGCGGGCACCCCGGCAGCAACAGGAAACACGCTCCATGGGTTGCACCACCCATCTTCTCACTGGCTGGGGAATGGGAAGGATGGGATCCAAGGGGTCTGTAATTTCCCTGGGGTAGGTGGTGATGCAGCCAGTACAAGAGCAATTTTTGTGAAGTTTTGAATTTAAACATCCCAGCTCTTGGTGAGACTACGATTCCAGGTTACTTGGCTTTTGCCCTTGAAATGGTGGAGACACTCCCTAAAATTCCATAAGAGATGTTAAAATTTCTAGGAATAAATTCTTTTGTCAAAGTAATAATTTCTATAATTATTCATAGGAAGTCCTTGCCCTGGCCATCCTCCCTCTCTCATCCATCTTACAAGGGTGCTTAAACTGCAGACAGACTAAAACCTAAAGAAAACAGAAGAATGAAGAGACAGAAATGAGCAGTTGCTTAAATCTATTAATAACCAGATGTAGAAACAACAATCAAGAGTGATCAAAAAGTTGAAGAGACCAAAAAGAAAAATATTCTTGTAGATGTGATCCCTGTAGAAGAAAGCAATGGAGACTTAATTCAGGTTATGATTTTGCAAGCATACAAATGCTTGCTTAAGCACTTACAAGCTTACTTAAGCATTTAGACACAAATTCTTAAGAAGTTCTTCATGTTCTGTTAGCACAAAGTGAGATTTTACTTGGGCCTAGTAGTTTGTGTTTCAAAGATTCTTTGCAATACCACTACTGAGTTTCCAACAAAAATTTTATTGGGATGTAAATTAACTCTAGAAACCTATATCAAGATACAAAACAATTCTTCTGTAGAGCATTTTATTTATTCCTTGTGATGTAAGGATATAAATCTGACAGTAATTTTGTACTAGTCCAATAGAGGACTTATAAATGATGGTGGATAAAATAATTCATTTCTGATTATTCATGTTTATTTCATCTTTAGCATAAATAGATTATGAAAATAATCTGTTCCATGGCTGTTGCTTTTCTGATGAATTTAAATTGCATGTGGAATATTCTTAAGAACAGAGATACTGAAAACACGAATTTATTATTATTTTGACTCCTGTTGGCTCTTGTGCTTAAAAATAGTATACACACAAAGAGGCTAATTGCATTACGATTTTCAGATAATCTGTTTTTAAGCTGCTGACTTGGAAACTGTGAGATTAATAGCACTGAAAACATGTAAAGGTAATAGGATTACAATTTAATATTAACAGTTTCTTGGGGGGTCTGCTGTAGCAGTGTCTCATTTCTGGGATACACTGGAGTGATTAGTCTGCAGTGGCATACAGTGGTGATGTGTGATAACTGCAGCTCCTTCCTGCTGCACTCAGGGTCTTCCACCTACTGGTAACTAGCTTTGATTTGTAATAACTAGTGTAAACAGGCACAGAGCAAGCCTCCAATGCTCTTGCCCTAAGCTGCTGCTGCTAAGGGGAGATGAGTTCTCAAAGGGTCCTGTACTGATCCAAATGCACAAGGACAGATTTTCTTGCTTTTCTCTCATATAGCAGAATTGCAAAAGTTACCTGCTCTCACTTCTACTACACTCCAGGACTGGTGATACTGGAGATACAGCCTCTTTAGGAGAACCTTTTGTAGCCCAGAGGCAAGGGGTGGTGTGCTGGCTGCAGGACAGAAGCTCAAATGGAGTGGTAGCTCCTGCCATACTATCACCTAAATCTCTAATAATTTTCTCCTTGTTGTGCTGATTAAATGTATCCATGTGAAAGGAGTTGGTCTCCTCCATCCCCTGTTGTCATTCCCATGTCTGAGATAAGAGGGTAATGAGGTTCTGCTGTCATGTGTGTTTGCCTGACCAAGCCACGCCTGAAACACCAGCCATAGCTAATCAGGGCAATGGAGTGAAGGTTGGGGAGACTTTCCTCATGCTGTTGGAGTCTCTACCAGAAGCATTAAGACAGCACGACTGAAGTGCCAGGGGGAAAAGACCCAGGGACACAGCAGAGCAAAGGCTACAGGACCAGCTTTTGTTTGTAAACAAGGGCACAGGCAACAGTAGGCAAACTCATAAACATTGGAGAAGGTGTTGTTTACATCAAGATCAAAAGGCCCATGCTTCAATAAAACCAAAATACACTTAGGTCAGCAGAGGACCTAGACAGGAGGATTGTTCTCCCAACAGGAAGATACAACATTACTCCAAAGATGCTGACACTGGGAAATGGAGACAATGCACAGTAAACTATGCTTAATATGTATAGGGTCAGAGGGTTAAATAAGAAATATTCAGAAGCAAAAGATTATCTCATACTAAATACTGCTCCTTAGAAGATCCTTGGAAGACCCATCCAACAAACCACTTCATGACGACCAGTCCCTGCCAGCCCCAGGACTGCAGTGAGGACTCTGCAGCCAGAGCTCCTCATCCTGCGGGTCACACAGAAGGACTTCTACACACACGTTGTGGGCACATGCTTCTTGCTGCTTGTATGGAGGCTTGAGTGAGTGAAATCTAGGAGAGCTGTGTATACTCAATAGCAAAATTAAAGCATTTAAATTAGAAAAGTAGGCTAGCAAAAAAAGCCCCTATACATCTTCATAATAATTTGAGGGCAGATATTTTAACAATCTCAGTTTGCAGGATGTCCTCATAAAACACAAAGCTTGAGAATTTGATGTACTTCAAGGACTACCTCCTGCAGAATGTTAGTAGGATTTAAATGCTGTTACTTGTGCATTTTAAACTCTACCTTTCAGGTAATTAACAACGTCTGAATTATGATTACAAGGTTCCATTCGCCTAGAAAATTCAGGTTCACAGAGGACCTCAGGTAGTGCCTCCACTTTAAAGTAGTGTTATGCTCAGTATTGATCCCTCCCAGATCTTCATTCAGTTCAACTGTTCAGGTTTCCAGCTATTTCTACCAGCAACTTTTAATCCTTTGCTTGCTAGAGGATGTCTTTATATCAGTAGGAAAACAGTTAATGATGGAAAAAAGATAATGACTCAAAGAGTGAAAACCAATAACAAACCCATCAATAATACACAGAAGACAGAAAAAAAGGACTGGGGTCTAGCCACAACTTTTCTCAATTTCAAGACCTCTGTAGTTTGCTGAACCCCATTGGGTTAGCAGATGTGAGCCTACTTTACACTCAGAGTACCTCTGTGAGGCAGAAAATTTTAACTGGGAGCAACTGAGTGCACGAGAAACCTGAAAAATCTGTCCCTGGCACACAACAGTGGAGGGAACCTGGGATTTTGTAGCTAGCACTGATACAGACCTTGTTTCTCACCCCTAGGGTGTCACAGAGGCTCAAAATGCACATTTTAAGTCACTTACACGACAACAGCCACCACCTAACCCCACTTCTCGACCTTCTGCTTCCCCACTGGTGTATTCCAGGGTCCGTAGGTGACCCCAGCCAAAATCAGCCCTTGCTGTGCTGCATTCATACACGGGCTGCTCTTGTTTGCAGGCATCTGTTAGAAACTTGGTCCCACAACACCAGAGGCACACAGAGGTAATGGAAAACAAATCGCCCAATATCAGCCATACAGTAAAAATACGTGACCACCTGCAAAGAAACACCAGAAGAATAAAGAGGAGTAGAGATGAAGGTAGGATGCATGTCTATGTTATGAGGGAAAAAGCAATGGCAGCGAATGTCTGGACTGAAGGAAAAAAACCTCCTAGGCAAGGAGCAGCCACAAGCATCTCGAGCTGAGAGGGTAAGGACAGTTCCTGAGCACATAGTTCTCCTTGCAACCACTTAACAACATTGAGTCCTAGAACTGCTGGCCAGAAGGGAGCTCTGGAGGTCATCTCCCCCTCAGAGTGGGACTCCACACATCATGTCAGCTTCACCCAGACAAGTCTTGAAAACTTCAAAGGACAGATGTATCCCAAAACATTTTCACACGTCATTGCCACTGATTTCAACAGAATTCGGAAATTCAAACACATACAAAAACCTGTGTTTAAAACCAAGGTTAAACAGTTCTTCCACTACCAGCAAAAAAGGTCTGCTTTTAGAACCTGTGATCATTAAATCTATATAATCTATATTAGAGAGTTATCAGCATATCTTGTATAGTCTAGCTTACTCCTTCTTCCCTATGTGAGCCACAGCAGCTTCTGTAGGTGCTCCTGTGCATTTGTCCCACCCCTTACAAGCAGCAGCAGAACAGTGACAGGACAGCATCCCTTGCAGGACCAGAACACTGTAACTGCTGCTCATAAAGACGTATTTGCAGAAGCAGGCAAGCAGTCATTCACTTCATCTGGAGACCAGCTTAGTCCACCCAGGAGTTGTTTTTGACCATTGCTGCTGATCATTACCTGCAGTGAGCCAGCCACCAAAAGTATTAAACATTAATATATTTCAGTTGTGCCTATTGACTGTGCATTTTAAATAGACTCTGCCATTCTCTCCCAGTGGAAAGATTTCTTTTACTTTAAGAATATATAGGGCTGTGCTTTCAGTACTTTTTCTTTGTTTAACAAGCAGGTCTCTTGCTGAAAACCCAATAGACCACAAAACCAGTCAGGGGCTTTTATCCAGGATGTCTGACCCATCGCCTGACAATAATTAGTTCAGGTTAATTACAGCAAATCTGTAGATTTGCAGCCTGAAATCATCTCATCCCCTAAGCTGAACCCTCCAGAGGTTTCTTTTATGAGCTCTGCATCCTAAGGGTGGACTTAAAGTAATGAATTTGTCTCTAATAAGATTCATAGGTTTGTTCCCTAAGCAATGGTGTCAATTATAGAATCTAACACTGATGGCTTATTTTGCTGAAAATAGAGAAATTGAGAGTTTTTAATGAAGCATGCAGGATTTTTAGCATTTTTGTTTAACTCTTTGCATTGTCGAGAAGTATAAAAATACAATTATGAGAAATATCATACCACTTTCTATGTATTTCTGTGTGTGCCAACAGCTAATTTCCTCCTGCTCTATAATGGAAAAGGTTAATGTAATGACTCTGAGATTTCATTTGGAAATGTTCCAGAAGAGTGTCTGAGTATTTGCTGCACTTAATGGCAGGAAGTAATAAGTGAGGTTATGTATTGGTGAAAAATATTTCATGTACCGAGAAGATTAATACTGGAGGGAGGCACAAGGGACACAAGCCTGAGGCTTCCTCCTCAATTCTGACACAATATAATATGTCCATACTTGATACGTGCCCTTCTGTAGTTAGTTCTTAATCATTAACAAAGCAGACAGTAAGTCTCTGGGGGACCTGGTATCAGGAGAAAAGAAGGAACCAGGCGTAGGATTTTCCTCTCTCCTACAAATGAGTGGCAGGCATCTCCAATGGGGATCACTGGACCAGATGGTACTGGTACCAGCAAGGTGTCTACATATTAAGATAATGCCATAACACCCTTCAAGAGTTAGTCTGTCCTGACTATTTTAATGTCTATACTAATTTTTGTGCATAGTTGTTGTACTTAGGGTTCCTGGAACATGAGCCACCATGTCACAGTTTTATTTCAGTATTTTATTTCACATTAAATTTATTACTTCTATGAAAAATTTAGCATTATTGCATATGAAAGATTTAGCCCTTTCCTTTATTTCAAACTCTTAAAAATTACTTTTAATTCAGATCCAATTCCTGTTGCCTGAGCCACAAAACTAAGGTTTCAAGCTCATGAGAAATAGCTCCAGTCACTTATTTACTCATTTTAATAATTAAATCATTATTTTGCCTTTAATAGCATTGAAAGAAGAGACAAGGTTACAGGACTCAACTTTAATGGAAAGAGATTGTTGAGGTTGGACCTGGACAGGGGTAAAAGTGGCAGCAGCCATCACTGGAAGGGTAGATGTGGCTGAGAGGCACAGTCCCTGTACCCCTGCAGCGGCTCCTAACATTTAAAACAGAATTTACCTGAGTAAGGTAAATTGCTAAAAAATTTAAACTAACCCTCCACTGCTGGTAGATACCACAAGAGCTTGTTCTGCTCCTTGGCCAGGGGCCACACAGGCAGGTCAACACAAGCCACATTTCCAGAAAGACTTTCAGATCAGCAGTGGTCTCTCTGCACTTTCAGCTGAGGGGAGAGGAGAACCTCCAGGTGTTTGGTTCTTGTGTGCTCAGCTGAGCACACAAAGCACCATCCCAAAAGGGGAGTTTGAGTCATGGGTACAGGCTGTTGGGTTGAACTTAGAGACTTGTGTCACATACATGAGACAAGCATCAGACAGGACAGGTTGCTGTGTTCACTGGTGGTCTAGCTCACACTGGCAGCAGGGATTGAGGGCTGTGTATCTCCTCGTCTACCCCAACTCAATGAGTTCACTGAATTCTCACTTTTTACTGCCTGTCATGCATAATCTTCCACTGACCTCTGCTCTGGAGGCTGCTTATCTAATGAAATCTATTTCAATACACATTTGAAGGAACAAAGGCATCCATCAGGAAGAAGGATATTTAGAAAAGCGGACAAAATGCACTGGACATGTAAGATTGAAAAGAAAACTCCATTCTCTAGGTTAAGTACTGATCAGATGCTTGCAGTGACACACTTCTTCAGCTGAAAAACACTGAAGTGTGTCCACATGCTGGAGACCATGGAAAGGCTGCAGCCCAAGGAAAGGGCCCATCCTGGAGCTGGTGAAGAGTGTGAGGAGGAAGGAGAGGCAGAGATGAAATGTTATGGACTGCCCGCAGCCCCCATTCCCCATCCCTGCACTGCTCGGGGAGAGGAGAGGTAATTAGGAGTAAAGTTGAGGCTGGGAAGAAGGGTCTGGGTGGGGAGAAGGTGGGTTTAATTTTGTTTTTATTTCTTACGATCCTTCACTGTTATTAACTGGTAATAAATTAATTTCCTCAAGTCAACTCTGTTTTGCCCGTGACAGTAATCGGTGAGTGATCTCCCTGTCCCTATCTTGATCCATGAGCTTTTCATCCTATTGTCTCCCCATATCTTGCTGAGGAAGGGGAGTGAGAAAGTAGCTTGGTGGGCATCTGGCAGCCAGCCAAGGTTAACCCAATGCAAGTACCAAGACCTAAACCTCTAATGGAAAAGTTACTTGATTTCATATTTACCCAACAAGGTCCAGGTCCCATACCTAAGAAAGCAAATGGATTGATCACTCTTAGATGGCAAATGTTTCGATATCAGCTGCCAGTTTCTATCTTTCAGGGCAAGGACTGGAACCTACGATTGGATGTCATACATGGGTATCCACTCTGCTTGACAGAAGAGAGGCTCTACGTCAGCTGAGCTCTTACTCGTTCATGCAAATAAGAATTTTTTTAAGACCACAGTTGAAGACTGTATCTACAGCCTGGTGGTTGCCACACTTGTCCTAAACAAAGCTTGGGCCTGAGATATTACTGGAGTAGGCAAGGGTAGGAGGATCATACTAGAAAAGGCTCAATTTTCCTCTGCTATTGAAACTAATAAAAATTCTACAATTTACCACATCTCACAAAACTAAAAAAATTGCTTTTCAGGTGGCCATAGGGACTGACAAGTGGTATTAATTACTTAGAAAACTATTTTGGATACCTCTTTAAAAGCATTTCCACTACAAAGTTATCAAGCAGGGGTTTAGTTAGGGGAGATTTTGCTAACTGTGTTAACTCGGCATTGCAACATGTTTGCCACTTAACCTCTCCCCATAGAAAGACCACTGAAAAGCTCAGGTGTACAGAATATTCATCTTTTAATCCTGTATTGCAGCCAGAACTCTCCTCACTTGGAACCTGTAACCTGTTAATTGCCTTACCCTCATTTATATGATAAGTGGTTCATTTCCTTTATTGTGATTGAATCCCCTCCCTATATTACAAGAGAACTGGAGCTGCAGAGAGTGCTTGATTGGATTTCATTGCTGTAGGCCATTTCTTAAACAGGTTACAGGTTGACAAACATAGAAGGGGGATCAATATCCATCCCTTGCCTCATTGACAAGCTAATCTTTTCAGTAAACATTTCATCAGTACCTGCCATTTGTATACATACCTGCCTCATGAGGATGGAGAAAGCTCTGCTTTATAAGGTTTAGGTAACTAATAAATGAAAAGACAAGAATATAAATGGGGCAAATCACCAAGACAGCATTTTTAGGAAAATAGCCTTTCATTGCCTGCAGAATATAACCAAGCATGTTCCCAACCATGCTTAATTCTAATTAGGCTGCATTACACTCAGACCTGGTGTCAGCTCCTGTTTCTGTAACTCAGCTCGTCCGGCTCTCTGGGAAAGGTCTGCCCCTCAGCCCAAAATCTCCAACCATCTTACAAATGCTTTTGAAGATCACACTCACCAGAATTAAGAGCTATCAAATGAGCTCAGAAAATGTAAAAGGGAAACTAAAGTGCCCCTTTTCAAGGCATGGGGCCTGCCCACTTTTTGCCTGCTTTCTTCACTCCCATGTAGATGAAAAGGGCCACCACACTCAGATAAGTGACATCCTCCTCTTTTATCAGAGCTAACAGGACTATTTTGAGTGGGGGTTTAGTGAAGTCGAGGCTCTACTAATCATTCTAAAACTCATGAGTCATGCTCCAAAAGAAAGCAAGAGAGTTATGTTAAGTGTGTTGGGAGATAACTTTTTTTTGTTTGCTTTTGTGTCACATGTTGAAGTCTCCTTCCCCCACAATAACATGGGCTAGAAATTGGTTTTGTCTATGACACAAATGAGTACCCAGATCGCTATATTTAGGCTTCTCTTACAGACCTGCCTGGCTGAATGACAAATGCAGCACAAACTGGCAATGCCAAATTTCAGTCTAACCTGAGACAGCGTATGAAGACATTCCCTGCAGGGCCTGAGTGAAGGAACAGGGCAGCAAACATGAAACTTTGGATTCACAGGAGAAGAAAATAATTCTGCTGTTGATACTTCCTGTCTTCAAAAAAGTAGATATTAGTGATGCAAACAGGCTGTAAAGCACGACAGGTAATCAATTTATTTGACAAGCCCTTCCTCTGCTTCTAGGATCCAAAGCCACCACTGGCTGTCCTAGAGGACTGCCCTGTCTCCTGCTGTGCTCCTAAAGTGCAGCCAGCAGAGGGATGTGCGTATGGAAACAGCTCCTTTCCACACAGACAAGTCTCCCTTCACTGCTCCAGCCTCAGTCTTTTCACCAAGGCTAATAGCAGTGGGAGTGCTGGTGCAAACTGGACGTTGGTGCACATCTAAGCTGCTTCTTATCAGTTACAGGACTTGACATTCCTCCATCTATAGATAACATTAAGGCTTCTAGACCACCTCCATATAGAGCTGCCAGTTGATGCTAGGATGGGAGATACTGGTCCTGTGCAGTCATACCAACACACCTTGGATACTGCACTGACTCTGCTTCCTTTTGACATTTTCAGTTTGCCAACTTGTCAAGTCCTACAAACCAGAAAGGTCTCCTGCAATAATTCTGGAGGCAAACTGTTTCTTCAATCTCTCACCAACTTTCCTGTTTCCTTTCTTCTGTGACATAAAGAAACTCTATTAAACCACACAGTAACATTTACCAGTCAAATAAACTTTGCAGACAGTAGAAAATATTAGAGGTGAGATTACCCCACATGTAACTTCACTGGCACCACCGAAGTAACATTAGAAATATTTCAGTCCTGCATCTTGCTGGGGAAAACTGAGGTGATACATAAAATTACTCAGTGCTTGAGGAACAAGAACAGAGGAAAAGTAAGGCAGTGTAAAGGTCAGGAGAACAGACATACTTTTCCTTTTCTTCCTAAAGGAATCTTTCAATAAGTCTTTTAAAATACATATTAACTACCTGCAACACACCTCAGATGTCTGTTCTATCATCCATATGAGGTAAGGAAGAGCAAGTGGAGAGGAGAGCTCAGTTAATGCTCATCAGGCTGGGAAAGGATTTAATTTAACATATTTCCAGCATATTGGATGACCTCTTTTCTCATATCAAGCTGGTCCATGTAGGTCTGAGAACTTTTGTTTTCCAGCCTCTTCAATTAGCAAAAGCAGTGTTAGGATACCTCTTTTATTTGATGTGCAGACTAGAATAGAAACGTAATAGGGAAAAAATATTCCCATAACCATAGGTTAATTGCTAGTAAATGTTGCTCAAGCAGTCTTGGGTATGTTGATTAATGGCCCCAGTGAGCAGCTGAAAAATAGCTGGGCTGCTGGAAAGATCATTAGCAATTTTAACTCTTCAGCTATTGTGATGGGCATAGAGAAACAATTACTAACATTTATAACACATTTTGCTGAGTACAGTGTCATACTGAAATGAAAGTTACAGTGAGGAGGAAAAAAAATTAAAAATAAACACTAAGTTTTTCTTGTGTTCAATTTTATAGAAATTTACAAGACAGAGAGAGGTAAGATTTTTTTCTTCTTCTTTTTCTAAAGCTTTTGGACACATCCTTGATGAATGCATGGGAGATCTTATGCATAATCACAAATACTCAGTTCTGCTCATTAATCCTATTATTTGAAAGAGGAGAGGGGCAGAGATGTCATGTCGAAGGTGGCACACCAGCCAGCAGACCCTGTTTTAGCTTGTAGAGGCACAGCAATATTAAGCTGTGCCTTGTGACAGCACAAAGCTTGCAGTCCAGGGGATGGAGAAAAGAATGATGAGCTTTCAAGCTGCCTCTGATCTTTCAGAATACCTGAGCCTCCCTCAGAGCATCCAGCAGACTATGGTGCTTGTGGGAATTCATGACAATACCTCTTCTTACCCAGAGTGACTGCAGACCCTGACGGTGCTGCCTATTGCAGTTTCAGGGAGATCTCTCAGCAGTCAGAAGAGGGGGTTTCAAAGCTCTTGTAGACCACTTCACCACATAAAATCAGGGCAAGGATATTATCACCAGCATTCAGATAGCTGCTCAGCTCCATAAACAGCCACAAATTGCCCTTTTCTAACCTAGTCCCCAGAAAAGAGGGAAAGCATCACCTTCAATCTGATTCTCCCAAGTAAAGCTTCTGCAGGCTTGAACATGGCCCCACAAACACCTGAAGTGCTGCACTCAGGAGGCTGGGGAATAAGCAGCTGAGCTTAGACACAAGCTCTCACCTGCATACAGGGCAGTGAGCACAGCTTCATTCAGGTAAAAAGCAGCCTCCAGAAGTTATGATCATGTTCCTTGACAGGATGTACCTTTCAGCTGTCTATGCACCACACAGGGCATATCAGTACATAGGTCTGCCAAAATCAGCTCTATGCTGTTCAGTGCTCTTTCTGGCCCTAAGTTAGAGTCCTCAACTCAGTTCAGGTGCAGCTGGGGCATCTCCTCAGTCTGCCTGAGCCAGACGTTCACAGAATGATACTTTGCTGATGTTTTTTTCAATGCTCCCATATTCTTTGGGCCACTGGCCACCTTCAACCCTAGGAATTTCTCAATGACTTCTGTCCATGATATCATCTCTTTGCCCAAGAGTGCATACACACACATGAATAATCACCCCTGCCTCCTAGACCATCACTTGGTAGGCCCTGGTCTAGGATATAAGCACCATAAAAAGCCTTTATGAAGCATCTGTAGCACTCAGAGCCCTCTCTCCCTGCAGTCTTTCTGTGCTAGTCCAGATGAACTTGTGCCACCTAGCTTCAGAGACTCCGTGACCCACATTAGCATTCAAATCCCAGGAGGGGAAAATAAAACAATCCTGAACGGCAAGAGAAAAAGGATGGCAAGAAGCTGAAGGCTATATCTGGCCGATAATGAGACAAGTTCAATTGTAGCAGGCTCCTGGAAAGCTCATCAAGAACAATCCCTCACATGGTTTCAGAAAATATGCAACAGGAAATTACAGCCTGAAGGCACTGTGTTCACTAGCAATTCCCAACCAAGAAAGGGAGAGAGAGGACAAACCAAAATAATTGAATAAGACTCTTCAAGCTTTATATGCAAGCTCTGCACTTGCCAAGGGAAGTGGGCAAGCAGCCAAAAGGGACACAATATATCATTAATTATCAATATAGGAGAGAAATAGCCTGCTTGTTGGAGAAACAATTCATGCAAAACTTTCTCTACACTTTCTAGCATAGATGCTGTAACATTGGCAGGGTTCAGTACAAGCACATTTTCCATAACATAACTGCCTAGAGAGAGGCATTTGGTAACGTACCTGTGATGGGAGGACTGGGGGAAATTCCCTCATGCTTCTTACACTGGCATAGTTTTTGTATTGATGCTTCTAAGAGGAGACTCAGCCTGTGCACAACATGGACACAAAGAATGCAAAGCATTGTAGGCTATTTGTTTTGTGTAAGAACCATATGAGATAGCTGTATGCAATGCAGTGATTTGCCAGAGTCATAAGGCAATAAACATGTTCTTGGCAATACTCCACCAACAGCCAAAGCACTATTGCAGAGGATTTCTTTGCTGTTTTGCAGAAACCCAAAGTAAATGTGGGGAAATGAAGAAAAGTGGAGGCAGGAGGAGAGGGGAGGCCATCTACATCCCCCATGCTGCCAGGCAGGACACTGCTTCCCCTCAGATGGGAGCAAGTGCTACAGATCCACAGCACACACAGCCCAGCTGCTCTGAAGCAGCTTTCCAACCACAATTCCCCCTGGAGCTATGGCCACAGATCCCCTCCTGTCTTCTTCCACTCCCAACACATTCATAGACACTGATCAGTGCACTTACAGGTATCTGGCACCTTCTCTCTGTGCCCTATGGTCAGTACTGGAAAACAATGTTGAGAACTGTACCAGCTAGACACTTCAATAACTGTCAAGCTTTTCATGTCATAAATTTCCTTGTAATTACTTTATTTTCAGGAACTGGTGTTTAATGTGAACTTTGGATGCAGGTACGGATAGAGCAGCAGCCCCGGAGCTGCAGTGTTTGAGGCAGCTGTAGGTGCAGACTTTGGGCTTGCCAAAAAAGGACAGAACACTAGAAAAATCCACTCACTGTTCCCATTACTTTACTTCATTCTGTATTTGTATGGGCTCAGCTAAATCCCTTCCAGATTATATTTTCAGTCAGATTTATGCAGCAAAAAACCCTCCAAAACCCCTGTATTCTGGGCTTCATCAGAAGCATGTCCAGCAGGTCAGGGGAGGTGATTCTGCTGCTCTGCTCTGGTGAGACCACACCTGGAGCACTGTGTCCAGCTTTGGAGTCCTCAGATAATTATAGCTTCAGATAATTAACATATAATGTAATCAACAAGAGGGAGTTCGGGTTGTTCAGCCTAGAGAAGAGAAGGCTCTGGGGGGACTTCACTGAGGCCTGTCAATCCTTAAAGGAGGCCTGTCCGAGAGATGGGAATAGACCTTCTATTAGGGCCTTGTTGTGACAGGACGAGGGGTTATGGTTTTAAACTAAGAGGGGAGATTTAAGCTAGATGGAAGGAAGGAATTTTTTACAATGAGGGTGGTGAGACACTGGCACAGGTTGCCCAGAGAGGGGGTCGATGCCCCGTCCCTAGAAACATCCAAGATCTGGTTGGACAGGGCTCTGAGCAACCTGCTCTAGTTAGACCATCCTCCATGGCAGGAGGGGTTGTTCTGGATAACCTTTAAAGGTCCCTTCCCACCCAAACCATTCTATGATTCTACTATTTACTCCGCTGGACGCTGTGATCACTTTCAATACCTTCAATAACTGACCCGTGGGATGAAGAACATCACGAATCCCGCTCGGAGAGGCCTGGGCGGCTGGGCCCCGCAGGAGCAGGGGCCGCCCTCTCGGAGGCGCCGGGGCCGGGGCCGGTCCTGTCTCCTCTGCCGGCGCAGCGGGAACGCGGAGCGACGCTGCCCCCTGCCGCCCGCCGCCACCGCCGGGACCGGGGCTGCCACCGCCCGGCTCCCCGGGGTTTCAAGAGCGTTGCGGGGAGGGCGAGGCCGCAGTGCCCGGAGCAGGCAGCCTGCCCGAGCTGGGTGCTCAAGCCAGACTGGGGCGTGAAAAATCTAAGCGGCTGTCCCTTCGAAGGAGCAGTTGATCTCTGATGAAGCGTCCGGGGTGATGCTGAAGTGGAGGAAAGACCTGGATGGAAACCTGTCAGACACCCAACACGGGGGACAGCCGAGCAGGCAGCTCTGCTCCGGTACCTACAAGCTGATGCCTGCAAGCAGCCCATGCTCTGCTTGCGAGTCCCAGCCTGCAACGATGGGTGCAGGAGTTTAATCATCAGCTTCAGAAATCAAGTTGCAGGTGGCAGTGCAGCCCCCCCAGTAACCACACACTGACTGCCTGGTTCCCCCAGCTGTTTCTCAGAAGGGGTGGAACTGACATACAGCAGACAATGAATCTTCCCAATTAGCAGAACAACTGAATAAAAGAGTTACCTAGGCCTTGTGAGACCTGATCTGGTGGTGAGAAAGGGCCAAGAGGTAGCAAAGTGTCTGCTCTGAACCAGAAACTGTGAAAAGCAACCACTGGGCCTTTGAAGAAAAGCCTGGAAAGACTGATAAAAAGGAAAGATCCTCCTAATAGGCACCGAGAACTGGGGAATTACCAGAAGCAGAAGGGAGTCAGCGAAAATCTGCAGTAGCTGGGGAAGGTAAATGTGGCAGGGGGAGATCGCGACCGGCTCAGGGACCACCCACCCAAATTGTACCAGTGCCTCAAAGGGACAAGGGACAGAGCAGCACAGCCACTGACAGAGCAGCGAGGAGGTGCTGGCCAGTCATACAGGTGAAGAACAGGGCACAGGTGCTAGAAAACAGAGTAATTAACAACTCTGTGTATAAATAACTGGTGCTACAGGATGAGGTGTGCGTGTGAGGAGGAGAGATCCCCCACGTACCCAGCACTGCAATGAAGAATGCCTGCCTGCCAGAACTGCAAACCAAGGCTTAGAGGGTTTCCTTTTTGACCAAATTTTGCAGTATCACTCCTTTCCCAGCCCACATGGCATTACCCATTCTTCACAGCTGTGCCTGCCTTAGGAAGAGATGGGACATTTAGTGCCTTGGCATTTATTGTTGTGAGCCTGTGATATCCTGCCCCTGGGCTTTACATCAGGAGCATCAGGTGTGGATCAGAGGCTGGATCTCTCACGTGCTCCAGCTCCACCTGCAGCTACCTAGTAACTCAACACCAGAGGGTGAAGAAGAAAGGGGAGACTGCAACCCTACAGACACTACTGAGGGCAAAGGGGCCTTCGTGATTGTCTTCAAAAAATGGACAACCAGCTCGACTTCCCTTCTGACACATCAGTGAGCACCACAGAGCTGATGGGTAGGGGAGAAGTTGTTCCAAAACTTCCCAGCCTTTCGTGATACGAACCCTGATTCTGGCTTTTGATGACCTCTCAAAACAGCTTTGTCCAGGCAGGCTGCCCTCGGGTATTGCAGATTAGCAGGTTCTGCATCCTGGCCATGCTTTAGTATACCCCTGCTCTCTGTAGACATCTCTACAGCTTTTCCTAGGTCACTCAAATCATGGCCTGCCTGTTGTCCATGGAATCTGTGCCTGCCTTTTCTATTATTTCTTCGCAGTTCACTTAGCATAACCAAAAGCCAGATGCATTTTGTTGCATCATCAATAAGAATCTTGCTATCTTGTCTTGCTCAGTGCCCTCCTAGACAAGCTGGGATTGACAGATGAGGACAGACAGAGGAATTAATGTTTGTGCAAAAGCAGAGAACATAAAACTTATTAGAGAATACGTTAGGTAGGGCACTTGACAGCACTGCTCAAGAAAGTAAACCAGCTCAAAAGAGGAACCTTGCCAGGCAGATATACAGTGGCTACTAGGTGATACAAGGTTAAACTCAGCTAGAAGGCCCTGCTCTCCATGAAGGAACAGAGGAACTATGAAGTGTATGAGGAGGAGCACAGGAGAGAGGGGTTTGCTTGGTTCCCAGATGGCTGTTTGGAGCATGTGGGAGCATGGGGATGGCACTCGTCCTAGGAGGGTGGCAGGGGAACCCACCATCAGAACATGCCTCCAGAGAAAGGAAAAACTGAACCCAGGCACTGCTGGAGACTCTCAGGCCATCCTTGGCTTTCAGCTTTTAATACCTTTCACAAAGGGCTTCTTTAACAGCTTGAAGCAGCAGATTATTTTCTGGATTGTGACAGGTTTAGGCTGATCATGTAGGAACGTGTGGGCCTAGGGCAACTCCTGTTTTGTGGTCCTGCCACAAGAAGTGAAATCCCACAGTCTGATGTGCAGAGCTTTGGGGAGCAGAAATTAACCTGTCATGTGCCCCAGAGAGGCAAAGAGAGAGCTGCAAGACACCAAAACTCATCCTCACCATCTCCTTATGGTATGGTTTGGGAAAGGCAGTACAAGGATGGAACAGCTCACTGTGGAGCTGGATGGGCAGACAATTTTTTTCGTCTTTAGGTTGTGTAAAGGAGACAGAAAAAATGACATCATTCTATGATTTTCAAATGTAACTTTCCTACAGCTTCCCATGGCTTTTTTCACATTACTGACTTCTGGGCTTTCTAACACAGAGCAAACCAACCATCACCACAGGGGCAAACTAAATGCCAGTGAGGACTTCTTTTTCTTCAAGCTTTGTTTTCTTAAGCTGTTACCTCAGCTGAAGTCATACCTGGCTCTTTTGCCATCAACTGCTTGGACATTGTAAGAACTTAAGAAAAGGGATGCTGAAAAGACAGCTCACATTAGTGTTAACACTAGTCACAAGGAAATGAGCCTTTAAATACTGAATTAGAGAGTGAAAAAAAGGCTGTGGAAGTTAGAGATACCCCCAAAAGCTAAAAACATTCTTAGGCCACATGCAACACTGTAAAAGCCTGCAGGTCAGCAGTCCACCAGCCTAACATGACCTCTCTGCAGACCATCCAGTCAAGTCAATGACTTTGCTGGAGGCAAATCCACCTGAAAAGTTAAGGCTGGAGACAAGTAGCGTGGCTGAGCTCCCAAAAAGCAAAGCATTTACAAGACTCCCACCAATTGCTTGCATCTGTTCTGCCCATGGGCTTATTATTGTTCATGTGATGTGGCTTTCTGTTTGATCTGTGGTCTTCTAAGAGTATTTCTACCACTTCTCAATGTCATCTTTCACTTTTTGGAGGAGGAATTGCCTGATTAAGGAGGAAAGTTGGCAAATTAAAAAGCACAATGCAGACTTCCCTTTTTAGCACTTTTTAAAGACCAGTCCTAGTGCTTCCCTAAGTGCTTTGTTATTATTTAAGAAGACTGGAAATGAAGCCTCAGATCAGCTAGAATTCCTCCTGCTTCTGCAGAAAGACCTTAGGAACCATCTGCAGGCCTCTAAAGATAGGTATTTTTCTCTGGTATCAGAGCTGCCAGATCAGCCTTTTCTTTATTCCCAGGGCAAACATGACTTCTGTGCCTACAACCCTGGCTGAGGAAGATCTTAAACACCTTGTTCTGCTCCATCATGGCAGGAGATAACCTTTCTTTGCCACCTCCACACCTCCAATCTCCACAGCTCTCCGAGATGTGACGGAAAGTGGAGCAATACTCCTACACAGAGCCTTTTAATACGGATGGCTGCTAAGTCAGGTTTCACTGTACACTTCCCCAAAATCATATGGCTGTTGAGTGAGTCACATCAGCAATGTCACCCTTCCCTTTGCAGTTGGACTCCCACATACACCAGAGTTCACTGCGCAGCCAGAGTTCATTTGCAGAAGCATCGACATCATGATCTTGGGTCACAAAGAGTTAAATTGGCAGGGTGCTTTAATTGTTACAATCATACTTGCACAGACTCTCTGCAGAGCGCATGAAGCATCCATTGTGTTTATTTAGAATCACAGAACCATTCTGGTTGGAAGAGACTTTCAAGATGATAAAGTCCAACCGTGTTTGAGAGGCTTTGTGCTTCTTCAATGTCTGATTACCTCTGATGCCACCTCAAAATGCTCTGTCCGAAAAGCTCTGGAAGTTCACTTGCTGCTGTAATTTTAAATAAAGAGAACTACAAGCTTTGTTTTGTTTTGTCCTCTCTTTACCTACCTCCCCAGTTCTCTCTGACATTAAAATAAAACTTAAGTGGCAGGAGAGAAAAATTCTGACTTGACTCACTCAACTATATATAACTGCCTGGATAGCTTTACACCAATCATTTGAGGAATTATAGGGCAAATAGCAGCAATGTTATTAGGAAGAACCAGAACATTTTAATACCATTAATTTATTTAGCATCAGCTTTTGCCATTGTGTCAGTTGCCGCAAGCCCATTATTTTTAGAAAGCCCCGTTTTCATTCTCAGGGGTGATGATGTGCTGCACATAAAACATTAGCCTGTTTAGAGCTGCAACATTTGTCAGCTGAGGGTTGAAGAGAGGAAGGCCCCAGGGCTGCAGTTACTGCAACGCACACATCTGAGTGGGAGTCGAGTGGGTAATTCTGCACTGGGAACACGTCAGCCAAGAGAAGGAGCAGCAGAAATGACACCAGATACAAAGCAGGAGTTAGGAGGGAAAGAGGAACACCTCTTCAGCTTCGGCTTCAAGAGTTAGCTCCCTCTTTGTGTCACAGGATGATGTTCCACCTGCTGTATGAGTTATCATTTCATAGAAGGTCGATTCTTTCTTTCCCAGACTAGAAAACTTGCTGCTTTTATTTGCACCATGTTGCAAAAGTAATAGTGTCATATGTTAATGTCCTGGAATTAAAGCTTGAAGATTGTTCAACAAAGACTCAGGTAACAGCAAAGGCTTGAGTAATTCATAGCCAAAAATATTTAATTTTCAGATGTTCATTGTATGTGTTAAATTCTTGGTTACAGCAAAAGGATTGTAACATAGAGCATCACAGTGACATAGAATCAAGCCGTAACAGTGCAGTTTATTACAACTGTGTAAACAAAAAGAAGTATTTCTGTAATGGCACTCTTCATGAACCAAGTTCTGGCAAACAGAATCTCAACAGAAGTCAAAGGAAACATTTACAATGACAAGAAAACCCCAGATTGAAGCACATGAACCTGGCCAAAATGGCCCAATCCACATTTCAGAAGAGAAAAAAGTGTCCTCAGAACTTTCAAAGAAATTCAATTACTGATTTTTTTTCAAGGTATCAATCCAGCATGGAAAATACTTTTACTATTATTGAATGATATGAACAAAGAGTAAACATATCTTAATTATGACAATGTGAATACCTCTTACTGTGACATTATTAAAGGAGACAGATGATTTGGGAATGTTATTGTTCTAGCATGACACCTGTAGAAGATATTCCTTAGGAGATAAAAATAAGTTACTGAGAAATGATACTCAACTTGTTCCACCAAAGAAACATTTTTGTATGTAAATATCTAAAAGAAAAAGTAGCATCATACTTTCCTGTGACAGAAGTAAACAACTTGATTATAAGACAATGTGCATACTGTAAATGGTAAGATGGGGTTTGAACTTGACATACACAGATCTCAAATAGGTTTTAAATAGTAATACTTAAAATGTAATGCTGGGACTTAATTTGAGTAGCTTTCAGGTCGAGCGTTAGCTATGGCTTGCTTGATGGACACAATTTTGCCAGCAATGTTTTAGTGTTATGTGAGATCCTCCTGCCAAAACCATGTAGGTCTCAATGCCACCACCTTTTACACATGTGCCTTTCATACAGGAAGTTTTGCATATGTTCCATCTGCAGAGAGGAGGCCCCACAGCAGCAGGAGGTATAGACAGAGCAAAGAAATTACAGTTATTAAAACACACGGGAAAACTGGGAGTACGTGGTATCATCACAAGCTGGTATCTTCAGGTTACAGAAAGCTATAAATTTGCTTGTTTAAAAAAAGACACCCAACATGTGCTTACTCACATGCTGACACAGAGTTCATGCAAACGTTTAAAAAAAACCCCTTATAAATGTTACCTTTCAGAAAGGCTGCATATATTTCATCCTCAAATAAACTGAAGCCCCCTCAGAAACAACAGGGACCTAATGTGCAGATCGACTCAAGCAACATGTAATTGCTTCCACTCTGATGAGAAGTGAACAGCAGTTTCAAACAGGGAATTTCTCTGATTTGTACTTCATTTCAAACACAGTTAAGTCCAAATCCAGGTTCACTTGTCATTAAGCAATAAGACTACCTTTATTAAAAAAAAAAAAAGGTTATTTTCTTGGAGGAAGGACATTTTCTTCATAATAGCCTGGATTTACTACGTTTCCAGCTGGATCATATCTGGCCACCACAAATGTTGAGCCATCACTGGCAGCTGCTTTTCCAACTCCCATCCTTTTTGTGCTCTTCCAAACCATTGCTGTGAAGTGACCTGAAGAAAGAGAGAGGAACATATGCATTCATGTTAGGTACTAAACCTGTAACATTTCCTTTAACACGTGAGGGGAGGGCAAGGAAAGGACAGCACAGAACTGCTAGTTTCTCTAACAGGAGAGCAAGCTGAGGGCATTTTGTCCTGATCTGATCTGGTTCCACACTATTATTCCCATTTCCATGTCCTACATCCAAAAAACAATACTTAGTAAGAGAATCATGAAATAAGTAGTTTGATGAGTACCTGACATAAAATTCAACAAAGACATCACAGTCTGTACTCCCTGCAGTGTGCATAGCAGTGACAGTGCACAGTGACTATTACTGATTTTTCTTCACCATCTCATACTCCCCCATGTATCTGCATGTGCAACTGTTCCAACTAATACTGGTTCTGTGGCTTCTTCTGCCTAGTTAAAACAGACACCCCTGCATTGTGCTGCTCCATCAGTTGTTGTCTTTAGCCACAGACAAATCCCATGGGAGAAAACCATGATTTTCTTCACCTGAAACAAGCTCAGGTGTATCTCTTGCTTGAGCATTATCCAAGGAACAATGTTCTTATGTTCATTCAACACTGGATTGTCAATATGCAGTCAACAGCCCGTTCCTTATCTCCAAATTATATCAGAAGTGATCTCTGTGATTAGAGTGATATCATTTGGTAGAAGTCACATGTCAATGTAAACAACGACATTTTATGTTCAGTAAGGCACCTATGATACCAACTTAGTATTTTCTACAAATTAATAGGCTTTAAAAATAAGTTGCCTTTCAAAAACTTCAGAGTTGGAAGAAAAATACAGAAATGTTGCTTTCTTCATTTCTGGGTTTCCTTTTACTCTTCTGTAAGTTTCTAACATAAAACTTCGGGGAAATTCTGATTTTTCCCCCTTATTTTTTTTTCTAAGAAAAAAAGGTGAATTTTTTAAAAGTATCAAACAAGTTACCCAGCAAGTTTCTTAAAATAAAAGCTGTATTTTTGATGAGACAGTGCACAGTCTGAACTTACCTGTCCCAGAAGAAAATCCTGGGTTTTGAAAGCTGTAATTTTTTATTTCACTGTACCATCTGTCAGCCACATCCTTTCCTGAAAGACAAAAGAAATCTGCTGTGAAATCATGACATAACCAGAGAAATGTAGCTTATTTACAGCCTGGCCAGCAAGATCTTCTGTTAATAGCTGGCTAGAACTTCTAGAAACATGGAGAAACAGTCTTCTTACTGAAAAGAGTTTTTGAACTGTAAGTAACATGGTAATACATGTAACTTACCAAATCTTTATTGGTTTGCAATAGCTGCTGCTACTCAGTTATCAGAATCTTTGAGGTTGGAAAAGCCCTTTAAGATCATCAAGTCGACCATTAACCCAGCACTGCCAGGTCACCACTAAACCAAGTCCCTCAGCACCACATCTATGTGGCTTTTAAATACCTCCAGGGGTGGGGACTCCACCACTTCCCTGGGCAGCCTGTTCCAGGGCTTGACAACCCTTTGGGGGAAGAAAATTTTCCTAATGTCCAACTTAAATCTCCCCTGACACAACTTGAGGCTGTTTCTTCTTGTCCTATCACTTGTCACTTGGGAGAACAGACCAATCCTCATCTCATTACAACTTCCTTTTTTGTAGAGAGCAATTTGTAGAGAGCAAGAAGGTCTCCCCTGAGCCTCCTTTTCTCCAGGCTAAACAACCCTAGGTCCCTCAGGCACTCCTCATAAGACTTGTGCTCTAGACCCTTCACCAGCTTCATTGCCCTTCTTTGGACACGTTCCAGTACCTCAATGTGCTTCTTGTAATGAAAGGCCCAAAACTGAACCCAGTATTCAAGGTGCAGTGGGAAAATCACTTCCCTAGTTCTGCTGGCCACATTATTTCTGATACAAGCCAGGATGCTGGTGACCTTCTTGGCACCTGGGCACACTGCTGACGCATATTCTGCCAGCCGTCAACCAACACCCCCAAGTCCTTTTCCATGTGGAAGCTTTCCAGCCACTCTTCCTAATTTACTGCTACTGATTAGTTTGATGCTTTTTGTGAGGCATCTCATGCCATCAATGCCATCAATGACTTGAGTTCTGCTTGACACAAACACAGACCATCAGTTTCTCCACTGAAGTATCAGGGACCACATGGTCAGCACAGCCTGGCTCAAAGCCTGGGCAGGCAACCCACAAAACAGCTGTAGAACCAGGTAGAGATGATCCCATTCAGGGATAATCTCTGCAGCAAGGTGTTTGCCTGGTAGGACAGAGCTGATGAAGACTCATCTGCTATAGTGTCACCAACAGATCAGGAAACAGGGCCATCCACCAATTCTTGTCTGCTATGAAAAGTTTACAAGATTGAAGTTAGAAAAGTCTTTGGAGAAGAGAGATCTGTGTGGCACAACATTTGGATTGAGATGAGGCAGAAATCCCTTTAGTCCTCAAAGAAATGTCATCAAAGAAACCATCTGACAATTTTAACACATTGAGTTTACATTTTTTTCCCGCCCAGAACCTTCTGTAACTTTCAGCCTAGAAGGCAGTGAAGGCACATCTCCCTCATCTTGGATGAGTGCTCCTGCCATTAGGCTTCTACATACAGCTTTCACCAGCTCCTCCCTCTTGAAACATGTTTGAAAAGACTTAAGTGAGCCTTGCCAGATTTTCTGAGCAAAACGGCACAGGGACCTTTTCTACAGGGAGTCCTCCCACCTGTGGATGCAGGTGTATGAAGATATCTCCTTACAGCTCCAAGCAAACCAAAGAAAAATGACACTTCTGACATTCTTCAGTTTTCTGTGTTCTCATCAGCAGTTAATACTTCAAATTTCCAAGTGCATTTATTTCTAGGGGTTCTTACTTAGCACTTGAGCCATAGTGAATGACCATTTTGAGGCATTCCAACTCAGGGTACTAGTCAAACACCTCAAATATACATGCATAGATGTGGCTGCTGTGTGGAACTCCTTGTGTCCAGCACTGTCTCACCTCATCAAAGGCTTTCACTGACCCCAGCTGTGTAAGGACTATGACTATGGCCAGTGATGTATGTCTGACAGTACATGTCTGTGGGTCTCTAAGGCTGATGTTTGCCTAAAAAATACTCCTTCCTTGTTTTCTGTAGAGCAGAGTTAAGGAACCCGATAGAAAGGAGCAGATCTGCAGCAGGTCCCATGGAACAGGCAGCACAGAGGGCAGGAGCTCAGACCAGAACTTGCAGATGCTACACACTCAAAAGCCAAATGTTAACTTCTTTTCCATTACTGGTTGTTAGGAAAGTCCTGTGTCCAACACTGTGGGGGGAAAAGAGGGCAGGTTTTTCCCTGAGCTACATCTCTAATGAAGTTTCTGCTCAGCACTCCAGGATGTGTAACGCAAGGCCGGTTGTTTCACAGCAAGCTGCCAGTGCTGTTAGGCCACTGTCATGAAGAACGCTGGTCCCTGGTGGGCTGTTGGCTGCAGAACAGCAATGACTCACGTTTTGCTGTTTTGCAGAAAAAAGTCTTAAACTTGCACCATTCTATAAATCAGACACTGCGTTAACTTTAGACTTCAGTTTTGTATGAGTGCAGGCTGCTAAAAGGATGGTGGTGTTAGCCTGGCAAGATGGCTGTTGGAGCTGCCATTGAAAAGAAAATACTGAATAAAATGCCATCTCTTGAGAGGTTTGTGAACTGAAAGTACTATGAACTTACCTAGGACACACTGCTTCTTAGGAATAGTGTTTTAGTAGAGTCAGTTTACATTTTCTACATACAAAGGTACCAAACCTCTCCTGTTTCCCAAAGTTTCGGGAGTAACAATAGGTTCCTTCTTCCCCTTCTCTCCCTGTGGCAAACAACCAACCCTCTGGACCTGTTTTACAGCTGAAGTCTATAACACAAATAAATACCTGCTCATTTGTTTCTCACATTAAAGCTGAAATGAAGACTGAAAAAAGTGCAAAGGGCAATCTTTATGCAACATGAAGGGAAAAGAGAAAGCACATAGTAAAAAAAGCCCAGACAAGCAGAGCACCCTGTCCCACCCTAGACTTCAAAGCTATGAGGGATTTAGATGTGCTCAAGAGTAGGTCTAGAGAAAGTCATCCCCATGCTGCTTATTCTGGCTCTAAGTGGACCTAGTCTCCATGTAACACAAACTTAAAATCTCCATAATCAAAATATCACAGGACACAAGGACGTTTTGACAAACACAGAATCTCTTCATAATTTCCTTTTTTTTTTTTTGATTTAAAGAATACCATCATGTGAAAATGTGGTAACTCTGGGAGATGGCAACGGCATCAGGTAAGAATGCCTCAATCCTGTAGGTGAAAGACAATGAGCATAGCTGGGTAGCACAATCTATGATGTGTGAATTCCCACCCTTTGTGGATGAGAGCTCGGAAGTTACTGCAGCCAGGCAGTGGAAGGCTAGAAGCTGAGAGCTATGCTCCATTTTTCATGTGCAGGGTCAGGTTTATTATTATATGGCATTGCTGTCATCCTCCTTGAATTAAAAAAGTCATTGTGTCATAGGCTGTGAAAAATTAAAGACTAACTTGTTCCTGGCAAAAGAGAAGGTGACCAAAGAACTAGGCAACTTTTGACAGACTCTGTCTTGAAATCATGTTAAAGAAGTGTCCTGGAAGTGAAGGGAATGAACTGTACCTGTCATGGAGATGAGTGGGGCCCTACGTGGACGTTATTGCCACGTCAGAATACACGTAGGTACCTAGTGATTAAACACACTCTCTTTTCCCTGCAATACTTTTCTTCTAATTCACTGCCCCTTGGGGAGCAGTAGACAATGCAGTGGTGGGACACAAGCCCAACCAGCTTGAAAGCAACAGCTGATATATAGGGGACTAAGGAAAAACTCTGTTTTGAGCCCAGTGACCCCCAGGCTTCCAGAGGGGGAGCAGCAGAGGGGTCAGCAGAGCACTGAGCCTACCTGCTTGAGCAGCAACTTGCCTCCTCAGCCTGGCTGGTTCAGAGAGCTGACCACAGTATTTCCATTGCAAATTATTACGGAATAAGTGATGTGGTTATATTTAGTGTCCATTTCAATGTTTCATGAAAACAGCTCCCACTCCCCCCAGAACAGGGTTAGATCACTGTTAAAATGCATTTCAATCAAAGGAAAAAAAACAGAAATCTCATTCCCACCCCTCATTCCTGATTATAGCAGAAATGATAGGAGTTTACTTCTATCAAAAATGCAGATCTGTCCCACAGTCAGTGCTACAGCTTCTCCTCTGTTGCTCCACTTGCAGAATCAATTAGTGTACAGGAAGGGTTTTTAAAAATACCCTTCCTGTTGCACTGCTGTAAACCACATTCATAGTTTCAACACCTTCTCTATGGAAACATAGCTTGACCCCACCCTTCTCCTAGCGATAGCTGACTGATGACCTGCTTAGTTAGACCTACTAGATGTTCATTTCAGAACAGGCTGAACCTCACCCTACTGAGTCTCACCAGTACCACAACTCTCTGGATACATCTACACCACATAAAAACCTGGTAAAACAATTCCGGAATTAGTGTCCAAATATAGTTCTGCCCAAGACTAGGTCTAGAATCAGCATAGTGATTTTACTGTATTTACCCAAGCTATGAGCTAGTAACATGGTCACACTGTGCCTCAAGCTGCCTCATAAGGTCACAGGACTTATCATTTGAGGTCAGTCCATGCATTGGACTAACAGTCCTTCTGTAAAGTTCTGCTGATACCACTCTCTGGAGAATAGAGAGGTAATAAGGGGCCACTGCATGTAAACAGGTGTCAGCACTCTTGCCTGGCCATGCTCTGCATCTCATCAGTTGTCCTGTTCTCTCATTAAGTTTAATTTTTAAGTATTCTCCTTGGTGAGGAGCTCCACTCTGTGCGGATGTGTGGGGGCGGTTGAGTGCCAACAACTGGCAAGTCTGGAAATACATTCACAGACTCTCTACTGGGAACATAAGGCTGGAGCAGCCCTACTACTGTATTCAGCTCCTCCTAACATTTAATTTCTCTGGGCCCAGCCTTACCTTCTTCTCATACCAAAGAATCCTTAAATCTTCAAGTAATCCCACTGAGTAAGTTGCTAAAAACATTCTAATAAAACTACATAGGAAGTATTTCTGTGCAAGGATGGGCAGCACCATGGTGATCTACTTAAAAACTAGGTATCCAACACCTTAGAATTTTCCTCAAATATTTTTATAGCTCTTATTATCACAACCTTCCTTTCACCAGTCTGAGAAAAAAGAAGGTAGATTTAAATTCGCCTCAGAAATATCTGCCTAGATTGAAGTCATACTAATGGTTTTAGGAAGCAATTCTCTACTTTTATTGTTCCTTATGCATATTGTTATTTTATTTATTTTATTTAACAGTATTGTATAAGCTTGGTGTTAGATAGCAAGAGATGCATCAAGGCAGGATCTTAGAACATGCTCCTCCAGGGCTGGGGCAGAGGGTGTCTGTGCCACTCTGCCCACTAGTCCCAGTGTGCAGGCAGACTCAGGTTCCTCCTATAACAGATTTGAGTGATAACACACAGCAATTTCTCTTACGAACTCTCTAGAGTTCTTAAGCTGCAGTGTTTTCACAGGCAATGCAGCACGTTCTTCACGACCACACCAGCCATCCCAATGAGAATTTAGTCATCGAGAGCTTGCCTTCAGCCCCCTGACACATGAGAGATGAGATGAGGCATCCTGAGAAGCCTGACATACTCCAGCTGCCAAGGCAGGCTGTGGTCTCTCGCATTAGTGGCAGATGACAGCTCACTTATTTGAACACAGACAAAGAGAAGTCTGCCAGGGAGCAGTTCCTGCAGGACTGGAGGGAGGAAACAGCTGTCAACTATTTCTTGGATTACAGGGATAAACATATTTCCAGTGATAGCTTTAGGCTATGTAACTCTAAAATCCTGAACACAATTCAAGGTATTCTTGTACCAGGAGAGGAGTCGAACTAAAAGGCTTTTATAGTTGAAAGCTTAAATCTCTGAAAAAAGAAATGCATCTTCTGGCGTTATTAGGGAACATGGTAAGAGCCAAAATAAACAATAGCATCACTTTTTTTAGAGAGAATAAAGTGTATACTGGAGGTTTATTGAGTTTTGCTTTATCTGGGGAAGAAACCAGAAGACACTGCCTGCCTTTGTTAAGCCCTTGAATGGATGCCTTAATACAAATTTCAGCCTCATTGAGCAGGGTACAAATTAACTATCCAAAGGGAACTATATGAGAAAAAGAGGAAGAATGAACCAACTCCACAGAGATGAAGACTAAGCCCAGACGAGAGAATAACTCTCTTTGAAGAACTAGTTTTCTCATTCTGGTACTTTGAATGATCCTGCTACATAGGAAATGTGGAATTCTTTTACAGAACAAAAGAGGATGTGACTTAATTTTCTCAGTAAGACATTCAATCCTGGGGATAAAAAAAAATAGCAACAAAATAGCTCGAAACTGGCAAGTTATGTATGGAAACAGTGCCTTGAAGACAACAAATGGGAGCCAGAAAAAGACAGGCATTATATAATTTATGGAAGGATTCATGTGTTTTGTTTCCAGCCCTCTAAATGGGAATTCTGTGACTTTAACCTCGGGGAAGGAGCACAGGCCATGAGCACAAACCAGAAGGAAGAAGCTCGCTCAGTCAGTGAGTCACTGCCTCTCTGCAAGCTCTGCTGTACAGCTGTGGCTTCCCATGCTGCTCTGAACCCTTGCCTCAGACTCTTGCAATGGACAGAATGCCAAATATGAGTAGATCAAATTATATTTTTCCACCCTGGGTTTCTTTTTCAGCATGGAAAAGCACCCACAGGGGACTAGAGCTGGCGCGTGCAGAGGAACTGAACAGTGTCCCTGGGTCTAAAACTCACTAAAATTTCCAGGTCCTTCAAACAGGACCTCCAGCCTGCAGAAATGAGCTTCTGTCTCCCTGAGGCTGTGCTGGAAATTCCAGGGGTAGGTGGGAATAAAGCAAGCAAGTGGTCACTTTTAATACATTCCACCTGCTGCCTCAGCAGGCTGAGGCATGAGCCCTGCCTGCTGGAGGAGGCAGGATGGAGGAGCCTGCTGAACATTGTTCCAACTGAGGGCTCGGCACAGGCTGTCATACTGGCCAAAATTCAGCTCCTTGGGCATCCAAACCAAAGTTTGCCAGTTACGTGTTACATTATGATCAGAAAATATGTGGAGTATTATTGTCTTCAAAAGTGAAGGCATGGAAAAGGGCTCAAAGCCTGTTTGCTGCCAGAGCAGAAGAGGCTCGATGTCTGACACACCAGCCTCCGTCACTGTGGTGTCCATCCCCACCCTGGTTTTGCCTCCACAAACAGGAACTGCTGGGTAGTGTGCAATGGCCATTTTTCCACCTTCCTCACCACAGCTAGCCTGTGGTCAGTCCTCTCTTTGACTGGGACAAACTAAGTATAAAGGTGAAGTACAGGGCATTGATGGCTTCCTTCTCTCCTCCCATGGGTGTACAAGTAGCATTCAGGAGAGCTCCACAGCAGGGACATATGGAGCAGCCTACCTGCCATGTCCTACCTCCAAAGGGACGTAGCACACTACCACATCCCCTTACACCTTTCATGCCTACATGTGCTTCTTGCTCTCAGTACATGTAAATAACTGCAAACACCATCCTGTCCCCAGGGAGCCTGGGCTGTGGTGGATGCATTTTTGAAGCAGAGGAAACGCCAGTACTCTTGCAATCAGATGCTCTGAGCCCAAAGTACAAGAGATAAGCCATTTATCCAGTGTCTGTGAGATAACAAGAGAAGAAACCTTACCTGGTTGGTCATAGGATGCCCACGCTAGGTTTTCTCCACATTTTCCATTAGCAGACTCAGAGCTGTGTTTGAGGACCCTTGTGGTAGCCAGTTCTTCTGCATACCTAGCAAAGGAATCCATACATTTGAGTCATGGACCACAGCTACAGCGTGCAGAGATGAGGAGGAAGAGGAGGAGACGCAAGCAAGGCATTTTGCTGAAAGATGACAGTTTTAACTCAAGTTACTCAGCTACAAAGTCCTGAAGTCAGGGATGCTTTAGGCTTACACAGATCTAGGAGTTAGGCAAAGGCCATTATTCTAGAGGCCATTTTCCCCATCTTTCTTGAGCATGTGTCACTGCTGAGAACAGCCTAGAGGAAATTAAAGGGCAGACCTCACCCCACCATGTTCTGCCCAGCACCTGGAAAGCCACCAGCCATCCTTAGCTGCAGCTGCTGGTGGAAAGTACCTGCAGCAATTGCTACAGGTGTCACCTCCTGACATTTCTAGGCCGCCTGCAGGAGCAACTTAAATGTTCTCAGTGAGATGGGAAAAAAAGAACAAAGTGGGGATTTAGTCAAAGCAAGTGTAAAAACCCCTACATTTACAAATGAAAGGAAGTCAAATGCAAAACAAGAGCAGTGTGCCAGGCAACAGTACAGAAGAGAGGAGGACCACATGAGAATCTGAAGCAACAACTGTGTACACCAACACAGGGATAAGCAGCACTGTTTCTATAGAAGCTGACATGTGTGAGTGTGGGATGTATTTTATTGTCTTACGACAATAGGGTTAAGAAGAACATAATGTGTAAACCAATTAAGCTCTTTATTCAACATTGGAAAGGCTTTAGTACAGAGCCAGTGAAATTGGAAAGACCCTTTGTTATTTCTTAGGGCACAAGAAAGAGGAGGCAACACACAGAATCATCAGGTCGTAGATTTAAAAGTCAAGTAAGAGAAAGCACTTTTTCCACACTGGATGATGCAGACACCAAAGTGCTTGTGAGTTTGAAAATGAGCTACAAATTTACAGTGTGTGTAAGTGACGGGGATCTTCAGGGCTTATTAAACAACAGCAACAAAAAAAATGAGGTCACAACCTACTGCTTAGGAAAACCATAATTTCGAGGAGAAATCTGTGATTTCTGGGAGAAGATACTGGAGGAAGGATCACCACATTTGTTTTGTCCTACTGCTCCTGCCCTAATCACAAATTACTGGCATCTGCCAGAGACGGGAAATTTGTCCAGCTGAACATTTTGGCCCAAGCTAGTACTTTAGTCATTAGGTTCTCATTTCCTTCTGTCCTAATCCTCCCATCAAAACAAACTAAACCAAAAAAAAAACCCAAACAAAGAAAGTATTTAGCTACCTCCATTGATTTGGAAGTAATGAAAACTTGTCAGTTATCAGTCTGCTAGACCCTGAACTAGAGGATCTCTAGATGCTCCCTCATGCCTTATATCACAACAGTCCTATAGTTTTCTCTTCAAGGATTCCCACATCCCGAGCAAGAGGCAAGACTGGAACAAAGTATACATTGCACATGGACAAAGTTGCCAAGGATCTGAGACAAAGGGTGATTGATTCACTGTAGCTCAGGCAGTTGAAAGCATGAGATTTGCATCTGAGATCATCACCCTATGCTTCGTTACAGTCAGAGATAAACAGATACCTGCTGAGGGTGATTCATCTCATGCTAAAGCATGGATCCAATAGCCTGTTTATCTAACCTGTCACAATTATTGGGACTGAAAAAAGCAGGAAACAGACCATTTCCAACACAGGGAGCAGCACAGAAAAGTATCCAGAGATACTATGTCCAGCTCTGGAGCCCCCAGTACAAGAAGGATGTGGACCTGTTGGAGAGGGTCCAGAGGAGGGCTACAGAAATGATTAGAGGGCTGGAGCACCTCCCCTACAAAGACAGGCTGAGAGAATTTGGCTTGTTCAGCCTGGAGAAGAGAAAGCTCCAGGGAGACCTTACTTGTGGCCTTCCAGTACCTCAAGGGGGCCTACAAGAAGGCTGGGGAGGGACTTTTTACAAAGGCCTGCAGTGATAGGACAAGATGTAATGGGTTCAAGCTGGAAAAGGGTAGATTTAGATTGGAAATTAGAAGGAAATTCTACACTCTGAGGTTGGTGAGACACTGGCACAGGTTGCCCAGGAGGGTTGTGGGTGCTCCATCCATGGAGGTGTTCAAGGCCAGATTAGATGAGGCCTTGAGCAACCTGGTCTAGTGGGAGGTATCCTTGCCATGGGCAGGGGGTTGGAACTAGATGATCTTTGAGGTCCCTTCCAACCCAAAGCATTCTATGATTCTATGATAAACCAGATGTATACCAACAAAGAAGTCGGATATACCTAAAGAAAAGGTACATTTCTTCTTTGAATTTAAGATTACACAAAATTCATCTTGAAAAATAAGAATTCTTATATTACATGTCTTCTATTCAGATCAAACCATTTCTAGTTCTTGCTATCAACCAGTTTCACCAGTCTCTGAACACGTGTCTTTTAAGTCTTACAAGTTAAGTTACAGACTGCAACCAAAGGTTCCCTATTGTTATTCACCACAGTGGGGAAAGCCAGCTGAGACCAGAGAGGACTGTGAGGAATTCCAGAAGGACCTAAAAATACCCAGCAAGGGCAGTAGCACACTTAGAGATAAATGTGGAGCAATGCATATTTGACAGAATAATCTAAACTATTCCTACAAGTTGACTTGTTCAAACCAACTGTAGCACTTTGGAGACATAACAAGTGTTACTGACAAGTCAATGAAATTTCTTCCTTGTTGTGAGGCAACGTGTAAAACAGAAAAAAACCCCAACCCTTTGAAGAACAGAAGGAAAACCCCAGCAGATTACAAGAGGTACATGGATGAGTCACTAGCATTCCATCTCTTACAAATATTGTATCCAGTTATCAAGAAAAATGTGAAAAAAATCAAGACAGAAATCAGATTTTGCTTGCTGCAAGAGGATATGTCCCACACCATACACACATGTATTGTGCAGTGCAACATCTGGCAGAGATCTCTGGTCTAGGAGTGTAGGAGCTGGTTCAACTGTGTGACAGTGCAGCACCATGCTGGGACAGTAGATCAGGTTCTGGAAAGGCTACAGCCTGCCTGGCTCCCAGCCAGCTGGTGTGGAGAAGTCTGCACGGTTATGGTAGAAAGCCTAATGGGAGATAAGATCTCATATCTGCAGGGATCAAACCAGCCACTGCCTAGCTATTATGGGAAGACATTTATTTTCTGAATAGTTTAATCAGCATTTACTCCTTCAGGTATTTCCTTTGTACTGTGAGGGCCAGCCTGCAAATGTGAAGATTTTCAAGTCTACTTTGAAAAGGCTGCTGTAAAGGGAAAGAAAATAATCTGGTTGTCGTATCTGCAGCAAAGAGGAGAAGCAGTATTGGACTCAAATTTCTGTAAGGAAGACTCAAGTCAGACAGCAGGAAGATGGATCCACTGTGACAAGTTGTGCAGTCTTCAGCATTGGAGGAGTGAGATGTGTCCCTCCTGACAGACTAAAGAACAATGTATCCTGATTCTGCTTTTGGGGCAGGGAGATAGACAATTTGATCTGAAATTACTTCCTCTGACTCCATTGATCTTAGACCAGTCATCATTTCCTACCATGAAAAAATTCTTTTGTCATCTGCTGGAGACTGTCTACTGCCGCTGAAACAGTGAGAATCCATCATCTGAAAGAGGTGGTGAGAAGCATGTTTTAGGCCCTCTGCAGAGGAGATATACCAGCATAGACAGATGCAGCCCACATCTGGAAAAGGGTGCAAGAAAGATTTATACAGTTGTGACCACAGAAGTGACCAGCTCATGCTATGGGATGGAGAAAGAAGAGATGACAAGAGTTGGGTAGGGAGACAGAAAGAGTAGAGTCCCTCACTTTCCCCCCAGTAAGTCTTCATTGAGTATCAGTACATCAAAAGGTAAATATTTTTGCAGTATGCACAGTCACACCTAACAGGTAAAAGTGTCACAAATCTCATCAGAGAAAACAAAGGACTGAACTCACTGTTGGGCTCCTCTGTTTAACTTCTTGCAGAGTTTTAATGGGGGGACTCCATGTTTCTTCCTGTAGTCATTGTGTGCTTTCAAGACTTCTTCAGCGAATTGTTTGGAAGCTGAAATCACATTAAAAAAAAAAATTGAAAGGTCTGTCAAATACAGACATTAGTGAAGACAGAAAAAGCATGTCCTGTAGCTAAGAGCTGGTGCAGGCTGGACTGAAGAATACCACTGTCATTACCTGGGAGTAGGAAGAAATGAACCATTAATGCCTTCCATCCAGGAACTAACTCTACGAGATACTCCCATTGTGATGGTACAGGCTCACTAAAGGTTGAATAAAAAGGTGAACCTTATTCGTTTTCTCAATAATAAGGTGATTTAAGGTTAGTCTGATTGATTTTCATTTTGAGATTTCAGTGCACTGCATCACCATTGCAAAGAGGTTTCAGAGTAAGCAGCAAATAAGTTCTTTAAAGAGATGCACTAAAAACACATATTATCAATGCATGCAAGAATTTTCTGTATTAGTCAAAGCAGCATCTAAAGAAAACTCAGACACTAAAATGTGAAGAACTATGGAAATACTTTGAAATACGCACCATTCTTTTTATTTGTTTTATAGTACAAATTCACAGAAACCTCAAAATTCCACAGAAACCTTTATTTGCCTCAAGACAAACAATTGTTCACAAACAGTAAATGATAAGGAAAGAAATGACTGCTGGGGATTTTTTTCCCCTAGAGTGCTAGAGTGCATTCAGTAAACATCTGAATTCCAAAGTTACTGCAAAGCTTTAAAAAAACCTGTTTATACTGTGATAAACTTGGCACTTTCAGCAGCAAAACACAGAGGACAAGCAACAAGTGCAATTCGCCTTGATGGCAATTTCATGTTACCTCCTTTTATGACTTTTGCTGATATTTTTCCCCCCAAGATTCAGAGAAAAAAAAAAAAAAATCTTCCCTAGCACTGGTCACCCTGTGAAATTTGCTGCTTTGGGAGAAATTTGGTACCTGAAACAAGGTACTGGGGCAGTTAGGGAGGTATGAATAGCATCTTCAATACAGAAAAATGGTTCTTACTTTCTCTATATTGCTGAAGCTTCTGAACAGACCAAGGCATCCTGGAAAATTTACTTCACTTTTACCATGACACAGGTTTCTACATTTATTTATGATCATCAGCTTTAATTCTGAATATCCTAATTCGCATGACTACCATAATTTTCCTTGTAAGACACTTTTGAAGACAAAATAGAATTCATCACTAGAAGGTGTTTCCTGTTATTAAGCTGAACTTTCTGAACTTCCTCTCCCTGCTCTATCCTAACTACTATCATCGATCATTCTCTCCTTTATCGGTGTGCAGGCTGTTCTGCTCTTTGCAGTCATGCATTTTCTTCCTGTAGAGCTGTGGGTGTCCACATACTGCTCTTGTAACTTTTTCCTAAGGTGATTACTCAACCCATGCTCATGCTTTAAGCTTCTCTGAGTTCCCTCCAGTCTCCCCAACAGCTTTAGGATAATATGGCAGCCTAAGATAATCTCAACATCCAATGAATGTAGAAAGCCATTGCTGTTTCACACAGCACCTTAAACCTGAACACAGTCTAAAGTTGGGTTGACCTTTTCCAGAGCAAAGTGTCATTGTGAACCTATATGTAATATATTCTCCAACAACATACTTTCAGGCTAGATATTTTTTGCTATAAAATACTTGCCATAAAACAGCAACATGAACCCTGTTGAGTGAGATGAGATCTGCCCACCACCTTTCTCCTCTTAGGTTTTCCTTCAGTTTTGTATGTCACAAGTTGCATGTCATCAAACATGTCTCCACTCTGGTGTTTAATCACCCCCAAACCCGTTTGCTAGCAAGTCTGTCCCATCACTCTTACTACCATTGCTCCCAGCTCACTGCTTCTATCAAACCAGAATCCTAAACCTCTCATCTGCTCCATCATGCAGGGTCATGGCCTATTTATAAGGTATCTATCACAGGTTACTGAGGAAAGCAAGCCTGCAGCCAGTTTGCTTAATTTCACTGATGCAGGGTTTTATGCTTCCAGCAGGGAAATTTTAAGATGACCTGCAGATCAAAGAAGTTGAAATATACACATCCAGAAGTTGCATCACACACTCCAGGCTGCATTTTTCTGCACAGGACCATGTTAAAGCTTGTGGCTGTTATCGCCTAGACTTAATATCTCATCCACTCAGCATTAAATGGTAGATAAATAATCTGACCTGCAAGTGTGAAAGTTTCTAGTCAAAGTATTTGCTCTCAATGACAATAACAAATTCAGATTCTTAAAAAAAAAGAAGTAGTCAACTGAAATACAGGCTTTGTCATTTGTCAGTCCATTAACAGAATTATTGCATAATCCAGCTCTGTATCAATCTTTCTACTTACAAAGACCAACAAGAAACGGGCAAAACTGAGTTTCTTCTAGCCACAGCAGACACCTCTCTACTGCCCCTAAAGAACCTCCATCCTTTCCTCCCCTCAAAGGTGGCTTCTGTAGAAACACTTATCTACTGTGACTCAAGCTCATGTGTGCACTGCCTCCCTCCCTGCACAGCTCTCCCGTGCAGGCTGATGTGTGGAGAGGGACGCCCAGCTGACAAATGCGTTTCAGAAGACATGTTAAGTATTTCCATTTTACCAATGTTCCATACACTGAGAAGCCAGACATTAAAAGTGAGAGCTAATGGGAGTTTTCAGGCTCCCACCCAAATGGGAACAGCTTCCCAAACAGCTTTGCAGATGTACTTTTTTCCCTTCATGCAGGCTGCTTAAGCTGCTAGAAAAAATTATTTCCTACTGCCAGGAAGTTATGTTTGGTCATGAATCATTACACAGCTTAATAAGTATAACAACTAAAGGTATTAGATATTGTTGCTTGCTTCTCATTATTCAATTATTTACCTCTATTTGGGATTCTTCTGGAACATTGGCTAGGATAATGACAGCATGTGACAATGAATTTCCAGGCTATGATGTGGTATAGAGTACACGTTACCGCTGTGGTGGTTTGGGACTTTCAGTTTCATTGATAACTTTATGTTACCATGGAAAAGCAAGCAGAGGCATCTAGGTTCCCTTTTACTGTCAGATCTGGTTTTCTGAGTATCCTCTTTCTCCATTCTCTCACTGTCTCTGAACAGTGCCAATCTACTCAGTCTCTCTCAGGTGAAGAGCCTGCCATGCTTGAATCCTTTCTGTCTCTTCTCTAAACCTGGCTCTGTTCTTCCCTTGGACCTGAACAGGTCTCCCACAACACTAGCTGCTCTGCATCACCTTTGCAGCTGCCAACTGAACCTGCTCCACTGGTCTTGCAGAACTGCAAGATGCTGTGGGGAAAGAGTAACAGTCGAATACTCCACAAAACACAAGCATAAACCCTCTCTACCCAATACCTACACAACAGAAATGCTGTGGATGTCGGCACTCAGGACACACAACATTATACCAGGCATATGTTTGCCCAGCAAAAAAGGCATGGTTTTTATGGCTAAGTATTCACCCCAGTGATTCAAGAAAGAGCACAGTATCAATTTCTAGAAGTATCATTGCCTTCTCAGTGCTCTCTGCCCTATTCTCTATGGATTAATCTTCACTGGTAATTATGCACTTTCTATACATACTAAGTTTTTCTATTTAGCTTCTAGATAATTAACATATAATGCAATCAACAAGAGAGCTGGGGTTGTTCAGCCTGGAGAAGAGAAGGCTTCAGGGATACCTTACTGGGGCCTGTCAATACTTACTGGGGGCCTATAAGAAAGATGAGGACAGACTTTTTAGTAGGGCCTGTAGTGATAGGTTATGGGGTAATGTTTTTAAACTAAAAGAGGGGAGATTTAGACTAGATAAAAGGAAGAAATTTTTTACAATGAAGGTGGTGAGACACTGGCCCAGGTTGCCCAGAGAGGTGGTAGATGCCCCATCCCTGGAAACAAAGTCAGGTTGGACGGGGCTCTGAGCAATCTGATCTAGTTGCAGATATTCCTGCTGACTGCAGGGGGGTTGGACTAGATGACCTTTAAAGGTCTCTTCCAAGTCAAAGCATGCTATGATTCTATGAAATGGACCTCATGTAGAATCCTACACAGAGGTGTACTATTATGTCTTTCTGAATCCCTCTGTGAACCACGACATAAGCCTCAGCTCTTCACCCAATGTGTGCATTACAGATAAATGGAGATAATGATCCCACCTTTCTGTCCCAAAGTAAATAATTAGAAATGTGCCCATATATTACGTAGAACAACATATACGAAAAAAATTTGCAAAATACACTTCAAAGGACCAACCCTTTAGGAAAGAGGTAAATGCAAAGACCTGATACCAACAGCTTTGGTGACTCATGTTATCCAGGACACTGCAAGTTACTTCCACACTCTTTCCTGCCCAGAGCACAGGCAGAAATAAGCCAAGCACCACACACAGAGAGGACACAAATGCAAAGCGGACAGAAAACATGTGAAAAGGTAACTGGGTAACAGTTTAACCACCGAGTATAGCTCTGCTTTAATAGTGAAATCCCTTTGGTCTTTCTTGACTCTGCAGAATTGCTCTACCCTACTCTGAGAGCAGAAATGGGGTGTGGAATAAGAATGCAGCAAATACAACTTTAATGTGCCCAACAGATGTGTGAAAAAATTCATTGGAGGCTTTAAGGAACTGTAATTACATCAAAAAGTCCTTTGTTACTGTCCCAGATCACTAAAGGTATCTCGATTTTGACAAACTTCTCAAAGTATATTAACAGACTAGTAAAACTCATCCCAGCTTCTAATGACCATATTTTCATCTAGACCTTTCTAAGAGATGTGACATATTTATTAATAATCTTTACACTTGAAATGTAATTCCCTGGAAACTAGCCTGAATTGAATCTTTCACACTGATAATAATGTTCCTTCAATGGAAAAGTGATGGCTCTTGAGCTGGTGAGAAATGTTAAGAGGACAGTTACACTCAGCACTTTGGTTTGAAATGCTCTGGGATGGTCTAACACTGGCTGGTCTCTGCAGTGCCACAGGGAGTGAATATTCCATGTTTCTGTCTCCATGTATTTGACTACACTTCCTTGCTCCCCATCCTGGACAGTAAAGTCTTTAAAGACTGGCCCTTAATGCTATCCCTAAATATGTCATTTGGGAGCATGGATCTGACACTCCAATTCATGAATCACTTCCAGCTATAAAACCTGATGTCCTTCAGTGCTGAACTCCCCTGTGCTCTAACAAAACTGGCTGACTGCCTGGAAACATACAGGAGAAATGAAATCACATATACATCCTGAAGGGAAGGAAAGATAAAATGACACTATATTCAGAAAGCATTAGATCCTGGGTGGGGTTTCTTTGTCTGCTTTTACATCTTTGAACCCAGAATTCAATAAAGGGTCAACATCTCCACCTGTGCTGCCAGCTCTCTTCTTCCTCAGGCCAACACCAAACTCAGCAACATCCCCTCAGCATAACTTCATCTTTTATTCTTCATCTGTTTGCTCTTCTCTGTCTCAAATCAGCCAAGATGGATGAGAACACTGAGAGAGAGCTCAGCAAGCTGGCCCCAACAGGAACTTTCTCCCACTTGATCAGTTCCTGGTTGACATAGTTCTGGCCTGAACCACCCCAACCATGATCCCCTGGGGGAAGGTGGAGCCTCACACATCTGGGCCAGGTTCTGTCTTTGGGGCCTGAAACCACTTGAGGAACAAGACACAAGGCTGAGTTGTGACTCATCCATAGGTCAACTCCAACTCGGAGCCCACAGCCCAGGCCTCAGCACTTCACCACCCCATACAATAGGCATTTATGGGAGATACCCTAACTGTTGGGACACTATTCCTCTTCCAACCTGGATTATCCTATGACCCTGCTAATAGCTAGATGAGAAAGTATTGCGTATGGGAATGAAAGGAATTAGGGGTTATAATTAGACGAGTTTGAATGGGATTAGTTTCCTGGAACAGTCTTGTGTTTATCAGGCTGCTCAAAATAGCTTTCCCTTCAGCTCAGGAGATCCCTCTGCAGGGAGGAGATTCTCTGATGTCTTTCAGCATTCAGTTTTACCTGAACTTTTCTTACATATCTGCTTATCGCTGGGATGAGCTTCAGGTCAACAGTAAGATGTCTGAGTTAATTGAATCTGATGGACAAACTCCCCACTCATTTTGTTATCTGGGTTCCCTCTAAAGCAAACACGCAACTTAATAACCTTGCCTTACCTGTGCCATATAACGTAACACGTTATTTTCCCCCATACCCAATTTGAGGCATCTTGCCTGAGAATATGAAGCCACCGGTGAACTAATGTCTCAATGACATTAGTCACATCACTATCTGATTGCAAATCCTATTCTTGCTATAATAGACAGTGTTGATTACTTCCTCACTTAAGGCCTGTTATAAACTGCTAGGCAATTGACTGCCCTGATTAAAAAGGAACACCTGGTAAACTGGAAACTGCACAGCTCTGGAGCATTCTGTGATATAAGCATTTGGAAAAAAAAAGAGCAACACTAATCAGGAGTCTTGAGTACTGACAGAACCAAGTTCTTACTTTCATTGGAGGCAAGGGTGGGGGGAGAAGTCCTCTGCTTGCAGCCTCTCCTCCAATCAATCAGACTACCAAGCCTATCAACAAGTAGTCACTACCATGGAGTGGTCATCTTGCATAAGGCTGGAACTGACTGCTCATCATACCTAGAGAAGCCAGTGTTGGGTTTGCATGAGAGGCAATAAAAAATATTTTTATTACTGTTCTGCCACGAAGGACAACTAAATATTGTAATCATGCCACACAGACAACACTTGTAGGCAGTTAATGTGTAAATTGCTAACCCTTTTAAAAAGGCTAAGGAGACTCTCTCATTAGTAAGCCCTTATATTCTTAAATCTAGCTGCCCCACAATTCCTAGGGTACGTATACTTCAAAATACAAAGCCATGAGTTACCTGCCTCTGTTAGAACTGGCCACACTATGCAGGAGAAGAAGAAAGTGAAGCAATCTTCTTAATTTCTTCTCTTCTTCCCTCTTCTACATCATATCTGCTTAGAAATTCTAATTACAGTAATTTATGAAGAAAAGAAGGTGCAATTGTATTCACTAGTAACACCAGAAATCAGAACTACCATGTTACCAAACCTGAGCTTCAGCCATTAGGTTATGATTCCGCCTTATATCAATGTTTGCATGACAGCAGCATGATACTGTGCTCTTCAGCAAGTGGCAACTCTTTTAAGCCCTTTGAAAGTCATTTGAATGTCTAACAAGTAATTTTTGCTGATCAGTTATTTGTATTTTGGATGCTGCATACTCTTGTGCTCTGTGGATGGGCACCAATAGAGAGAACCTTGGTACCCAGTGCCAAGTTCATCAAGCGTAGAACTGTTAGCTGTCTGGTCCCAAACAAAGTGAAGAATTTTGCAAAGAAGAACTGAAGAAAGGTAGAAGAACTAGCCCACATCTCTTGAGATATGTTCTGCCATGTCATTCTCTATCATTTAGGTTCTACCATTGTGTGGGGTAGTCACACCTGAACTAGCTTTCACCTCATTAGCTCCAATACCCTCCCACCTCTCTTTTCTGCCAGGCACATCCAAACTAGCTGAGACAATGCTCAAAGCATGTTTATTTATGCACTTCCCTGAGGCGTGGAAATATGCCACGCACATTTCTTCTAATCACTGATTTGTAAACTCACCAATTCAGCAGCCTAGACCAGGCAAGGAGACACAGGGAGCTTTCTTTACCTGTATTTACTATTGATTGCATCATCTCATTCTCATTCCCCTGCTCAACAGGCTAAACTCCAGTTCTCATAACTCAAAATCTTGAAAAATATGCTCTTTATTTCACTGAATTGTAGAATAATAGAATGGTTTGGGTTGGAAGGGATATTTAAAAGTCTCCTAGTTCCAACTCCCCTGCAATAAGCAGGGATGCCTTCAACTAGAGCAGGTTGCTCAGAGCCCTGCCCAACCTGACCTTGAATGTTTCCAGGGATGGGGCTTCTACCACCTCTCTGGGCAACCTGGGCCAGCATTTCACCACCCCATTGTAAAAAATGTCTTCCTTGTATCTAGTCTGAATATAATATATTTAATTATCAAATAAGCATATTGCTCCCACACAAAATTCCATCTAAACACTGAAATCTTGAAACCTCTTGATTTCAATATTCCTTCTGCAGCTCCTGTTGCTTATGTGCTGGCCTAGTGCTTGGGAGCCAAAGAAAAAAATAGACTGCAAGGAATACCCATGCATGCCTACAGCCAGGGACTGCAGTTCCAAAGGGAAGCCCTTTCCATCTCTCCAGAAAGCCAGTGCCACACCTACAACATTGTGTCATCAACATCCCCTCCTGTGACCTCCTGTGGGGGTAGTTCAGGGGAATATACTCACAGACAAGTCCTCATACAGTGGAGCTGTAGAAGGCATAGAAACTATCAAAGTCTGAACATCAGAAAACACTTTTTCATTATTAGGGTGACAGAGCACTGGCACAGGTTGCCCAGGGAGGCTATGGAGTCTCCATCCTTGGAGATATTTAAAAGCCATCTGAACATGGTCCTGGGCAACCAGCTCTAGGTGGTCCTGCTTGAGCAGGGGAGTTGGACCAGATGACCATCACAAGCCCCTTCTGACCCCAGCCCTTCTGTGATTCTAAGCTGAGAGGCCTGTTTTAGCAATGCGTCTCCATAAGGGAAAATTCAAGAAGGTTACAGCCTACCACAGTTCACCCCAAATCCCTTTCTGAGGATCACTTATTAAGCGTCCAACATGTATGAATGGCCCACAGAATTTACAAGCATGACAAACAGGCACATAGGGTATAATTAAGCATGTATTCAATGATTTCTTAACATCTGCCTATCACAAACTATCACCAGAGCTATCTCATGGAAAACAGCCCCTCTGACTCCCATATTTAGATTTACAGTAGGGTAGAGCAACTTCAGCAACACATGTAACCCCATTTCAGCTTTGTGACACACAGGCGTATATGCAGGGACAGCAGGGACACAATCTGTGTTAGAAATGGGCTCCCAGACACTGGTGGCATGGCAAAGCTTTAGAAGCACAGTTAACTTACCATTTCATGCAGCTCTGCAATGACCATGCTTAAAGCTGGCAAAGACCATATGATTTCTGTTCAAAGCCAAGATTTGCTCTGGTAACTCGGTACAGTCATTAAATGATATTTAACAATGTTTGTGGTGGCTTCAAACAGGCCCACATTGTATTCCTACACTCCCCTCATACCTGCTGGCACAGGAACCAGTTCTGAATCAGAATGGGTGGCCACTTGCCTGGCGTCACCTCGTCCTGCTCTGCAGGGCCACCCAGCCCAGCTTCAGCAGAGCTTCTGTTGACCTTCAAAGCCTGGGCAGAACTTGCTTACATCTGCTTGTAAAAACATAACATAGATATGCTCCAGCTAATCTTTCAGAGAACAGCACGGCCTCTACCAAAATAGTGTTCTGAAACAGCCTCTGGCCTGTTGAGATATGTTAGAAACAACAAAGCAGCTTCAATCAAGAGACTCATTTTCTCATACTTTTTGTTCCTGCACATGGAGTAGTAACTGAGGCAAGTTCAAATCCAGGCAAGATAGACACTACCAGCTGTACTGATAGAAAACTATGGGTTTGAAAGTGTCCAGTAATAAAAGCTTTCTTCATGCCTTTTTTTGAGAAAAATTTCTTGGAGGATTCAGAAAGGAGAGCTGATGGTTTTTGATGTGCAACTCAGAGCATGGGAAACCTTGGTAGATAAGTCAGCACAGTTAGCATCACATTTCATCAGTTAGCAGAGTTAGCATCACATTCCATCTTATTCTTTGTGAGCACTTTATACTTGTTTTGGTATTTATCTGCCTTGAGCACACGTTGCTAAGGCTGCTAATCTAAGAGGCAGCAGGAGTAACCACTGCTGCACGGGATGGCTGCTGTGTTCTTCTCTCCCCCATCAAACCCTGATGGTACAACAGTCAGGTGAAACTTGGGCCAGAATTCTGTTTGCCAAAGCCTGATGCCTTCCTGGCAGACTTTTATTTGCCATTTATTGAACTTGAACCAAGTGATCCGGTGTCTTCTACACACAAAAACTGAAGAAGTGTGGGGTTTAAAATTGAATTCACTTGGTCTTTGAAAGGCTCTTTTCCCACCACACCTCCAGTTCAGTTCTGGTGTAAAGAGAAACAGACAGTAGCTTGTATTGACAAGTTCGGCAAGTGCCCTGCCGTTACCCAACATGGATGCTCAGTTTAGGTCCATTCATTTCCCCTCTCCCTGCTGGTCCTGTAAAACCAGCCAGCATGAAACACCTTGTCAGTTTAGCAGCTTGCGAGTATGGTGTGTCTCAGAGAGCAAACAGGTCCTTTCTCAAGAAACTTGGGCTTTTGTTACAACCTGCTATGTCTCTCTCCTACCAAGATGCTGAAGTACAAGTCTGCACTTCAGCTGAAGATGTAGCTTGCTCTGCAGAAAACACAACAGTCCTTGTTACTGTGCTCTGAAGGTGCATCCTAAAAGTTAAAAAACCAGCACATGCTTCTAAGGAAGATTAAAACCAGCACGGAAAACTGAGTTTGATTCCTGCATCTTTTCTTTTTGTCAAAACCCTTTCTCTCAGTCCTTATTTTTGTACTGACTCAACAAGGGGTAACTCCCAGCCCTTCCTCCGAAGTTCCACCCTCATTTGCAGAAGGGGAAAAGAAAAGAAAACCAAACATTGCAAAAAAGATAGCCAATATTTATTGAGCCCATCCTCGGCTTTGTCTGATAGCGTCTGCACCCACTCGTCAGAAGAAACAGGGCGATTCTCTGCACCCACCTCTGCCTGGTTTTAGAGAGCGAGAGGGGTGAGCCCCCTTCCCCCAGCTGGCAGAGCTGGAGGGGAAGCGGAAGAAATGAGACTTTTAGTAGCTTTTTTTCTGCCACCATCCAGCCTTTCCGGAGAGCCGCATCACGCAGCAGGAATCCCCGTGTGCTGGAGCTGGCAGCCGAGCTGCTTCCCCAGCATCCCCGCAGCTGCCCGCAGGGGTATCCCCGCTGGGGCCAGGGCTGCCCCCGGGCTGGCACAGCTGCGGGCAGAGCCCAGCCCACACCCTGCTCTTAGCAACAGCGCAACAGAGCGGCCAGCTCATCATCTCCTTCTTCCCTGCAGAGAACACTTACCCCAGTCTTTCTGCTTTGGGCTTTCCAGGACCTCTGGGGAGAGGAGCCTTCACCACCCACTCATCCAAGTGCTGTCCAAAAAGAGAAGACCAGAGGGAGGGCAGAGGGGGTCCCCGTGTTTGGCTTAAGGCTTTGCAGGAGTTACGGCTGCCGAAGCCTTTTTCTAACCGTGAGGAGGGAGTTTCAGTATGAATTTGGTTTTAGCAGCCTGCAGCTTCCAAAGAGAAAGCTGAGTCAGAGGTACAGATGTCTTCCACCACTCGGCTCTATTCGGTGAAGCAAAACCGATGTTAAGTCTCAAGCCCTGATACTTGCAAAGAACACTGCTTCAAATATAACCCGATTGCTGGTAACAACACATTATTAAAGAGCTTTTATCAAAAACCTGAGATTTTCAACAGCAGGATTCCTTTGCCTGAGGATACTTAGACCTCAAGATAGATTTACCAAAGATAAAAAGTTAAACTGCTCTGAAGACATTTATTCTAAAATAGTGGCCCTGCTTTACGTGAATTAGAACATCCTTACATTTATGCCTTCAGGTACCTCTGCCTTAATCTTTCTGACTCAGGAGAGGAGCAAGGACCCTGTTTTGAGTTCAGATAGATCCCAGCCTGTTACATTTCCATACATCCAGAGAAACCTTCCCACATCATGTCCTCAAGAGCAGTACAGCTGGAACACAAGGTATTTTACACACAAGACAGAGGAAGCAGTACTCTGGAGAACAGCTGCTCTTGCCCATTCAGAGGCAAACCACACTGAATGATCTCAGACAGGAATTTGAAGACTTCAGTGCACTGGAAAGGGCAGATGGGTTTTAGTCAATAAACCAATTGTCAGGACAGGATCTCAGTTTTCTGATTCATCTAAAAATAACACATGCAGCTCAAAGATTAGCATTAACCTGGACCTAGTTTACCATTGTTCTGAAAAGTGTGACACAAGTGACAAAACATTTTTAGCATGTACTTAGATCTCAAGCTCTATTTGGATAACTACTTAGGGATGCAAACATTACCCAAGCCTTGGCAAAAGGAGTTTCTGGACTGTCATTGCTCCTAAGTGTGGAACAAGCAACTAACATGTAATGATAAAAGTGCAAGAAATAACAAAGCCAGGAATTGCCTTATGACTGTATTAGCAATTTGCACGTATTAAACCAAGAGGAGATTTTAATCATTTTAGGGCTGGGAGGTGCACAGTGGAGTATCTCTACTGCTTTTGCCCAGTGTGCCTTGCTCATGTAATGTGCAGCCACTAGACTGACCTAGTATTTGTACTTCTCATGCTATTAGCATGATGAACTTGGTACTTCTCAGCAACTACAGTTATTTAAATTGTTGTAAAGTTGAAAACATAAACAGCTTCCAGGACATGGGGCCAAAACCACTCACTGGCAGCTATCTGGTGCTTTGCCTGGACTGGGTGTCACACTAATAAGCCCTTTACAGTCACATTTGCAGAGAGCTCTGACCTCATCTAGGATGCCGATCTTTAAAAAAAAGGAAAAAGACTCCTAAAGCTCACGCTGAGGCCCATTAAAGTGTTACCCGCACAAAGATTTTCCTCAAGTTTCTCTGGAAGATGCCCATGGTTTTGAGTGATTCAAGCACTAGGTTTTGCCAAGCGTGTCCCATACAGACAGTTTACACACAGGACAGACAGACTATATGCCGCCAGGCTCTGGTTTGTCACAGAAATAACGTCCTAACCACAAGAACAAAAATAAACCATCCAGTTTCGCAGCCGTTTCAGAAAATCAGCACAGATTTTCACCCATAACTCTAACAGGCAGAAAGCCCTGGGCGTGAGCTCTCTCTTCTTAATGTCTCTGGCTCCTTGGCAGCTTCTGAGGAGTCTCCCCCAGCCAAGACTGTCAGAGCAGGGCACAAAGACAGCTGGCAGCAGTGGGGAAAGGACCAGCAACGCAGCCAGCAGCAGGGAGAGGCTTCACAAGAGTCTGCACAGCTGGGGAGACTTAGGAGCTGAGCAAGACCATCCTCAGTTAAAGAGTTACCAAATCTTAAACTTATATCCTGAAAACAAAGGTGACAGAAAGCTTCCCCTGCTCAGAGCATCCTGCTGCCTATCTGCAAGGCAGGTAAGTTTTGTCAGACTGCAAGATACAAGATAATTTTAAATCTATAGGGCTTAGAATTATTTCATACAGCAAAGCAAAGCTACTATCAGTTACAAAATGCAAGCTGTATATAAAACACAAGTACTCATGCATGGTGCAGCTGGGGAGGGGGGTTTTTTAGTCTAACCCTGTGTCGGAGAGAAAGCTCCTCCCAGGCTGTACCATGCACAAATGAAAGCAGCTTTCTCCTTTAGCAATGCTTTCCGAGCACAAACCCAGGCACGGACACTGAAGGAGCACACGGCCAACTGCACAAAGGCATTTGCTCACCTGATTTTCCCATGATCAAGTGGTGGTTTTTTTGAAATTTCACCTGCTGCCTCCGCTCTTGACTGAGTTTCGCTGCAAAGTGCCTGGGACGAAGCGTTTGCAATTTCAGCTCAACTTCTTCTGTCGCCTGCGACCGCTGCTGGAGAAAACTCAGAGGCATGAACCCGTTACCGCCCCTTCTCCAGCGCTGGAGTGAGCCTGCCCATGCCTTATAAGGCATAAGGACATTGGGTTTTTTTCTTAAAAAGATCCTGTTTAGGGTCAGGAGCTATTTATCCTCCACAGTAACCAAGCAGCTCCAAAACACCATATGGTTTCACATACCAATTTAGCTTAGTAATCGCGGCTGTCTTCTGATAAGAGTAGGCTGTGAAAATAAATTTTGCTGACAAATAATTCTGCTGCCACAACCAGCATAGCCCATGAGGTTAATTCATACAGCTAAATACTTGTTAAACTTTTACCCAGTTACTGTACATAAGGTTGGAACAGGCAAGTGATAAGGCAGTTTCAGGAATAACTACATTTTATGTCTAAATTAAATAACTTTCTGCACTGTTACAACATAACCTGTAGCAGCTATTAGTAAAACGCAGCATAAGATTTTGCAGGTTAAAGAGGAAACGTGCTGATGGTGCCTTTCTGTAAGAAGAGCTGGATGTGTGTATGCCTCATTTCACCTGTGCCAAGTGCACTGCGTCACTTTTATCTCCACACTACATCGAAACACCTCAAGCTAACCTGGCGAATATTAACTACCTCAACTACAGCGAACGCAACGTTTTAACTTCAGAAGTGCTGCGTCTCTCCAAACAGTAATTCAATTACGTGTTTCCGACTTTCATCTTTTCATCATCAAAAAAAATCATCTGAGGTTAATGCTTCACAGTTTTTCACGATGCCTTTCAAAATTTTGAGGTTCTACTTGGTTTTGTGCCAAGCCTGCTGGCTCAGCAGGTTTTAATTATCTTTCACCTACCTCTGGAGGCTGAGCTCCATGACAAGAAAAGAAAAGAAAGCTCAGAAATAAAAAGATGTAGTTTTTTTTTCCTTTGTAAATAAGTAGCAGCAGCAGGTGAGGAAGACAAGTCCTCACTAACACACTGCTCCTCCTGAGGTTGCTTAAGTGGCAAGGCTGAAACATGGGCCAAAGCGGTGGCACTGTCTAATGGCTGATGGCAGCACTAACAAGAGGGATGGGGGCAACTGATCACCACCCAGAGGAGGAAACCACAGGGCAAGAGATCACACTCATCTTCACAGCTGCCTGATGCTCCCCTTCACTGGCAGCAAGGCAGGCAGCAGAGCAGGAGGAGGAGGTCAGAGAAGGTGCAGAAGGAAATATCTTTCCAGTTCCTCTGCCGTCAGTGGCAGTAGCTGGCTGAGGAGCAGGGTGGAGAGCTGGAGCTGGTACTATCAGAGCCCTTTATCTGGAGGTGAAAGTTGCTGTTTTATTTGCTTGCAGGAGTGAACAAACCGTGGGCCAGTCTGTGAATGCTAGCCTCTGAAAATTTCGCTCTGGAAATACTGGGTTGTGCTCTTCCTAGGACACACATCAGTGCTCGGCAGTATCCTGTGCCACCCTATGGCTGTGACAAGAAGTAGAAGGGAATTTAAATTTGCATAGTTGGGAGTCTCTTTCAAATGCTCATTTCTATCCTTATAGTTAATTGTTATATTTTCTACTGTTTAAGTTTTGGATGTTTATAATATTCAGCTGCATTATAAAGCAACATCTGCTTGGGATCAGGACTGCTACTATGAAAACAGCATCAAGATCTTCAAAAGTGACCAGAGACACCTGCATGCCATTTTCACAACGTCCTCTGCAATCATAACTAGGAAAAGAGGATTTCTGTGATCTGCCAAAAAATTACAGTGTTACCTACAGGAAAAAAAAAAATAAAAGATTTTTCTTATCAGAAAACAGGGAAATCAAAATCACTGCTCAGGCATGAAATGTGAAAAGTATTAGTACAAAGGGCATGCAATGACTCATCAGAAACTGGAAAGCCATGTAAACTGAGAAAACAAAAACAAAGAGGAAAGGGGGAGCTGGGCTTTTTTAGCATTTCAATATTACCTGCTGAAATTTCCACACTGCTGAATCTTATCAGATGGAAATTTGGAGTAAGTACATACACTAATAATTAAGAATGTAATGAAGTCTTTGAAAAGAATGAAAGTGAAGCAATAAAAGCCACTGCTAGGGAGATTTGCAGTCTGTAAATCATCCATGTCCTTTTACCAGTTTCAGGTAGTATCAAACATACCGAGTGGAAACAAATGAGATTTCCCATTTGCTTTCTGATGTATCAGAGCACCTCCAAAAGCACACGTGTTTAATTACTGCATGACTCCTTTACACAGAGAAAATACCTGGATGACATTGGTATTATCCAATAGCAAGCACTGGAAACTATCTTACAGAAGAGCCCCGACACAATCAGAGCTGAGTCCAGCATTCTGCCTCCTATAGCAGCACCTACTAAACATTTCTGGAAAAGAAGCAAACCAAGTACAATGCAGATTGACTCATTTTTAATTGTTCCATCTTTCTGCTAAAAGGAAAACAGAACAAAATGGGCTGGCTAGAAAAATAACACTTACCTAGTAAAGACTGGTGTCATAAATGTTCTTTCTGGGAATAGAGCAGATAAGAAGGAAAAATGCAATTTGGAAGGAAGTGCTTGAATCATTACAATCAGGGCCTTAGAGGTAATTCATCTGCAGCAGAACTATTTCATCTACATCCTGAAAATCTGTGGCTAAAATTTTGATGTCAAACCTTTTTATCCCATTTTGTTTTCCCTTTTCTCCCAGTAAAGCAAATCCATCTCACCATCCACATCAGCTGCTTCTCTTTACTTTGATGTAGCCAACCCTAATGCTTGCAGTCTCATAACCTCCTCTGGTGCCACCATACATAAACACACATCTTCCCCTGCAGTGTGAATTTTGAAGCCCAGCTGGGATTGTGCTGCTGCCTTTTGTCTCACACAGCTTAGCCTTCACAGCCACGTGCTTAGAGCCTCCTAGATTCTTCCACTACCTTCCACCAGGCAGCCATATATGGCTAAATTTGTGGAAACTCAGGGCTAAACAGGTGCCTTTTTGATAGAGCAAGAAACCCCAGGCAGACCCCAGGTTACCCATTGTCTTCTTCCCCACAGCTGAGCACCCATCTCCATCTGGCAAAAGAACTCACCTAATCAGGACTCTGCACCAGCTCCGTGTCTGTTGCGAGGGCCCCAGCAGCATCATGGATTTCAGCTTGGGGATTTATGTTCCAACAGCAGTGCAAGTGATGAAGTAAGAGCTGGCCAGCTGCTGCCTATGTAGATCCCAACTGCTTGCAGGCAGGTTCAGACGTATTTAAGAAGGCCTGAGATGAACCTTTTCACATGTGCCCCCAGCCTTCTTGTAGACACAACACGAAGCAGCTTCTCCACAAGTCAAACTATGCATACAAAACGTTTGTGAGCAATACTAAGTGCAACAAACCTGTTCTCCCCACACAGTCTTAGCAAGTGACCCAAAGGACCAACAGTATTCATATGAACATAAATACATCACGTATGAATAATATCATATATGGTGAGAAGAACAATGACCAAACAAGAAAATTATGCACTAGGCTGTCAAATCAACTAGAAAACTGCATATTGAGGTGAAATGAAAATTGGGCAAGAATGATGGTAGAATATTTGAGAATATTCCTCCTCTTCCAGTTTTGCCAGGTTTTGCTTGTGGGACCCAAACTGGTGTTGCCACTTCACCTGTAAAGTAATCCAGGCTGTGTAGCAGGTCACAAAAATTCATCTTTAACACACCTGGAGATGTGAGTTGTTCTTGCAAAAGGAAGTATTAATCTCTGCTTTCTAGCTTGACCATAGCTCTCAGATGCTGAAGAAAATGAGAAGAATGAAGCTGAAAAGAGCAAGAGCACAAAATCCAGGCTATTCCTCTTTTCTCCACCCCGTGCTGTTACCGGCTGGCTGTGTCCACAAAGCCCTCACACAGAAAGCAGGAGACTGTCAATGCAGAGCAGTCATTGACTTTAGCTTCTTCCCACACGTTGCATGATAAAAGTAGCATGTGATTAATCACCAACAACAGTCTTAAGGGCTGGATTCAAAGCAAAAGTTTGGGAGACAAGATGTGGGAATACTGTTGTCCAAAGGAGTGTGTGGCACAGGCAGTGCCTTTCTCTTGAGAGGCCCAGCACCCCCCAGCAGACCTTCTTCAGTCTCCATCGTTGACCATCTAAATGTCAGAGAGCACAAGTACACAAATCTCACCAGAGCAGGGCAGTGAAATGCCCACTTCAACCTCAGGATGTTCCTCAACATGGGCCAAACTACTGGGGTTCTAGCTTCAGAAAAGAACCAGAGGAAAACCCTCAGCATGGTTGCTCTCTACTAGCTCTTAGCAGAAGCCTCCATAACAAGTGCCATTTTCCCACCTCTGTGGATGCTCTGAGTGCTTCCCTTCCACCCTAGCATGAAGAAAGACAGCGTCCTTATGGCTCCATAAGGGCAGGGGGCAGCTCAGCATCAGGGTAGAGTTATGGTAAAGAGGGGGAGGGGAGGTACCCTGGAAGGACTTTGGGCATGAAAAAGGGATTTGAGGGCATTCAAAAGGAAGACAGCTTCTCTCATTGCCATGAAGTATTACCTCTCTCCTCCAAGGCTGTGGTGGGCTGAACAGTACCTGGCACATGGTTGTAGGACACTTTATGGGGTCTCTGCTTCAGTACAGTTCCTAAGGCTGAGGTTAACCACCACTCTTCCAGGACCACTGCTCTGTAGCTATGATAAGAAAAGTCCAGTGATAGCCCAGGTGAGCACAAATACACAGAGAAGTCAGATGGCTGGGCCAGCTGCTGACCCCCAGCAGTGGTACATCCACACAAACACACTGATTCCACAGATGCTGTGGCTTTGTCTCCTTGTGCAGAGCTCTGCAACTTACTACTTTTTATCTCAGATCCACATATGCAGTAACCTTTGTTTTAGCAAAACCTCATCCCACTAGCTGGAAGCACCTCCTGCTTAACAGCCACATATTTAGCCATTACTTAAAAATATCTTTGTATATGAACCACTTCATGAGTCAGAGAGTAAATTTGAGCAGTCACTCATGAATGAGATCACACAATTATGAAAACATCAGTTTAAATGTTTAGAAGAAAACAAGAAAGTACATCCAATATGGAGAACAACTAGAGAAGCAGCAAAGAAGGTTGCAGATTGTGGTGCTGTTTAAACCTCTGATTTGCTTGTGCCTTCAATTACACAGGTAGTCCAGGTTTCCTAATCTTAAAAAGGATACAGTAGAAGTGGAAAAAGATCAGAGAAAGGCAACAAGGGCATAGAAGCTTCACACAAAAGAACAGAGCTCTGAGCAACCTGATCTGGAGGGAAGTATCCCTGCCAATGGCAGGGGGCTTGGAACTAGATGATGTTTAAGTTCCCTTCCAACCCAAACCATTCCATGATTCTTCAGCCAAGGGAGGAGATCATGGAAAGGGAAATTACAGACATTACTACAAGATGATGAGCAACACAGATGGCTAATGACTGTTGATTGTGTCCTCCAATACAGGAATTAGAGGATATTAAAAGAAGCTTGTGAGAACAAGGTTCAAAAAAACGTATGTGGGATGCAACAGAGAAGGTGCTTTGCAAAGGATTTGTTACAGTTGTGCACGTTGCCTCCTGTCCTATCAGCAGGCACTGCTGAGAAGTGTCTCTTGCCTCACCTTCACTCGCTCCCTTCATGTATTTATACACCCTGATGAGATCCCCCCTGAGTCTTTTCCTCTCCGGGCTGAACAGTCCAAGCTCTCTCAGCCTCTCCTCACAGGAGATGTTCCAGTCACTTCATTGTCTTTGTGGTCCTGCACTAGACTCACTCCAGTACATCTGTGTTTTTCTTGTACTGGCAAGCCCAGTAAAGACTGAGGCACTGAAGGCATTGAGTACTTCAGCCTTTTCTGAGTCTTGTGTCACCAGGCTCCTGCTGCATTCAGCAGTGAGCCACATTTTCCCTGGTCTCCCTTGTGCTGTTTATGTACTTGTAGAAGTCTTTCCTGTTGCCATTCATGTCACTCACCAGATTCAAGCCCAGGTCAGCCTTATCTTTCCTCACTGTATCCCTGCAAGATCCAACAGCAGCTGTAAGATCAAACTGATCGTGCTGGGTCACCTGCTCATGCTTCCATCTCCTGTACACTTCCTCATTGTGTCTGAGTTAAGTTAGAAGGTCAGTGTCTGTTCCTTCATGTCGCTCTCCCTGGTCTCCACTCCAGCAGCGTTCCTACCTGACTTCTACATTGGGCTTTTCTCTTCACAGTTCCCCTGTACGAATTTAATTTCTGTATTAGTGACCCATTCAAGTCCTCAAATATGAACTCCAGCACCATTACATCTGCATTCCTCACACAGCTTTGGTTCAGTCTTTGTACTCCTAAAGAGTGCTGTTTACCACCCTGAGGCTACACCTGACTTAGCAAGCAGTACAGAACAGCAGAGGCAGATTTCTAAGGAGAAACCTGATGTTCAAGCTAAATGTTTCATTGAGTTTTATCTTGACCTGAGACTAGCTCAAGGCCAGCAGCAAGGAATGAATATCCAAGAGCAGCTGTAGCATGTCAGATAAACCCCTGGAGCAAGTCTCTGGCTATATCTGATCCAAAAAGAATCTATTTCACACCCAGAGACAGTTCCATGGTGCAAACTAATGAGTGCTAGAATGCTGAGAAGGGCACTGGAATATCATCTAGCCTGGCTTTTGCTGATCTTTATTGTTGATTCTATGTCCTTCTCATAATTTCATCTGATCCACTTGGCAGAGACTTGACTTATCTCACTGGTACATGCAATGACTTCGCAATGGCCTTACTCATCTACCTTGTTAGCTAACAACATTGTAGTTGTTTTCCTTTGCCTACGTTTTCCTTAGGCAAGATCTCTCTGGCATTACTGCTTTGTGTTTTCCTTCCTTTGACTACAGAAACACAATTAAATCCAGGAAAATTCGAGCTAATAAATCCAGGAAGAAAACACTATTTTTGTTCAATTATATTGTTTAGTATTTTTCCCCCTCAATAAATATTTTTTCCCTGAACAGTCTTCCAACACTCTGGATTTTAGATGCAGCAGGCACACTTCAATGAAAATCCCAGCCACCACTGACACCAAGAATGAGGGCACTGCTTATCACAAGCAGTTGAACACTGTATTGAAGTTGATAAAACATTGCTGGAAGCAGGCATCTGAGCAGGACACAGAGCACACAGTGGCACAGTGACAATGAGGTGGTTATTCCAAAAGCCTAATTTTTTTGTTCTTCTCTCCCTCTATACATCCAATCTAATTGCAAAACCATCCCTGTAAAGGAAAGGGCTAATCAAAGAGTATGAGGACACAGATGCTAATTCCATAGTTGGCATCTCCTTGGCTGCACATCTCCCCAGTGACATGGCCAGGGACAGTGAGTCCCACCAGCACACAGCTTTGCTTGTCTTCTCAGGGGGATGGCTGGGAGCAGAGGGGTATCACCCTGTGCCAGGACATCAGTGCTGGGGCTGGACTGTTTGGCTTGGCAGAGCTGATTTTTAGCCAGAGTAGTCTAACGGTCTGGCTAACTCTACCTGCAGGTCCTACTGCTTCTGTGAGAGGCAGTAACAGCAACCTGGTCCAGACTGTCCTTTCCCTGTTCTTCTAGTACAGTTAAAGCCCCTCCTAAAACTGTGTACTTGGGAGTAGTACACCTCGAGGAAAAAAAGAAATTAAAAGCTCCTAAAGTTGTCCTAAAACTTCAGGACAAGAGGTAACAGGCACAAACTTGAACATAGGAAGCTCCATCTAAACATGAGGAGGAACTTCTTTAGTTTGAGGTGACAGAGCACTGGAACAGGCTGCCCAGAGGTGTGGTGGAGCCTCCATCTCTGGAGACATTCAAAATACACGTGGAAGCTGTCCTGTGCAGCCTGCCCTAGGTGACCCTGCTCTTGCAGGGGAGTTGGACTAGATGATCTCAGGAGGCCCTTTCCAACCCCTACCATTCTGTGATTCTGTGTAACAAATAACAAAATTGCAAGTGTATGTCAGGTCTGCTGTGGATCTTCTTTCATACCTCCCAGTTCAGGATCTTTCCCTTATCTGTTCATGCTGCTCACAGCTCTGTCACAAGTTTACTCCTTAGCATTTGCCCTGGCTTATCTCTTGGCTGTGCTGCTTTCTGCNCAATCACTGCCCTAGTCCTGCTGGCCACACTATTTCTGATACAGGCCAGGATGCTCTTGGCCTTCTTGGCCACCTGGGCACACGCTGGCTCATCTTCAGCCAGCTATTGACCACCATCCCCAGGTCTTTTTCTGCCAGGCAGCTTTCCAGCCACTCTTCCTCAAGCTCATAGCACTGCATTGCATTGTTGGGACCCAAGTGCAGGACTCAGCACTTGGCCTTGTTGAACCTCATCCCATTGGCCTCAGCCCATTGCTCCAGCCTGCCCAGATCCCTCTGTAGAGCCTCCCTACACTCAAGCAGATCAACACTCCTGCTCAACTTGGTATCATCTGCAAACTGACTGAGGGTGCACTTGATCCACTCAATCCAACAGTGAGCCCTGGGGAACACCACTTGTGAACAGCCACCAGCTGGATTTAACTCCATTCACCACCACTCTTTGGGATCATCCTCCCAGCCGATTTTTTACCCAGTGAAGCATGCACACACCCAAGCCATGAGCAGCCAGTTTCTCCAGGAGAATGCTGTGGGAAACAGTGTCAGAAGTTTTACTAAAGACCAGGTAGACAACATCCACAGCCTTTCGCTCATCCAGTAAGCAGATCACCTTGTCATAGAAAGAGATCAGGTTAGTCAAGCAGGACTTGCTTTTCATAAACCCATGCTGGCTGGGCCTGATCACCTGCTTGTCCTGTATGTGTTGAGAGATGGCACTCAAGAGGATCTGCTCCATAACCTTCCCCAGCACTGAAGTCAGACTGACAGGCCTGTAGTTTCCCCAGATCCTCCTTCCAATCATTCTTGTAGATGGGTGTCACATTTGCTAACCTCCATGGGAAACTTACTAAGGTGTTTCCTCAGGAAAATCCCTGTACCCTGACATCTACTGCTCTGCTGCAGGTCAGGCTGGCTCTGGAGCAGCTTTCCTTGGTGACTGGCTTTTTTTTTTATTATTCAAGATCCTGTAGAGACAGCACATTGCACTGAAAACATCATATTTTATGACTATTTATGTAATTTTAAGGGGTTTTTTTTTCTATTTTTTTTTCTATTACTTAAATTTAATAGTAACTTAAATTAACAGTCCATCAAATAATGTACAGCCAATACTAAATTGGCAAAAATTAAACGCTGGTTTGAGTCTTTCATGTGGATTTTAGACAGGATACTCTGGGTTTCCTAGGTTATCCTTTTGTCTGATAGAATTCCAAAGGCATTATTTCAATTTTTCTTTCTCAAATTAAGTACCTACAGGTGACTGCATTCTGTCTCACCAGCACTGTTCAGTACTGCCCATCAGTAGTACCTTCTCTTTCCCTTTCTTCTTCTTTGCTCATTACTTAACACTTTTAAGGCACTGATCATCATGCATAATTTTAATACTACTTGTACTGTTTTGAAAAATAAAAATTACTAGCATTGAAAGTTTGTGAGATAACCTCCAACAAGAAGGTAAAGAAAACTCCCTACATCTCTGAGATGAGCTGGAGACTGTTGTAGCACTTTAGGCTGTACCACCACCCATCGGCTTAAAGCAGAATCACCCAAAGCAGCAGGGGAGGGGACCAGCCTCTCCTGGGCTGCTGCAGCACAGCTGGCCACAGTAACGCTGCTCCTGCAAGCCCTGCATCCCAACAGCTGGACTCCTTAATTCCTGATGGATTTAGCTGCAGTAGCTAGAGAGATTTCTAAACCCTGTTATGCTCCTCTTTGACCATAGCTAAACCTGGCAGGGATTTTGACTTTTCAAGGCAGGGCTCCTGTCTGGGATTTTCCTGGTAGCTGGTCCAAGACTAGAATTTTTTTACTAAAACTGAGGGAGTTTATAAGTGTAATCACTTAAAAATCTCTGTGGGGTTTTTTTTGGTTTAAGGGAACCTTAATATATTTACCATTTTCAAATGTAAAGTTAGAATCATAGAATGTTTCAGGCTGGAAGGGACCTCTAGAGGTCATCTGGTCCAACCTCCCTACACAAGTAGGGACATCTCTACCTAGGTCAGGCTGCTCAGAGCTCCACCAATGAGCTTGAATCCACCTGAATGCCTCCAGGGATGGGGCCTCCCCCCCCTCTCTGGGCAGCCCGTTCCCTCTCTCCCTCTCATGTCAAAGCCCTTTTTTCTACTCTCCAGTCTCACTCTATCCTTTCCTAGCTTAAAACCATTATTCCTTGTCCTATCGTTACAACCCCTTTCAAATAGACCTTCCCCTGCCTTCCTCTTCTCTTCGCAGATGCAGATGCAAGCTGTCTTGCTCTTCTTTCTCATTTTGGAAGGGGTTTCACTCAGAATCACTCTCTACAGCTCAAGATTTTAGTATCTGGAAACAGTTTCTGTGCAGGACAGAATCCAAATTAAACTTGCTACTGATTTCTTAATATTGCAGGTAAAGCTACTTAATTTCTAAGGCTATTGTCAGCAGAAGTAATGAACTGCTGTGGGTTTTGATCATATAATCCAGTGCATCTTTAAACAATTTTTTATTTGGTCAGATAAATAATCAAATCTGTTTCTTTTCATGTCAGCAATGTGCATCATCCCACAATTTCTTTAGGCTTTACAGTACCTGCTGTAGCATTGCTCAAGAGTAGAACAAAATGTGTAGGTCCAAAAAAATACAACTATTAATCTTTATGTGCCTACTTCAGGCATGGTTTATCATATAACTAAAGATACATCTTATAATAACAGGTACCTTTTAATAAGCCACAGTGTTATCTTCAATTAGACACTTGCCTAAAATGTACCTAAGAATGTAAAAACTTTTAGCATTATCTCTGCTGGGTAACTTTAAAAAATTTGCTTCACGTCACAGAAGAAAAGTAAGATTTTTGTGTAGACTCTTTTGTTGATACTAAACATTAGTTCATTTCATACTCAATAACCAACCTTTAGCAGCTCAGCTGAGTAAACACGAGGTCTTGCTTTACATCAGTTCCATCTGAAGAGCTCCTCAGATTAAAACCAGGTAATACAGAGCTACTGCCACTGGCTTGTACCCTGGAGCCCTAGCAAGAGGAGAGAGAGAAACACTGCACAGAGAAAGACACGGGCACAGCTTGCTGGGTACATGAACATGGGTATCTGTGGATCCTGAAATTTAGATTTGCAGCTGGCAAAAGTATTAATAGGCCTAATTCACGATATGGTTATTACTGATTTTACACCAATAGAAGGTAACAACAGCAGACAGAATAAAGGAATAGTCTATGAGTCCTTCTTTACTGAGTGTGAGCACCTGGGATTCTTTTTTACACTATTCCTGCTTGGTGAGACTGACCAGGGGCAAGGAGACAGGCAAGGTACTACAAATTCAGTAGCAGAGTGTGTGTGGATCTTGTCAGTATTATAAGAATGCCTTAATTCTGTAATTTTTCTAGATTATAACTCACAGATGAACTGTGACCTTGTTACTCTGCATCACATATAAAAAAATTTATAAATAATGTATAAAAAATTAAAAATCATGTATAAACCCCCCACAATTTATTGTCTGTACTTTTATAGCATTTTCTTAATAAATCTTCCATGTACTGTCCATTATTTTCAGTAATAAAAATTTCTAAATCCTAGTTAGAGGAATTGCATCATTTTTGTTTGTGGTGTGCTTTGAAGGTATAACTTAAATTTTTTATACATCTGTCTAACATAAATGCCCACTTCAGAATACGTGAATTTCTTCTCTTATTAATACAAACAATATTGTATGGCAAATATTCAGCTGTATAAACTAGCTGAGATCTTTATTATTTTAATATTTTAAATTCTATCATGTTTAAAAATAACTGCATCTTACTTCCATTCAGCAGAGGGCAAAGTTGTTACTTGAGTAGTTGATTCATTTAATTACAAAGCTGTTCCTCAGTTAAATTTTTTTGTAGTATCAGTATTAGTGTGTTTAAGAGCATTTGGATGTAGCCTTATGTTGCCATCCTAAACTACAGGTATAGCATTTCATCAGATTTCACTGAGGAGTGACAGGCCTTCAAGGATTATTTATGCAGGTATTACGTGGCACTGAAATAGTACCACACCTTTTGGAAATGCAACTGTTGCTGCAGTGGAACATCTAAATAGCAAAATATGAAAGCAAGGAGCAGGGGAAGCTTCTTCAAAGGTAATGTCAGTTCCTTTCATTTGTTTACATGTAATTATTTTTGTAGACTGTTAAAATTCAGGTAAGTTTTACATTAGAACTGCTTCTGGAGTTTTGACTTCACAACCTTTGTTTTAATTTTTCTTAAATATCACTTCAGATACTGTTTAGAACCTGGTCCTTGCTGCTGTTGGGAGACAGGACCATATGGTTTTTAAAGTTGTACCTATTCATATATAATTCTTGCTCTACAACTACATACCTTTCTCTGTGCTTGCAACACAAAATCAGCAGACATGGTGGCGTTTGCCTAATGCACTCCTCATTCCTCTGAAATTTAAATTTTGGATATTTCTAGTGAATTATGTTGGCAGTAAAACAGCAGTGGTAAAATCACTGTTCAGAGGAATACAAAAATTTATGACTAACACCTGCTAGGAATTATATGAGGCTGTATGTAAAAAGGTTCTCAGAAACACGGGTGCAGTTTGATACTGTCAGGTGAAGTGCAAGACCACAAGAGGGGTTAGAGAGCTATTAGTTTATTGATAATATACTCACAGTGCAACCAGTACGGGGAGCCCCAGTGACTGTACGGAGGGTTGCAAGGGAAAAGGGGACAGTCTGATTCAAAGACCTGATCACAGCTCCATCCACAATGTCCCTAACTCAACTTACTGTTTCTTTTTCACAGTAGGTTATATATATATATATATACACCATGCCCACCTGGTTACACACCAGACAATACCATGCTGCACCAACTAGAAGCTCAGGTCACGGTGACCTGATGAACATCAGTGGAGGCAGGAGTTTGCTTTGTGAACTGGGACGATCGCGTGCATCAAGCCACGTCCTTCACTCCTTGCAGATCTTCCAAGTCCTCCCCTTGCAACTTGGACATCCCAACTTGGTGCATTTCTCTGTACAACTGCAGGAACCACGTTCCAGAACTTGAAAGTAGATGATTTTATGCATAGTTTTTCTCATCAGAAAAAAACCCAAACAAACCAAGACATCCTCATGGTACAGCTATTTACACTTGCATCAGTACAGATATTTGTGTGTTAAAAGGTTCATATATAAAAGTATGTTTCCTATTATTTCCCTATTAAAAAAAAAAAGAAATCAAATGTATAAGTATTCTTAAGTTCCTTCCCCAAAATAACCTGAAAATTTATACTGTGTTTTAGGAAGACTTTTGAAACAACGTACACAAACAAAGATTACCTGAAAATACTGCCTGAAGGAAGACTGAGAATCAGAATGGCAATATGCCATCAGTAACGCTCAGAAATGCAGCTATTTTGAGGCTAGCATTTCTTTTGTTCACTTGGCTGTCTCTGTTCTGGCTGATTCTTATCAACCCCAAAGCAAAAATCATCAATAAGGTGCTTCATTAAGACATGGAAAATAGTCTTCAGTCTTGAAGAGGACTGGAGGTTCATAGAGGGTCTGTTGTTGTCGTGAGGAAGATGATTTCTGCAAATTAGACAAGTTTATTTGTCACTTTTAAAAGAGCAAGTTTTAAAACAAAGCCTACAGAGCAAAAATGCAAAATGAGAGAAGTTTTAAAGGCCTAACTCCTTAGTCAGGCAAATTTTTAATCATAGCTCAGATGGGTCTGGCATATTCTTAATGTTGGTGAAGAAAAGCAGCTTTTGACCTTTGCTGTTCTATCACCTTAACAGACCCAGTCCTGGAAAGTGTATGATAGGCCAGCTCTGCAGGAGCCAAGAGGGTCATCTTGTCCAATTGATGGCATCATCACTGAAACCTTCATCCTTTCAAAGCTATGTACCTTTACCTTTCCTGCTCCAGCCCTGGAGTTCTCCTCAGCCACTTCCTTTCAGTTAACCAGAGCCTCTGTTCTCATTTACTTAAAGTCTTCACATGGAGACACACCTAGCACATATTACTTCCAGGAAGGTTGCTGCTCCTGCTGAGCTTCTTCATCAAGTATATATTAGAATATATGCACTATATGTTATGTCATTACAATTAAAAAGAATATGGTACTGGACCAGAAAAGATCTGTTAAACTGTTTTTCAGGAAAAGTGTACATGTTTCTTTTAAATATTAACTGTATGTTGTTTTGCTATAGCAAATGGCTCATTTAAAGAGACAACAGTGAGGACCACTACTATCATGTCAGCAAGGCCCATTGTCATGACAGTGAGGACCACTACTGATAAAGTTGGGCTTGATGAGGCTCTGAGCAACCTGACCTAGGAAGAGACGTCCCTACACAAGTAGGGAGGTTGGATCAGATGACCTCTAGAGGCCCCTTCCAGCCTGAAACATTCTATGATTCTGTGATCATGTCAACGTCCCTGCACGTAACTAACGCTGCACTGCAGCACAGACCCAGTGCATGTGGTCATAAACAGCAGGCTTGACATCAAGACTTCATTAACTATAAATTCTTTTGGACTCATAAAAGGATTTTGATGAACTATTTTGTAGAGCTCTCAGTCAGTTTGTCTGCAGAGTTCTTCAGGTACATTTTTGCCTGTCTGGGATGAGGAAATTAGAGCCTTCACCAATACTAGAATTAAAAGGACACCAAATATCATGAGTATACTTGGAGTTTGGAATGCTTTTATAGTAGACAAATGAGGATATAATTAAGCACACCTACAGAACAGCTAAGCGGAATTTTTCTCATATTCAGCTGAGCTGTATAGAATCATAGAATTGTCAGGGCTGGAAGGGACTTTAAAGATTATCTAGTTCCAAGCCCCCTGCCATGGGCAGGGACACCTCCCACTAGATCAGGTTACTCAGAGCTCCATCCAGCCTGGCCTTAAAAATTTCCAGGGATGGGGCTTCCACCACCTCCTTGGGCAACCTGCTCCAGTGCCTCACCACCCTCATGGTGAAGAACTTCTTCCTAACGTCTAATCTGAATCTACTCCATATGAAAGAAGTACATATCCTCCTGTTATATTCAAATTGCTGATTTATATCTGTCTTTAACATCACAATACTATCAATTTCTCTGAAATAGGTTTATTTTGCCATTCAAGTTCCAATTTTAAAAGTATAAACAAAGGCAGGACCTATAAATAGTGAATATTATCAATGTTCTCCATATCAGAAATTTCATCAAATGTAAAAACAATCTCTGAAACCAAAGTCCTGTTTTAAAACGTTATTTCCTAACCAGCATTGCCCTATGAGAAAACACCAGACAAGCAACAGAAACAAAGGTCACTGGTCTTCTGCAACTCACAACATGGATTTAAGAGGGGCTGTATTTGCAGATGGGCAAGAAGGGGACAACTTCAATCCAGTGAGGAAACCCACAGGCAGGCACAGTACCCACAGTTGCCTAAGCACACGTTTAGGATTAGTTATTTTTGCAGCTGCTTTGCAGAATTTTACCTTTTGAGTGAGTCTACATCTTTAGTGATATTAGAAGTCTTACAGTACTGAACTTTACACCGCCTGGTATTCACAAGGGAAGACATTCACATGTGTAAAGAGACAGATACATTTAAATGGGAAGAGAGTGAGGGGACCTAACTTCAAATTGTAGCAGGAAAAGATGGATTACAGCTACAGTGAAAATCATGACATCAGTACAGCTTTCTTTTCCAGAGCATTGATATGTTAAGTGAGCTAGCTCAATGTTAGGCATGAGGGGAAATCTCTGTGGGAATTTTCATTTGGACATGCTTGTGTTTACTAGTGAAAATAGATATTTTACTATGCAATACTCAGTAGCACTGTGAAACAGTGACCTGCCTTTTCGTTAATCAATTAATGCTAGTAAGTTCTGACTGTTCATTTTATTGCTATCCATACTACTCAAACTAAGAAACCACTGGACATGGCAGGTTCAGTTCACTGATACTTTCAAAGGTTTTCCAACTTACTAATTGTGGAAAAAATGCTAAGCTGACAAAGCAACATTAAAAAAGCACTTTCTTAGAACTTTTAAATTTTTCAATTGAAGATTGTAATTCCATGGTTGACAAATGTTTTCAGCAACAAAATGGAAAATACTGTTGAATACTTGGCACAAGGCCGAGTGCAAGGTCCTGCACCTGGGTCAAGGCAATCCCAAGCACAAATACAGGCTGGGCAGAGTACGGATTGAGAACAGTCCTGAGGAGAAAGACTTGGGGTGCTGATTGATGGAAAGCTCAACATGAGCCAACAGTGTGTGAGTGCAGCCCAGAAGGTCAACTGTATCCTGGGCTGCATCAAAAGCAGCTCAAGAGAAGTGATTCTGCCTGTCTACTAAGCTCCTGTGAGATCCCACCTGAAGGACTCTGACCAGCTCTGGAGCCCTCAGCACAAGAAGGACATAGGCCAGTTGGAGCAGGTCCAGAGGAAGGCCATGAAGATGACCAGAGGGCTGGAACACCTCTCCTACAAAGACAGGCTGAGAGAGTTGGGGTTGTTCAGCCTGGAGAAGAGAAGGCTCTGGGGAGACCTCATTGATGCATTCAGTATCTGAAGGGGGCCTACAAGAAAGCTGGGGAGGGACTTTTTACGAGAGCTTGTAGTGACAGGACAAAGGGTAACGGCTTTAAACTGGAAGAGAGTAGATTTAGATTAGAAATGAAGAAGAAGCTTTTCACTATGAGGGTGGTGAGACACTGGCACAGGTTGCCCAGGGGGGCTGTGGATGCTCCATCCCTGGAGGTGTTCAAGACCAGGCTGGATGGGGCTTTGAGCAGCCTGGTCGAGTGGGAGGTGTCCCTGCCCATGGCAGGGGGGTTGGAACTAGATGATCTTTAAGGTCCTTTTCAACCCAAACTGTTCTATGATTTTGTTCTCCAAGGCAACTGGTGCAGTTGTTTGTTCTTGTAATTGGCCCATAAATAGCAGCTTTGTGGGTTTTTTCCAAAGAAAAAAAATGACATAACTCTAAGCTTAAACATCAAAGAAAATGAAGGAATGAGAAGTTAACTAACTTAAAAACTGCACAGAAAACAGCAGCAAAGAACAGGTTTCCTGAACTGAGTCTTAACACGACAATATATATTCTTTTTATATGTTTTTCTCTACTGTCATTCATGCTTGCAGTATGTAGGAACACAAACACCTCAAATAGCCACAACCATCTTCCTCTCCCCCTGTGCAAGCCTACCTTATTTCAGCATTCTCACCCATTTTATGATACAGGAACCTGAGTTTGTACAGGATGAATACAGGAAAAGATAAAAGAATGTGGGAGCCAACAAGATGTGAGAAGGAGGACTTACGAATGGTGAACTGGCAGCTGATGCCAAGAAGCATCAGATGTTCAGAAGTTGGGTTTTTTGCGGGTTGGTTTTTTTATTTTCTTAAGCCAGAAATTTATTTTAAAACTCAGGCTTAGTACCAGTTTAAGGTTAGATAAAGCACCTCTTTCAAATACAGCAGAGAGCATTTCAAGTCTTCTGTAGAGAAAGAGTCCACTTGTAGTAACAAAGAGAAAACCACACCCTTAGAAAGTTTAACAAGGTGCCTACACGATTGCTGGGCTGTGTGGATTGAGTAGAAATAGAACCTTTCTTGTGCAGTGTAGCTTCCATTTCCTTTTTTGGCAACATTTCTGCAGGGATATTATTAATGCAGGATGATCTTTTACCAGTGTTGCCTGTACAGGCTCTCGCCACTTGCTTTGCATACCACCAGAGATCAAGGGTGGTTTAGTATAAAGGCTTGTGAATTAGGTGCTTGTTTCCTTGTTTGTTGTGCCCTTCATGTTCCATTCTTATTTTGTAAAGTTACACAAATCCTTGTAAGAATTTGTGATTTCTAAGTTTCTGGGTTTTTTTAATTAAGTCCAAGAACTTTGCAAATATCCTAATATATAAAAGTTTTACAGTTACATTCAGAAATATGTGTAACAACCTTACTATTCTTTTAATCATACACTCTGGCAAGCAAAGCAACCAAGCTGGTCACATGGTAACAGAAGTTTACTTACATTAAGGAAAGATGGCATGCTGATTGTGTGCAAGATTTTCTTGAATGTGCTTGGAAAAGCTCCAAGGTCTGTTTCTGCCTTTATGACCCGTTCTTCCAGTCCAGCCACGCTATTTCCAACCATCTTCACAAAAGCCTAGTGTGGGAAAAAAACCCCAAATGAAATCCAACTTTTTTTTTCACTAACAAAAGAGAATTATGTATTGCATAACAGTGGTGAAAGTTCCATTACTTAAATGCAAAGGAGTCAAAAAACTCCATGCTCTATTTCCTTTCCACCTACAAGTCCATTTTATTGCTAAAAATTACTTCAGATACTTAAAAGGCTGCAAAACCAGGTTAAATCTAATAAAACAATCAGGCTTCTTTTTCCTATTTGCCTCATTTAGGCTTCTATCTGCTTTTCTACTAAAAGTAAGACCAAGGATCTGAACCACAGTTTTGAAGCTTTACCAGGGATGAACAGACCTCTCATTCTACTAGTCACCAAATAGCTCCCAAGAAAATAACTTTGAAGAATACTATTAAAAAAGAAGTGGTACTACTGCTTTCCAAAAAAACGATGTCTGCCTTACTTCAAGCAATACATTTTAAAAAAAAAATCTAAAAAGGCATTTTGTTTTAGAATGCCCAGCCTTCAGAAATTCTTAACAAATTGTGTACTCTTTATTAACCCTGAAGTATTGAACCCATATTGGACATGCAGAGCAAAATGGACCCAAATCCACTCTACAGGCTTGCACACACACACACGCACAATTAGAGTGTATCATTGATTCTTCCCCACTGTTAAGAAAGATCTAGAAGATATCAAATACATACCTCTAGTTTGTCAATCTTCCTGTATATCTGCCTCATTTCTGTAGCTTTTGTGTAAATTTGAGGTATACTTTCATTGACAACTTGAGAGGAATCACTTCGAATCTAAGGAAGATTCACAGAAATAAGACAAAAATTGATGAATAAAACCACATTTAGTAAATTCTGCTCTGCAAACTATTAATCCAATCAACAGATTAATATTCATAGTTTAAAAATATCAGATTAGTATAAAAATACTATAATAAAACTAATAAGCTAGCTTCATGTATAGTTTAGAAAGTGACTTTGAAGAAAATTTATTTCACATAGGAAATATTTACCTTTATAATCTATTAAAGACAGGCTGCTACAGCCCTACCAGAACTAAGAGATGGAACATTTCCCAAGACATACCAAAGAATCAAATATATTAGACTAAAATTTTGACTTAAACTTTATTACCTGTACATTTCCCCAACTTTGTGAAAAAAAGTCAGGTCACAAAACCTTCTTTTATTGGCATAAAAAAAAAAATATAGTAAATTTGCCCTCAGAGTAGTGCAGGAGAACTTTGTGTGATTTGCCCTCAGAGTAGTGTAGGAGAACTCTGTGTGCTACGCTTTAAATGACAGCCTGTGTACCAGTGTCAGCTCGTAGGAACCTCCCATTCAGTTCCCCCACCCCCTCCCATGTGAAAGTGAAAACAAAGCTGCCTTTCTGCTGAAAAGGTCCCCTAAAGACAGATCTAGCTTTGGAGATCTGGCACACTCTGATTAGATTCTTTGATTACAAAAGTCACAGAGGATGTCTTTATGTATTTTAAAGGAGAAGCAGAATATCACACTGTTCTTTTCAACATCTGTCATTGTGCCATTCAAAATGGGATTCCGCGTGCACGCATGGACAAATATAATTATGTAAATATGCAGTTATATGGGCGTATTTTGCTCTGACATTAAAGTTTGGTAGTTTTCATCCATGGGTTATCTACTTATCAAAATGAGCTGTCTAGTTTTCAAATGTGCTTTCATACTGGAACCCACTGAGACCAAAGACTGCTTCCCACCTCTGTCTCCTCTGAAAACACAAGAGCACATTAAGCTGTATTCTGACCTCAGAAACGCAGCTATAGCCAAGTTATACATACCATGTCCAGCATTCCCACAAATTCATCCACTCTGGTCAGCAAATCTTCTAGACTCTTATCTAAGCTTTCTATCTGCAAACCAGAAATGCTTTAAAGGTACCTGAACACACAAAATCCCCCCAGACAAAACTTCTGAGTACAGATATCAGCCTGACCAAACCCAGCTGAACAGACACCCCACAGCTTTCTTTCTCTTGGCTGTGTTAAGTGCAGGTGACAGACACACCAGTATACAGATCATAGAATGGTTCGGGTTGGAAGGGTCATCTGGTCCAACTCCACTACAGTGAGTAGGGACATATTCAAATAGATCAGATTGCTCAGAGCCCTGTCCAACCTGACCTGGAATGGTTCCAGGGATGGGGCACCTACCACCTTTCTGGGCAACCTGGGCCGGTGTCTCACCACCCTCAGTGGAAAAAAAATCTAGTCCAAATCCATCCTCTTTCAGTTTAAACCACCACCCCTTATCCTATCACCACGTATCCTTGTAAAAAGTTTCTTTCCAGCTACCTTGTAGGCTCCCTTTAGATACCGGAAAGCTGCAGTAAGTTCTCCCCGGAGTCTCCTCTCCTCCAGGCTTAACAATCCCAACTCTCCCAGCCCCTCCTCACGGCAGAGGTGCCCTAGCCCTCGGACCATCTTCGTGTCCTCCTCCGGACATCCTGCCCGGCACAAAACCCCACCGAGGCCGACCCACCCCCTCCCGCCACACTCGCTCCGTGCCCCGGGCGGCTGGTGGGGCAGGGGCCGCGGCCTCCGCACTGTCGGGATTCCCTCAGAGCGGCACCAACCGCGGGCCCTCTCACCTGCTCGCTGAAGAGGCCGCGGTCCGCCAGCAGGTAGGCGGAATAGGCGGCAGCCGTGGCGCTGAGCGACGCCTCCGAGGCGTCCTCGTCCTCCGGCTCGCCGAGGCCGGACGCGCTGCTGTGGCTCTGGGAGACGTGCCCGCTGTCGGGGCAGGCGCTAGGCGGGTCGGCCCCGGAGCTCTCCTCGGTTGCCGCCATGCTGCCGGGCCCGGCCTCACGGGAGCGGGGCGGAGCAGGCGCAGCCGCACTCTGGGCCGGCAGGGCCCGGCCCCCTCGCCCGGGAGCAGGGCGAGTGGGTCCTACGGTGAGTGGACGTACCGCCGGTGTCTGGGCACTGAGGCGCCGTCCTCGCCTCCTGCTCCGCGGGGCCGGCAGGGCCGCTGCCTCTCGGGACTCCGGAGCGGGAGCTCCGAGCCCGGCTCTTGGCCCGACTCGGCCCTGCCCCGGGACAGAACACGGCTCCTTCCGCAGGAACTCCTGAGGGGGTTTGTCCTGCAAAGAGAGCGAATGAGCCGTTGACGCCCGCAAGCTGATGCCTGCAGGCAGCTGATGCTTGCGAGTCGAGGCTGCAGAGATGGGAGCAGTTTATTCTTTAGCTTCAGAAATGAAGTTGCCGGGGGCAGCGCAGGCCCCGGTCACCACACACTGGCTGCCTGGTTCCTGCATCTTGTCCGAAAGCTGGAATCTTTTACCCGGTGTGTGCGTGGATTAGTTCACACACATGCAGGAGAGATTGTTTAGTCGGGCCTGGGCACTTGGTGGTAATTCCACAAATCAAGCACGCCTGTCAGAATCATTTCTGCCGTATTTATACACAAAATTTTATGACAAACCTCTCCGACATACAGTGATTAGTAACCAATCTACATACGATTATAATTTTCACTACTAAATTCTGTTTTCTTCTACGCATTGTCCAGGGAGGCGTCTTCACCTGGGCAAGGGTCTTCTTGACCTATGGACATGATTTATAGTATTACAATGAAGGCAGTTCAGTTAAGGATACTTGGTTCCTTATAGGCAAAAATATAAACAATATCAATATAAAAATCAATGAAAAAAACCCCAATATCAATAACAAATGCAGAAAGATTTCTCCTTGAACGCACTCCAAATGTACGGTTGCTTCTGGATCCAACTACAATTCATTTATCCCTAAAATTCTGGTCTTTAAAGATCCAGTCTGCTCAGCTCTCTGGTCCTCATAGGGGCCACCTTCACTTGAGTATAATGAATCCAGGGATTGAGTCCTGGAAGCTTCACACCTGTACTGGTGGTCAGCAAGATCTGGTACGGTCCTTTCCACTTTTCAGCAACGGGCTTGTCCTTCCAGGTCCACAAGTACACCAGGTCTCCTGGTCTGAAGGGGTGTACCAGAGAATCCGAGGACACAGGAGCTTTAGCCTGTATATATCTATGAAGGGAATTAATACTCCAACCTAAGGCTATCAAATAATCTTGTAGAATCTATTCCCCTTTCAGATGCACCAGGCTATTTGCATCTGTCAATTCTGCAACATAAAGTCTTCTGTACAGAATTTTAAATGGACTCACTTTCTCTTTTGTTCTAGGGGCTACCCTTATTCAAAATGGGGCTATTGACAGTATTTCTGTCCATTCATTTGGGTTTCCTGACAATTTTATAATCTGCTGGTTTAGTGTGATTCATTCTTTCTATTTTTCCACTAGATTGTGGCCTCCAGGGGGTATGAAAATCTCATCTGATCTGTAAAAATTTAGAAACTTCTTCCACTACTTCAGCTATAAAACATGGTCCCCTATCTGATGAAAATCCTTCTGGAACCCCAAACCTTGGTATTCTCTCTTTCAGTAGTACCCTTACAATTTCTTTAGCTTTGTTAGTATGACACGGGAAAGCCTCTGGCCAATCTGAAAAGGTATTAACAATTACTAACAAGAATTTATATCCATTACATTTAGGTAACTCTGAAAAGCCAATTTGCCAGCATTTTCCAGGCACTAAGCCTCTCTTTACTTCTGCTGCAACAGGTCTTTTCTGGATTTTTGGATTATTCCTTAAACAGATCTCACATCTCTGTGCAATGCCTTTCACTGTCATCAACATGTCCACACTTATGGCATATATTTTTATTGACTCTACTAAGGTTTCTGATCCTATATGGGTGGAATTATGAGTCTGCTTCATTAATTCCCTCATCAATTAAGGAGTCACTCTATATTGCTCATCTAGAGTCTTCCACCAACCTTCAGGAGTTTTTGTACGTTTTAAAAATTCAGCAAGCTTATCTTCCTTTTTGCTGTATTCTGGAGTTTGCATATAAAAAGTCTTTTCTGGGATTAGAGCTGCAACCGTTGCAGACATTGTGTCTTTCTTAGCAATCTGATCTGTTCTCCAATTTCCTTTGACCGTATCAGTTTGTCTGGACTGATGAGCCTTACAGTGCATGATTGCTGTTTCCTTGGGTTTATTTACTGCTTCAAGTAACTTCAACATTTCTTTACTGTAATTTATTGGATGCCCCTGTGATGATAACAGTCCTTGTTCTTTCCAGACTGCCCCATGTGCATGCACCTTTCCAAAGGCATATTTTGAGTCTGTGTAAATATGAACCCGTCTCCATTCTGAGATCTCTAGTGCTGAGGTTAATGCAATTAGTTCTGCTTTCTGAACCGAGGCATTCGGTGGGAAAGGCACAGCTTCTATTTCTTTGTCTAAAGTCACTACTGCATATCCAGCTTTCCGTTCTCCTTTGATCATGAAGCTACTCCCATCAGTAAACAGTTCCCAGTCAGGATTCAGCAAAGGATTGTCTTTTAGGTCCACAGGGCTGGAATATACTTGTTCAATAGTCTGCAGGCAATCATATAGTAATTCAAAATTTTATGTCAACCCCTCCTACATACACTGATTGGTTACAAATCTACATACAATTACAATTTTAATTACTATTTTCTTCTACACATGCTCAGGGGAGGGTTCTTCACCTGGACAAGGGTCTTCTTGACCTTTGGGCAGTCCTGTGTTCTCCTGCCAAACTGGCATGGGGAGCGGTACCTCTGGACTAGTTCAATTTGTCCTTGCAACAGTCAACTTATCTCAATTAAAGTCTCTCTGTTCTTGATGCTGGTGTTGTGTGGGATGTTCCTGTACCGCATTGTCCTGTCACTTTGATATATATAAATCCAATTTTGCAGTTATGACACTCAACATGTTAGTGGTTTGTTCAGAAAAATCCCTAAAATTCTATACCATTTATCAATCTGAGTTTCTCAAAACGGGGGGGTTGGGGGTATGGAACTGACATACAGCAGGCAATGAATCTTCCCAATTAGCAAAACAACTGAGTAAGAGTTGCCAAGGTCTTGTGAGACCCGACCTGGTGGTGAGAGGGAGCCAAGAGGTAGCAAAGTGTCTGCTCTGAACCAGGAACTGTGAAAAAGCAACCTCTAAGCCTTTGAAGAAGAGCCTAGAAAGACTGATAAAAAGGAAAGATCCCCCTAATAGGCACCGAGAACTGGGGAACTGCCAGAAGCAGCAGGAAGTCAGTGAAAATCTGCAGTAACTGGGGAAGGTAAACGTGGCAGGGGGAGATCGCGACTGGCTCAGGGACCACCCACCCAAATTGTACCAGTGCCTCAAAGGGACAAGGGACAGAGCAGCACAGACAGGGATAGAGCAGCGAGGAGGTGCTGGCCAGTCATACAGGTGAGGAACAGGGCACAGGTGTTAGAAAACAGAATAATTAACAACTTTGTGTATAAATAACTGGTGCTACAGGATGAGGAGTGCATGTGAGGAGGAGAGATCCCCCATATATGCAATAAAGAATGCCTGCCTTCTAAAACTTCAAACCAAGTCTTAGAGGGTTTATTTTGAGACCAGATTTTATGGTGTCACCCTTCCTTAACCACCCATGGTTATAGCCCCATCCAACACTTTAATCTGGTACCCGAGGGGACCTCGACGCGGTTTCTGCCGGTAACAGGAAAGGAGTTCATCAAAAACACAACTACTCTAAGACAACTTCAGTTATCAATATGGTGCATGCAAAAATAGCAGCTCTTTCTCCCCTAGTTGATGCAAATTAGCACAAAATGTTTGCAAGCCTTAGAAGTTATTTTGTAAAGTGTTAGCTCTAAAGCTGATACATCAATACTTCGCTATTCTCAGCTTGTAATTTGTCCATGTACAAGATTTTCACATTGATGTGTGAAATGCAACTTATGTTTCCTACCTGCTGGGATGAATTAGTTGGAATTCTAAGTGTGGATATTTTGAATCAGTGTAACAGTACCCTTTAGTAAAAGCTGGACTGGGAAAAAACAGAATCACAGAATGGTTTGGGTTGGAAGGGACCTCAAAGATCATCTAATTCCAACCCCCTGCCATGGCAGGAACCCCTTCCACTAGACCAGGTTGCTTGAGGCCCCATCCAATCTGGCGTTGAACATGATGGAAAGAAACTTGGTATCACTTAAGAACAACTGCTGGAGGAGTCAAAGTCTGTACCAGGACAGAGAAAAAGATTACTAAAATGGTAATGTATTCAAAGAGTCAATGAAACCAGTCACCTTGTTTCCACAGGGGAGATACTTCCACAGAAAGCTGTGCTTGAACATAAAGGAAAGGACACAGTGTATAAGTAAGACAGTGCACATTTTATTGCAGACAGGTCACATTTTCATCAGTTAAATAAGGTAAAAATGAGTTACTTCAGCCAGACAAATCCACTTATTCATAAAAGTAGTCTTATTTAAGATGTAACAAAATTTTCCTGATAAGATGGTCTGATTGACTGAAGCACATCCAGCTATTCCATTTTTACCGCACCAATAATCAGATTTAAAAAAAAAAAAAAAAAGAAAACCTTTGGTAAAGTACAAACACAGTTTTAAGATGAACACGATCAATGTTCTACTCTTACTGTGCTGGGAAAAGTCAGTACAGCTCTATAACTGCTGTGATACCTAGAAAAGGTTTAATTAGAGTAAGTGAAAGAATTTTAAAACAACCTTTTAAAGCAAATCTAAAAGAAAAACTAAGTTCAATGTCCCAAACATATTTAACAATAAGCAGAAGACTGGTTGTTCCACAGGTATTCTCAATTGGTGACAATGAATTAGTCCACACATCCTTGTCCAGCCGTTATAGATTCCAAAATGGAATGTAATGGGGTTTTTTCCAAACCAAGACTTCTGAATTTTCATATCCATACAGTATTTAAGAAATGTCTATTCCACCATATAAAAAAGCTTTAATGTACTACAAAGTTAAAAACAAAAAGAAAATGACACAAGCTAAAAGTAGAAAAATACATTGTAAAACATTTATATTTTGTTCCTTACACTGATCAAGATATGACAAAATATTTTAGGTTAGACCACTTTCATAATTCATGGCATTTTCAGAAGCAGACAGTTATTGACTCAACAGCCACTGGTTACCCACCAACCAGCATCCAGTAAAGATGTCTGACCATTGCCAACATCCAGTATACTTGAAGCTTATAGAAATCCCTGTGTAGATATTAACCTTTATTACTAGAAGAGTCCAAAACCAACAGAACTATTCTAAGTTAGGTTTGACGGTCAGTCAGCATCTCTCCTCTGTAGGGTGACCTGTCAACCTTTTGTAAGGAAAGACCTTGTGGATTTAGGTTGCCCCAAAGGTTCAGCAAGGGCCTGTGTCAGCTCTGAGATGGAGGGGACAGTCCTAGCATGCTCCTCCATTTTTGTTGCCTTCTCACTTGCATCCCTAAAATTCACATGAACCATGATACTGAAAAAGTAGAGATGATGGGAAAAAGAGGTATTATCTAATAAATATTGGAAAAGAATACATTTACACATAATGGTGCTGCAGTTTTGTGATGTTTCCTCTCCCTGCACAGCACAGGCCTGTGCTGCAGGCAGGCCTGCCTCTCACCAGCGGGTGGTGCTGGTCTCTCAGCTGTAACAGCAACGCTCACCAACATCACCTCCTTAGGCTTAAAAAAAAAAAATTAAAAATATATATCGTTTCATTTGGAAAAATGTATTTGCAGCATCTCCCTAATGTTGTTACCACTGGAGTAGGAAACTGCTACCTTTATAGAGCTTGTCTGGATTAGACTTAGTTGCAAATATGGTGTAAACATGTTAGTGGAAGGTCTGTATGTAATGGTAGGAGATAGCATGGCTGTTAAGAAGCACTCTCTTTACACTGGTATTAGAAGAAAACCAGATTCCACTTCAAAGAGACATGTCTGTTACTATTAAAATCTAATTCATATACATGCATGTATAAATACATCCACCCATGCATTCAAACCCAAGTGTGTAGCACTGCTGTTGGTAGCCTGTAACACTACTCAAATTTAAACCAACTCAACCGAATTTGTGCTCTCACTCTAGGGCTGGGATATAATCCAGGTTTTACGCTCTGGCCTTCTCCTGACAAGTTCTGCAGTGCATGACAGTTGTGTGTCTAACTCCAGATGCCACGTTTCCTAGAAAGCAACAGTTTTCTGCACCCGTGAGGTCTACGAGAATATCAGCTCTCTCTTTTGTGCATAACATGTTGCAAGAGTCGATTGTCCCAGTTGGCACTTAAGACTGAAAGAAGAGTTGCAGGAACCGCCACTAAAGTGTGATGACTGTTCCGTCCTCCTCGATTCCTCCCCTGGGGATAACCAGACTGTGTCGGGGATCAGTTTTTAAGGAACTGAGTAATTTGTGGATGTTGCCGTTGCTTTCTCGGCCAGAGCTGTTGTTGAGCACCAGGTCCCTTTGAAGTCTGTGGCTGAGGCTGCTGCCATTGATTCGAGAGAGGCTACTGGAAGTCAGGCTGTGCAGTTTGGGGATGTGCTGTGGCTCCAGACCACCCTCGATGACAATGTCAGCCTCTTCGTCACTCTCCATTTCATCAGGGTGGAAGTTCTGCAGCATGTGGGATGTAGGCAAGCTATGGTGACTGGCAGTGCTGTCTGTAGACTGGCCAGAGCTACCAGACATCCTACTGCTTCGAATAATATTGTTCCTCTGGTTTGCTGGCTTGACTGTGATAATAAGGTTGTGGCTGTTGGCAATCATCATGTCTGTGACTTGGTCAAGAGTCTTTCCTGCTACTTCAATGCCATTAACTTCCAGAACTTCATCATTCACAGCCAGTAAGCCTGTGCTCTCAGCTAAGCCTCCAGGAACCATACGAGAGATGAAGATACCAGGTACCTTTTCTAGTCCATGAGGAGTAACCCTCACGCTGGTGCCATCGCGAATGTAAAATCCTAAGGGCTTCTCACACCCGTGTCGATACAGCCTCACTCTCCTGTGTGTTTCAGGAAGAATGTCCACATCGATTATGGAAGACACTGGTCTAAAATCATGAGGCATGCTAATGTTGATGTGAGGACGCCGGCGGAGGTTGTCATTGCGGAGTGTCACCAGAGCCTTCTTCTTCCTCGACAGTGTGTTGGTCCCAAAGTTACTGTAGTCCACTTCATCTGAAAGAGAAACAGCACCAATGCATCAATCAAGCAGAGAGTAACTCAATCTACAGGGCATTTTCCTCTTAAATCTGGTTCAGTGAAGCCACACTCCTAATAATACGGAAAAAAAATCAAATTATTTCTTTCACTTACTCTAACCTTTGCTTCATTTGATGTCCACCAGCACATCATTCAGAATGAATGACTTGTTTTCAGTGAGTACACATTTCTTCCATACTTTGCGCTGATTCTCAGCTCCTGTTGTCAGCTGTGCAGAATGCAATTGCGTGCAGCTGCAGCCCTGATGTACCATCTTAGATGTGAGAATGTATTTTCAGAGCTGAATTGTAATTTTACACATATATCTCAAGTGGGCAAGGAATATATACACATTCCTAACCTAAAAGTCTGAACTGGAGAGTAACCTAATATCCAGTACGCAGCCTTAACTGACACAGACCCTAGGTACAAACAGGAAAGCAGAGTGTGAGAGAGTAGCTGGGTATGTGTTTTTAGCCTTTTTTAGTAAGAGATTTATGTTGATATGCATCTGTCAGTACAGCATTGCTCTCTTTGGAATATCTTCCTTAATTTCAGCTGAATTTGACAGCAATAAGTGTCAAAAGTGACAAGTACCAAAAGAGTCCTGTGCAAGTAAGAGGCCCAGTGGAAAGAGAAGCAGGGAGGGAGAAACTGCTCTGCTGCCTGGTCAGTGTGCTAAAGATCACAGACAGACAGAGACCTGCACACACACACCCTTGAGAGGAAGATCCACAGGAAAGCAGCCTTCCCAGGGTCTACTCTTTAAGGAATTGTTTAAATAGTTCAGTCTCTGTAGCAGTATCTCAAGGGCATGCACAAAGTGATCAACTTTAAATCAGCCAAGTAATATGACAAGTTATTCCATATAAGCTCATGTTGTGCTTTACATAAAAAAAATACTCAAGTCATGAAGTTGTTGGTGTACAAAACGTGTCACTGCATTTCACACTAAAAACACTGGGCATATTTTAAACGTGAAGCATGCACTAGCTGGAAAATTATTTCACGGGGAGTTTAGGCATGCTCACACTTTTCAGATCAACAGACTTTGTTTACTCTACTGCTGAAGACGAACAGTAAAATACAAAAGTGCAATTGTAGAACTGCCACTAAGAAAATTTTCAACAAATTAACTTCGCATGGTAATGTTTAAGAAAATAAGACCTGATCTACCTGATTAAGGCTGAAAAAAAAAGTGTTAGTAAAGACAAGCTTATAATTGTTTTTATTTTTTGAAAGGTCTCATTTTCAAGTCTGTCAATAATATGTCTTGAAAGCTGACTTCAATTAAGTGCATTAAGTCCCACAATTCAAAGGACGCTAAAAAAAGTGCTACACAGCAACCTGATCTAAGTGAGCCTGCTTGGAGCAGGGTGTCAGATTAGCTGGTCTCCAGAGGTCCCTTCCAGCCTAAATTATTCGGTGATCCTACACAGACCTTAAGGCTGGAAAAAATAAATTTGAAGACTTCAGGAATACTATTTCTGCATTCTTCTTTAACTTATTTACATTGGCCATCACGAGGCATCTAGAAGGTCATCCCAAAGGAAAAGCTGCTGTGCAATAGATACTCCTTGGACAAGTTTGTCGTGTTTAAATTCACGCTCTCCTCTCTCCTCCCAGGCTGTTCAGAGCCACACCAACTGGTGAGGTGCAGGACTGGAAGTCCTTAAGATTACCCAAACATGAGAAGCTCCCAACTAGTTCGTGGGAGCATATTCACAGCTAAGACAGTGACTGTGTGGAGATGGCACCTTCTCAAGTCCACCTGGTGAGCAGAGTCAATGCGGTATCTACTCTTTCGAATGCACCAGCCACCTGGGGCAGCCAAAGCCAGGTATTATTCCTTTTCTTTCATCAACAGGATCACCACCTACATTCACCTAGGCTTTAAGTTTTGATGGGTGATTTTGAAGGTTGGCAACAAGTATTTTTTCCTTGTAAAGTATGGGTCCAAAAGAGAAGTCTTTTATCACTACAGTCTCAGAACACTGTGCCGTGCTCACCCTCACAATTCACTGCTAAAGTTCTGTGACAGCCCTATGAGAAAAACTTGGGGATTTAGGTTTAGAATCAAAATTGTTCCTCAGTTGAAACACAGCACCGTAGAACAGGAGCACTGTACCTTAAAGCCCAAGACAACCCTTATCCCAAAATTTCAGTTTCAGATGGCAATTAAAATTACACGTGGGTTAATGTGTTTAAGACTGTCTCTTGCAGTACTGGCAAACCAAACTGAAACCAAAAGCTGCATCCCTTGAAGACTCGGAAAATCAGGTTGGTGAGTGCAGTTTATTGTACTGCAGCTAAAATGAAACACAGGCCCTGGTTACCCACCTATCCCCTGAAAGCACCCAGGTAGCTGTTCTCTCCCTCTCTCTGTTAGTATATTAATACTTAATTACTTTAAGGCAGACTTGCAAAGTTTTACCAAATAATTCACCTGCTAAGATTTGTTGACTGTTTTCTTCCCCTTAAATTAATAACAACCTAGGGAGTTAATTCTCACAACATGCAAGTTTGCACTGATCCATTAGTAATGTCACAGGAGAAGTACAGTGGTCACACATAGGTCATTTCTGAAGCAGCTTCCTTTAGCTGAACCACCACCAGGGTGATGGCACAAAAGAAGTAGTTGTTTTGTGCCTGTGACCTTCTCACCTGCACTCAAGCCCACTAATCTGCCTCCCCAGATGATTGCCAGCATTCCTAACCTCTGAGCAGCTTCACAACAACCACCTCCTTTCATAACAAAAAGCCCAGTTTACCACAAAAATGCTATGTTTTTCTCTCCAAACATGAACCAGGCAGAAGTGGGGATTACATTACAAGTGATACAGACTACTTTCACTGTTGGACCACTGACCATTCTTGGATTTAGTCCTTCAGGGCTGGATCATGTTAAAAAATAAAGCCCATGTCCTGTTGATGGTTGGATTTTTTGTTTTTAAAGCGGTGTCAGGTATTAGTTTCCAATTCTGACCCTAAACAGGATAATGCAAGAAAGATGAAGTCCCAGTTTTAACAAGTAAAACTGTTAAAGCCTATTATAGGTTGGAGAAACGATAGCTTACTTGAAAAGCTTTTAAGAAAAAGATAACAATTAACTCTATTTTCTGGAAAAAGTTCAAGTATGGAATACATGCTCATTGACAACACAGGGATTATTACATTACTTGTATTTAAGATAATCGCTCACTAGCAGTTACACTCACTTGAGACACCACCTTAAAATAAAATAAAAAAAAGAACTAAAATAACAAAAAAAACGTTTCCCAGAACAAAACAGCTACCCCCTGATGCTATCTGGAGCCACTACTCACATCAGCTGTTGCTGTGGCAGCAGAAAGTCATCATTCCCTAGCACAACAAAAAAAATGTCCATCCTGATGAGGGAACTGGGAGAGGTCAGCCAGCGCCACTCACTCACCAACTGGAGGTGCTCACTCAGGGGTGTGTTACCTACTTCCAGTAACGAATGGCTCAGGTGGCCTGTGCCAGGCCAAAATGAAAACTGTATCACTGCATAATTTACACTGACACATTTCTAATGAAGGTCAGCAACTTCTCATTATGTTTTGAGTTTGTGACCATATAGGATTTCAAGCAGGAATGCCACTTCAGCTAATGAAATGGACTGTGCTTGATGACAAGTCTCAGTGAAGACCAGCATATCCCATATGGAACCAGACAGAGCTCATTTTTCATGTTTCATTTGTTGTAATATCAAATTCTTCTTTCACAGAGCAAAAAGCCTACAGAAATCTGCATGCACACTGGCAGGAGAAGCACCATCAAGTAGCACATCTGAGCAGTACTTAAAGCCTCACGCTATACAAGGTGTCACGTTTTCCTGTGTCTTGAATGAGGCCAGAGTGAAATGCTACATGCAGAATTAGTCTTTTAGGTGCTGAATATACTATGACCCCAGTTTCTTAGAACGAGGCAGATTTGTGGAGCATTTTCACATACAAGATGTAGGGCTTCCAGACAAAGATGTTCTATGAACTGGATGGATAATCCTGGATAACCACTAAACTTTGGAAGACTTGGACCTGAATTTTACTTGTGCCCATAATTTGCTTCCTACTGAAAATACTGTTCTTGTAAAAAGAGGCAAAGAACAACATTTACCACAGTTTGAGAAGGGCTCCTCAGCTTTCCAGTTCTCTCCTACTTGAAACCGCAACCCAAAGCTACACAAAAAACACCTCAAAACTCTTCCGTAGGCACTGATTATTATAGCAACTCTTTTCCCCCAAATCTTCTGTTTTCAGTTCATTTTAAGAAACATTTTGCTATCTGACAATGAATTACATAAAACCTTAAGTATTTTGGCTGCACCCTTTCCATCCTTTCCGTTAATATGTGTTGGTTGGTTTTGGTTTTTTTAAATAGAGTTGTCACTATCTACATACCCACAAGGACCTTTCTGTTAGAGAAGATACTACAGATCTCTTCATACAGAGAGTGCTCACTTTCTTGACAACAGTGGTGGTGGAGGCTTTAGCAGGGGGGTTAGTCTAGATCATCTCCAGAAGTCCCTTGCAACCCCTGCCATTCGTGTGGTTTTCTTTTATCTAGTTTTTTTTTTTTTAAAAACTAGTGGAACCACCTCCACTTGTCCAGCAACAGTAAAAGCCATTAAAGGAGTTTTTTACTTGCAAGCATGGATATTTTACTATCAGAATATTTTTTTAAAAGCATATCTGGAAAGTTATAGATGGTAACATCTCTGAGGCACTCTTCCAACAATTCTGTAGTCAGCCTGTGACTTTACAGAATACATTATCCCTTCCTAGTAGGCATGATGAATCCTATCATTAAGTCATGCAGTCCATAACAGCAGAGCATACTTAAAGGACTATTTATAAGGGAAAGAAAACTGCTTAGAGCATCTGGTTGTAGCCAGAAGAGTATTGTATTTCTTTAATTTACATGAAACAAGAAATTATAGACCTTCTGAAAAAAACACCAGGAGCACCACTCCCACTGCTTGGACAGCTGCTTTTCATAGGAACTGCCTGCCAGATGAAATACCAAAGCTTAGCCAGATAAGATTGTATAAACAAGCTGAATTCCACAGAGGAACAGACTGCCAGGCTCCTATAGGAACAGTTCATTTCAGACCCTACGTTTTCAGTGTACATGCACTCATGGCTTATTATTTCCTCTGGGAACTGTGGAACATTAGTTGACAGCTCTGGAAAGTACTTCAAAGTTAAAATTACTTCCACTAGGGAGAGCAGCACTTCAGGCAGCTTGGGAAGGAGGCCAATGAGTCATTAATAGTGAAGGGTAACCCCTCCATCCAACAGATCTCGGTTACTGAGCATTCAAATTTGCAGCAGTCATGAAACCATTTCAAGGGAACGTGTCATGTTTAACCCTTCTACTTTCTGTGTCCCAGCTACAAAACACTGTCCATGTTTGACACAAGTTGCATTCAGTGTCTGTTTTTTCAGAAAGGTTAAAACCAGAAGCATTTGTGAAAGCAATTAGACAACAAGTAAGCTGGCAGTCTCTCATTTGTGACCTGTAAGGCTGACCACATGCAAAGCAATTTAAGAGGAAACAGGTATGAAGTGAACTATGGCTTGGGGAGAGGTCCAGTGCCAATACCACTCACCGAGGAGTGTTAAATGGGGGAAAAAACAAAGTTATCTGAATGCATTCTGTGTGTTACAGGAATATTAAAAAAATCCAGCTGTCACTGCTGCCAGCAACCTCTGGGTGAACCAATCTGAAAAGCACACAGTACATAAAGTAGCTGTAGCTGCTATTTCATTGAAAGTCTAGTAATGTATCCCACACATGCACTGACACACACACTCCTCTCTCTCTCCCTGCTCACAACAGTATCATAATTAACTGGACACAATCTCATCAATGTTTAGAAGACTATGACATTCAACAGGGCTTTTAAAGCACAAAGCAGATCAAAAGTGGCCAATTCAAATTAACAAAAGAGCATGTTATCCTTGATACCCTTAATCTCAATCCTTTAGTTTCTAAAACAAAGGTTTCCAAACACTTGTTTGTAGACTGTAAACTCAATGACCTATTTTTGAAAAGAAATTTCACCAAGTAACTGCACCAGAAAGAAATTTTGAGAACTCCAACCACCCTGCTCTAGTCTAGCCCCTACTGTATCTTGTACATGGCAGTTTTGCAAAAGGCAGCCTCCTCCTAGAGGGATTCAGTATCAAAAAGATGAATTTGCCTTCTTACTTAGGAAGTGTTCATTAGTACGCCAAGATTAAAATCTGGGGAACACAAATGTGTCTCTCTGCTCCCAACACATTAATAAACTTAAAATATCCTACCTTCTTTCAAGACAGTGAATGTTAGGTCATCCCTTGGTTTAGCATGCTGCAGCAAGCAGGACTATAATTGCCTTAGGCTCAGGCTCTCGTTACGGTGTCAGACGTGCGTAAGAAGCATTTTTAGGCTGCTTGCCTAGAGGATGGAGACAACCCCTTGGGAATTCAGCCTGTGCTGCTGGTGTGGCCTCCTGCACTTCTCACTGCTTGTCATCAGAGGCCACTGTTCCCTTGCTAAACCTCTTCCCTTCTCAGCAGGAGGCCCTTTATTTTTTTTGACTCACTGCACTGCTCCAAAGGAGCAGAAGCTGTTGCTTGAGCTGCACGTTTGCCCTGTGAAACAAGTGGGGCCTTCGGAGGAGAAGGGTGCTACCAAAAGTCAGCAAACACCCAGGCCTGTACCTCCAAAGTTATCCTGACCCCCAGAAACAGCCAAACCCAGCTCCCCAGACTAGCCCAAAAGCCAGCTACAGGACTCCACATTTTACAGGTGATGATGCGGATGGTGTTTATTTACTAGGATTGTGTTATACTAGGATTATCGGGGTGGTTTTCTTCTGACTTCTACTCTAAAAAATGACAGAAACAATCCTTCTCCTCATATCCTTCCACAAACCACATGCCACAAACTCATGCCAGGTTATGCTATCGCAGCACTAGAAAATTGTGGGTTTTCAGGTTTGGCTTCGTTGCTGTTTTGGGTTTTTAAAAAGTATTAGTTAATATTTCCCTTTTCCTGCAGGGAGTCGGTGGGAAGTCATGTTTCTTTTGCACATCTTGGCCATCAATCATTATTATGTTCATCCAAGGTCACAGGTGCTGCTGGGGAGGTTGTGTTGGTGAGATGGTTTCCCAGGCCAGTCAGCACTGACCAGACACCAGTCGGCAGTAAAGGGTTGCTGATGCATGCAGACAGCAACAGCATCACCTTCCAGCAGCTGTCCTGCTGGCCAGAGCCTGACAAATGAAGCCTGTCACCATGTGCCCAACAACTCCCAGCAGCCATCAAAAACTGCATTCACCCAGCTAATGGTATCAGAATGGGAGGACTATCAATCCTTCTCAAAGATGCTTGGGGAAGGAAAAAAAAAACAACCACAAAAAACACCCTCCAAAACCACCACTCCCCACCCTCTAATTACATTCAACCTCTTCAGCAACTCATCATTAGAAACTTTAACATTTAAAGCTATTAAAAAGCAACCCTTTATTTTATTTCACCCACTCAATTTTTGACCTGCAACAAACACACTCTTCTATTCCCTCAGAGGATCAGGCAGTTGAGGGAACACCATGTGCTCCCCATACAGGCACAAAGGAAATCTCTTCTTTCCAAAAGAAAGTGTGCACGTGTTACACAAAGCCAAACCAACAAAGCAAAATGAGAGATGAAACTATAATAACTGTTACTATGCACTGTGGATGCAGTACACATCTTGTTAATGATACAAAAAGGTGGTGGATTTTATTAAGTATTCTGTGAGTATTGAATATAACTGTTTCCCAACTGTTAGTAGAAAAATAGTTACTTTTTGCACAAGGCTCAAGCGTGGAAGGAAAGAAAGGTAAACAGAGCTGACCGAAGCAAAGAGCAAATCTGGGAAAATACCATTCTGGTTTTCACAGCAGCAGTATTTGAAGAGCTGCAGTACTGAACTTGATCAGAACCATCATCCTACAGACCCTGATATTAAAACAGAGCCTTTTTTCCTCCTTTCAGAAGTTACTTCCTCAGCATCGAAGGCCATTCCAGTGCTCTGCTCAACAGCCATGCTAGGAAGGCAGGACCTGTATTACCCAGCTAACGCAGCCTGTAGGTCACTCAAGGAAAACTGAATCCAGCCTGGTATTTCACACTCTGTCCTGCTGCTTTTCTGCCACGTACCCTCACCTCCTCGGCTGGTGCTCTCCTCCTCTCCAGGCCAGAGTGATCGTCCCTGTGCTCAGGTAACTGCTAATCACATTTCTGTAGCATGAAAGTGGTTCTTCTATTTGGAAGGAAAAGATATCCCAGAGCTGGGAGCACTAGCAGCTTATTCAAAGGTGGCAATTGAGATGTTCAGTTGTTGCAAACATTAAATCTGTGAGATCATAGAATCATTTAGGTTGGAAAAGACCTTTAAGATCATTGAGTTCAGCCATAACCCTACTCTGCCAAGTCTGCTGATAAACCTGTGCCTCAGCACCACATCTACACAGCTTTAAACACCTTCAGGGATGGTGGTTCAACCACCTCCCCGGGCAGCCTGTTCCAGGGCTTGACAACCCTTTCAGTGAAAACATTTTTCCTAATGTCCAACCTAAACCTGCCCTGGCGCCACTTGAGGCCATTTGCTCTTGTCCTATCACTCGTCACTTGAGAGAAGAGACCAGCACTCACAAAGAGGTCTACAACCTCTTTTAAGGTAGTTATGGGGAGTGAGAAGGTCTCCCCTCAGCCTCCATTTCTTCAGACTAGGCATCCCCAGGTCCTTCAGCCTCTGCTCGTAAGACTTCTTCTCTAGACCCTTCCCCAGCTTCGTTGCCCTTCTCTGGACACACTCCAGCATCTCAATGGCCTTCTTGTAATGAGGTGCCCAAAACTGAACCCAGGATTTGAGCTGCAGCCTCACCAGCGCTAAGTACAGGGGGATGATCACTGCCCTGCTGGCTAAACAATACAAGGGTACTACCAAAAAGGACTGTTTTCTGTTTTAAGTAATTCTTTCTCATGCATTCTTTTGCTGAGTAACACCTTATTCATCCCAAGCTAGTTCAGACAGGCAAGCCAGGAAGCACCTTTTTGCTTATACTTCTAAATTCCCAGTATGAATAACTAAAAAAAGAAATCCCCAAACTATGGAGAAGTTTGTATTTAATGAAGTTTTAAGTCTCAAAGAAGTAAATGGTGATCTCTTTCACACTCTTTACCCTGGATTGTCCTAAAAAGTCACTGCCACATCTTCTCAGAGGAAGATGTGTTTTTATGCAGTTAAAAGTCTTCTACAATGTACTTTCTCTCAAAAAAACCAACCNCAGCTTTAAACACCTTCAGGGATGGTGGTTCAACCACCTCCCCGGGCAGCCTGTTCCAGGGCTTGACAACCCTTTCAGTGAAAACATTTTTCCTAATGTCCAACCTAAACCTGCCCTGGCGCCACTTGAGGCCATTTGCTCTTGTCCTATCACTCGTCACTTGAGAGAAGAGACCAGCACTCACAAAGAGGTCTACAACCTCTTTTAAGGTAGTTATGGGGAGTGAGAAGGTCTCCCCTCAGCCTCCATTTCTTCAGACTAGGCATCCCCAGGTCCTTCAGCCTCTGCTCGTAAGACTTCTTCTCTAGACCCTTCCCCAGCTTCGTTGCCCTTCTCTGGACACACTCCAGCATCTCAATGGCCTTCTTGTAATGAGGTGCCCAAAACTGAACCCAGGATTTGAGCTGCAGCCTCACCAGCGCTAAGTACAGGGGGATGATCACTGCCCTGCTGGCTAAACAATACAAGGGTACTACCAAAAAGGACTGTTTTCTGTTTTAAGTAATTCTTTCTCATGCATTCTTTTGCTGAGTAACACCTTATTCATCCCAAGCTAGTTCAGACAGGCAAGCCAGGAAGCACCTTTTTGCTTATACTTCTAAATTCCCAGTATGAATAACTAAAAAAAGAAATCCCCAAACTATGGAGAAGTTTGTATTTAATGAAGTTTTAAGTCTCAAAGAAGTAAATGGTGATCTCTTTCACACTCTTTACCCTGGATTGTCCTAAAAAGTCACTGCCACATCTTCTCAGAGGAAGATGTGTTTTTATGCAGTTAAAAGTCTTCTACAATGTACTTTCTCTCAAAAAAACCAACCCACAAAAAAAAAAACCAACCCAGAAGGACACAATCATGTTTTTATAGCTACACTGTTGTGGTGTGATAATACCACATACATCCTGCAATGGGGGGGAGGGAGAGAAAAACATTTACAGTGCTTTACAAAGCACTTTTCTGGTTCCTGCCTCCAGGCCGGCAGATTGTAAACAAAGTCCAGATTCTGCCTCTTATCACAGAATTTAAAAGGTTTCAAAACAAGTGTGGCATAAGAAATTAATTACAACACTTGCCTTTCATGTCGTGACCTCTGGGAGTCTCCCAAGCTTTTCTGGATGGAGTCAGATTAGTCACAAGACAAACACCCCTCCTGGGCCAGCCTTTTGCAGGGCTCCTCAGGGCTGCACCCTCTCCTCCATCAGCCACTGGCCCCATATCCCCATCCTTGCAGCACTGGTGGGCTCTCATCTCCACCAGTGGCCTCCCGGGTCCACTGTGACGCCCTCCTGGCTGGTGGGACAGGGTGCTGCGGGAATCCCACCTGGCTTATCTCCTGCATCCTGGTGGGACAGGAATGGGTGGCACTGCCCCAGCACAGACATGTTTTCCCATCCCCTGTTCCCCAGGCTGGAGCAGGGTGGGCAGGAGCAAACCCACAGGTGGGAGGAGAAGGAGCAGCACAGAACTCTGGCAGAAGTGAGTCAGAGCCAGTCAAACTCCGCACCAAGGGAGTATTTCCAGTGCAACCCTGTGCTTTGGACAGGGGAACAACAGGATGGAAAAGGAGAACCAGGGCAAAGCAAAAATGAGGGGTCCTTGGGTGGTGGTGAACAGGGGAGGAGGAACCTTAAAGCGCTGCTGGTAGAGAGTTGCAAACATGTTTTATGTAGAACTATTTAATGTTCTGGTTTCTCATGTGGAAGAGAGGCAAGGTCAAGAGCCCAATCGAACTATTACAGTTCAAACTGCATCCATAATGCTTGTCTTCCCAAGTTGCCCCTCTGGCACCCTTCCCCCTTTGGAGGACAAGGCTGCTCACCTCAATGGAAATCATTGCTGCTTCTTGATAAAAACAAGGCAAGCCAGGAAGCCCTCTTTCCTGATGACAGGTTTCAAAGCAGTAAAAGCTGCCTGCAGAGTGCAAAGTAGGATTTTTCCTGATTAAACAAGGACACAAGCAAATGCTACTTTTCTGGAGAGCTCAATTACTTCTGCAGAAGCCCAGTCCTGTGTCAGGCACTGCATCTGTTCTACTCTACAGAGAGAGGCTGTAGGGTAGATGAGAACTCCCCAGTTGAGGAACAAATGTCAACCCCATCCTTAACGCACAGTTACCCCCAGCTGAACCCTGCTGCTGGTGTACCCCAGCCCCTGCCCGCAAGCCAAGGAAGGGCTGAAAAAGTTCAGTCTAAGGAGGGCTGCCCATCCAAGATTTGTCCCATGCACATCCTCCATACAGAGCCAAGCACACACTGGCTGTCTCAGTTGAGGGAGAAGCTCCATAGTACATCTTTTTTTGCAGTACAACAGTGGATATTTGAAGATTAAAACCTTATCTCACAAGTTCTCAATGTGAAGTTTATCCTAATCCCTGTGGTCCTCACCACCATCTCCTATGGCACATGACCACATGGCACCTGTAACCTCTGCTGGGATGGCAACACTTACCTGGGCTACAGCAGCAAGCTACCACCTTGTTTCCTTCTCAGCCAGAACAGCATGAAGCAAGAGGGCTGGAGCAACATCCCCACCCCTCTTCCTCAAAACAGAACTAAAGCTTTGCCCAATATACAACTACCATGGCTTCTCCAGCTGATAACAATATAAATTTGTTACTTCTAATGTTAGACTAGCAATATCCTTTCCTGGCTGTCACCAGAAAGCAAGAGACACTCAACTCTCATCCCTCCTCTGTCAGTAAAATGCACATTTTACATAAGAGGAGCTTGAAGGGTCATGGTGATTCTGGCAGAATGATCAGCCATGTAGAGTTATTGACTCAGAGATTTCCCCAGTGTTGTTTATCTCATGCTGTATTCCTTTCTCCATCACTGGCTAGGGCTCCATGCCCAATTGGGTACACAAAGCCACTGAGGGCTACAGCCTAGGCAAACTTCGCACCTGAGGGGACTCTCCAAGAGCTGCAGACATGAGCAGAACCTGTGTACTTCAGTGATTCAGCTTTCAGATGACCACTAACTGGACTATGAAGCTTCTCTTTTCATAGAATATCAAGCACTGACCTGTGAGATCAAACAAACAAGCAAAAAAACCCCCCAAAACAATCACAAAACACCCCAAAATACACCACCAATGTTTATACCACTTAAAAAACCCGTCTGCTTTCTTCAAACCATTTTGGAGACACCTCATCATTATGTGAGTGTGGTAAGCTAGTGGTTTGTGTATTTTTTCTTTTAGAAAAAGTATTTCTTCCTGTGAGCACATGATACAAACAAGGGAGGGGCAGACAGGAAATGATTATTCATAAATTAAAGAATTAGATCAGGTTCTACGATATCAGAACAAAGCATGACACATGGCAAGTGAAGCTGACATTTATTGGCTCCAATGTCAGAAAACTTTATTTACTAAACCTAACTCAGGGCTCATGTAGGAATTTTGTCACCTTAATGACCACGAGTGTTGGCAGCTTTGAGCATTTATATTCCTCCTGAGGACCACAAGTTATTCCCTGTATTTCACCAGTAAATTATACCCAACACTGCAGTACAGACCTCCAGCTTCTACCCAAACAAGTTTTTTTGAATGAAAGCACAGCTCTGCCAGTAGTAGCAGCAGCACATCTCTGCTGGCACCACTGCTCATGTTTGACTGGCATGGCAGCTCCGGAGGTGCTCAATGCAGACACTGGCCAAGTTCAGCCCCCATCTCCACTATCAGCACTCTCCTGCCACCATGAACAGAGCAGAGGTTCCTCGTGTCATGCTCAGATATGGGTACAGCCCGTATTGCTGCCACTGGGAATTCACTTCATCATCTCAGTTTTCCTTTCACACAGGAGCCACTACTGAGTCATCACCACAGTTGCTTATTAAGTTATATTTTTGGGGGTAGGTGTAGACATGCACCTGAAAGAAACACAGGGTATTCACAGCCATCCCTGCTCTGAGTGACATGCATGGACTGTGCTGGGACATGGCTTTTCCTGTGTCTGGAAAAATCAAGTTGTGGCCAGACCACAGCCATGCGACTACTTAGTGTGCACTTACTGTTTTGCTACCATTGTAAGTTCCAGAAAAATCACCTTAAAGGAAGGCATCCCACAGAAGAGAGTTAATTACATAAAGCACTTTTCATCTGCAGACCCTGAAGTGCTAAAAATAAAAAATTTACTGTTCATGAGAGGCTAAGCTCCCATTAGAATGGTTAAGCTAAAAACCTGGAGAATACATCAGAGGTTATGCAAAGCCCAGCAGCTTTAACGGAAGGAGGAGGGGTTTGCACTGTTCAAAGGCAGGAAAGAACAGATGCGGTGTCTTAGGACTTATCTTCATTACACTGCATAGCTTGTTTCCAAGAATGCTTTCAACAGAAGCATCCTCCCAATACAAAAGGCAAGTGCTTGCTAAGGTGACTCGGACAAGCTTCGATATAAGCTGCACCCCAGCCCAGAGACAGTGAGCTGCTACCAGTAACCTCATCTCACCACTTCTTATCTCTAGTTGTGAGACCTTCCTCTACCTTCAGTCCCTCCTGGGTACTACTGTGAGCAGCTAGTTCATGTCTTCACTCCACACATGAAGTAAGAATGAATTAAAAAAAACACTCTGCTTAGACAAAAGTGCAGTGTTCCTTTTCCATGCCTTTCCTCACCTCACTCTCTTAAATTGCTAGACAGCATCAGGAATTGGCAAGATCTTTAATAAGAAGATCAGGCAGTATTACTAAATCCATACTAAATTCCCACAACGGGAGCCAAATAGTGACCAAGACAAGAATATTTATTTGATGATGCATTAGATCTTCAGAAGAAACTGTTCCAAGGACGTGAAGAGTGAAGGCAAATAGTTATATAAACCAAAAACACTCCCTCATAGGTTGATGCGATCAATGTGTCTTCTTGCTAAGATGCTCCTAGCAGGGATACAAACACTTGGCACCAAGTTGTGTTGTATTTTAACCTGTACCCATTAACGCGCTACCTAATGAAACTGCTCCATTTAAAGTCTACCAGCTCCACAAAGTTTTGCAGCTGCAGTGTAGAGATCAGTATTAAGAACCAGCAACACACTCTCAGGGTTAAAAAATAAGTTTGCTTTGGGCTTATGTTAAGCCCAATTGCCACGTTTAAAGGCGGCCAAGAATGGAAGTGCAGAACCTCTGTGTTCTGTACAGCATCAACACAGGGCACCTCCTGCAGAAACTGAAAAGATCTGAGTGCTTCCTCCCAAGCTGAGGGACAGATAGAGACAGGTTAAGCAGGTTTTAAAGTTAAGGACACCTGCCCTCAGCTTAGCAGCTACCACATTAATCCAGGGAGCTGCAGTGAGAGAGAAAAAAAAAGTAAATTCAGAGAGGTAGTATTTTTTTCAAGACACTAAAACTCTACACAAGACAGCTCATCTCGTCTTTGTAACTGTTCATTTCACATATGTCAGGCCTTTGGCCATTGCATGTCAAATGATAGGTTAGTTGAAAGGAATCACCTCAAAACCACAGTCTCCATCTTTTTGTACACAGATACAGTACTGAACGTTTAAGAAAAAGGGGAAAAAGAAAAAGGCTGTGGCTATGAATCACCTGCTTGTCTGGGAAAGAAAGAAATCTGGAAAATCCTGATCCTAAGAGTACCTGAAGCATGCTGAAAGAGTGGTGAGGCATTCAAGACCAGCTAGGCTTCATAGATATCAAAAAGCCAGTCAAGGGAAAGGAGAATCTCATTTGTAACACACGTTTCTCGTGGGAGAACACCATCATCCTGTTTGGTTTTATGCCTCTCATGTCAGATCAGTCAAAGGCCAGCGTAAAGTTAACATGCCAGATTTCACATCACCTGCTTGCCCAAACAGCTGGGGAAGCTGTTTTAGCTGAGCTCTGCTCTTTTGCTGGCTTTGCATTGTTGTGTTAATTAAAAAGTCTTGCTCTTGTGCTGCTCAGCCCCCAGGAAGCGAGGAGGAGATTCCTACCTTTACACTCACATTAGTCAACAGCTCCCAATGCTCCCAGCACTGCGCTGCCGCTGTGACAGGCTGTGGGAGGACGCTGCGTAGGAGACTCCTCACATTATGCAGAGTCAGCCCAAGCTCCTTCACAATGGGAGCTTTCTGCAGAGGTACAACATAAAAACCTCCCTAAAACTACAGGATCGTCTGAGCAAATTCCCCAAACCAAGAGCCAGCCCCACAAAAATCCACTCAATAAACAAAAGGCAGTTGCTAGCTGGTGAGTAACTGGATATGGATGTGTCACCTTTGGGCTCACCCCAACCCCTAACCCAACAAGTGAAAAATATTACTATTGTCACCTCCAAGCTTAGACTCAAGAATTTCCATCTTGGAAGTGCTACAAGACGTGAGTCACTCTGTATACCTTGGCAGTGATTTGCAAGCCAACAGGGAATATCCAGAAGGAAATAATGTCACCAATTGGTGAGGCAGCAGCTATGTTTACCAGCTTAAACAGGTTTGTGTCTCAGTGCTGCTAGTTAGATGTGGCCAACAGTGAATCTCCAACTCACAAGTCATAAAACTTTTCAATTCAGAAGTAATTTGCAACTTGATATACCTGAAAATTAGAGATCTTTAAAAGCGACCCTAATCACTGAAGAAAAATACTAGATACTAAGATCACACCAAGTGGTGAGTTGTTTTGAATACCTGTATTGTCCTTACCCCATCTGTGGGAGGTCTTCAGCAGAGCAGAAGGTTTGGGCAGTGGAGATGCATTTGACCAGAGGCAGGAGCAGCTGTCACCTTGCCCTCTATGGGCAGCAAGAGGAAGGTGAGGAAGAGGCAGCCGAAGGAAGCCTTCATAAATGGGAGCCAGGCATGGTTGCACAGGACACCCATAGGTACAGTAACCAGAGCAGCTGAGCACAGACAGGGGCGGGGTGGAGAGCTGCCAGCCTGCATGACTTGGGCAGCCTGAGGAAGATTTAGCTTTCTGAAGCCAAAGCTGATGATTGTCAAGAATTTGCAAGGTGTGAGCAAGCTAGTTAGAAGGGAAGGAAAAAAATAAAGGACAAACTCATTCTGTACCCGTCAAACGAAGTTTTCAGGACATATCAATAAATGGGATATTGAATAACTAAGAGGCCTGTTTATGTGTCAAATTAAATGCTTAACAGTGAATAGTTGTCATCTAGTACAGTATCTAAAGCTAAGAATAAACTGAGAAATTACAGGCTCTCAACACATCAGTTTACTACATAACTTCTAACAATTTACACCTTTGCTACCTGATGAGCAGTGTTAAAGGTGCACAACAGTGCACTTAAGGAAGTCTTCCTTACTTCGTTCCAAATAAACTCTTCATGTGGCTTACTCACATAAGCTTTGAGCTAAAAGTCTACTTTCAAGAAGGGCTAATGGAGATGCACCAACACCACCTTTGAAGCAGACAGTGAAGGGAGCAACACAGAGCCAGGCTTACAGCATGGTAGAGTCAGGACAAACATCAGACCAAAGCCTGGCTAAGAAGCTGTGAGAATACCACCAAGCAGTCACTTGAGAGAAAGTGTATTAATTGAGCCAAGTCCTTAAGCTTGTTTTCCTCTGTCTGCTTCTAACAGATCAGCAGATTTATTCTTTCCAGAGCATGCCAACTGCCTCCATTACCAGGAATGCTTTATAAATGGCAAAAGCTGGACACTTGTATAAGCAAGGATCAAATGCAACAACTGCATGTTTTCAAAGTGACTTGCAAAAAAAATAAGGATGTAAACCCTTCTACTCCATTGATTCAGAAAGCAGGAGATATATCTTGTCACCTTCTCCCCATCCTAAGAGGTTTTAAAACTGAAAACAGACTATATAAATATCCTGTCTAGCCTTTTACTTGTGCATATTACTGCAAGTCTCTAGGATGCTTTCCTTAAGGCCTCAAATGGAAGAAAGTTAACGGTGAGCACAAACTCTTCCCTCTTCTTCACTGGAATTTATAGATGCCTTATGTAAGCATTAAAATAAGGTACAACAGTTTGACTAAGGTGCATCAATCCTTAGGTTCTACCTCCTTCACTGTGTACAGTCTGTGCCCTATCAGCTGCCAGCGGTTAACAGGCAGAAACAAAGGTGGCATGTTTTTAACACTGCAACCCAAAACCACAAAATAAAAGCCTTGCAAGAGCCTCATTTTCTTTTAATACTAGGTCTCTGCTGCCCACTTGGTCAGGCACTTTAAACATCCCCCTTTTCTAAGCAGACAGAAACTATGTCTCTGCAAGACCTGTGTTCATTTCTTCTCATGAGGAAACAGCTTTCTCAAGTTTGCTCTAAAATTTCAATTTTTGAGGTATCAGTGCATGGGGCAGCACACAGAAAGCGTCTCCAACTGGCATTCTGCAGTTATTCCAGACCATATTAGTTACTCATGCAGATATGGCAGCTGTCAGCACACACAGATCACCACAGTTATTTGCTGCCTCTTCAAAAAAGCCTGCCCTTACAATAGTGTTCTCACTATACCCATTTCAAGAAATCACTTGTGTTACAGCGGGGAGAAATGGATCCAAGTTATCATCTTGCTAAAGCATTTACAATAGTAGGAACTTGTGAAGTTTGAGAATTTGGTGCAGGCAGAATGTTTGCACAGCAAGTTCTCTTTAGATGACTAAGCTGTCACTGAAAGAGGCTGAAGCTCTGAACTGCAATTCCTCTCATGGGGGGCTTTGCCAGCTCTGTTTTCTACTGTCAGTTTTCACCAGCTCAGCAGCAGCCACCATCACCATCTAACACACCACATCCAAATTCAACTTCTGTATCAAGCCTTGCAGTCCAGGGGCAAGGTAGGGCAGCCGAGCACAGCAAGAACGTTCAGACTTCTTGCACCATGGAGCACACTGACTCAGAATGTACGGGTAGAAGTCCTTTTGTTTCTATGAATTTACACAAGATCAATACTGATAATTTCTTTCAATAGCTCTAGTAGGGAAGGCCACATTAAAAAAAAAAAAGACTGTATGTATCAGGCTTCTTCCCTCCTTCAGTATTTTTATTTTCCTCTCTTCACATATCTAGTGGAGCATGAAAACTCTTGCTCTGTCCCAGCCGCTGTCAACTCTCTGGCAGCAACACAGCCAAGAGATTCTAGCTCTAAAATTTACAGACTGTTATAACCTGTCAGCACCTCTAATATAAAAAATATGCTGGATTGCATCCTTCAAACCATTTCCATCAGAGGAAGTCACGCTGTCGGTAGGGTGCAGAAAGTGGAGGAATTCCTGTTTTCTGTTAGACTTGAAAACCTTCTTGGGAGGGGACTTCCAATTAAAAGCTAACACCTGAAATAGCACACTAATTTGTGTGTCATTAACATGTGTTTATCTAGAAGACCAACCTAAGGTTTGTTGATGAAGAATCACTGCAGAAGGTGAGCAGCAACCAATGTGAGAGGAATGGAACGTGCAGGAAAACATTGCTCAATGCTTGTTCAGGGTAGGAAGTGATACCAGAGGGGAGATGTGGCCCTGTCCTCTCAGAGGACACTCATGCAGAAAGGTGTATGTATGCTGTGTCACACTAGTCACTCCCAATTGTCAACAGTCAGGGCTCAAACTGCTATATAGATTCTGATCTCGAGGTGCCAGGAATGCAGAGACTTCAGCTTACAAAAGCCATGAGCTGTCATTGTATTTTAGGACAGGGTTGATTTTGTGACATTCTGCATTTTAGACATGCCATATTACTCTTACAGGTCCTCTGTGCTTCAGTTGAATAAGGAGCTCCCAACTGGATTTTGGCACATTAAGAGGTACTTCAGATTTGCAACTCAAACCTGACCATGTACAAAGGTAGGCAAAGAGTCACCACAGTTTCCAAGTGCAAGAGTCATGTAATGTTGGCAAAGCTGGGACTGCCACAGTGAGGAGAACACACCAAACATCCCACAGCACGCGCGAGTGGCTTCCACATGCTCCAGCCAGGGCTGAGCACAGCTCTGTCCTACTCTCAGCCAACTCATTACTGCAGAATGGGGAGAGGTGAAGTAGACACACTGTGGGTCTTCTCACGAGCGCTCCCACCCCCAAATGAGAGCCAGATTCCTACCCTGTGTTGGCAGAGAACACATCTGCTCAGACTGTTACCACACCTCTCACAAGCAAGGGCAGTGAGACCCTCAGGACAGTGAGAGGCTCACTGCAGAGCTGTGAGACACACAGCACATTTCAGTTCTTGTCATTCACGGGTGCCTGATCCGTACTGATAGCACACCTTTGCCAAACTCACCCAACAGGCCCAGTTTGAACCCTCCAATGCTGCCAGCTTCCCATGGACATACCTGATCTTTGCTAACTAAACTCCACCCTCTACTCTTTCAACCTGACAAGCGACTAGGTTGTCCAGGATGCTATGGGCTGATAAACAGACTCCTTTTGATTGCTGCTGATTGTATTAGTACAAGCAGCATTCTGGTAGCTGCATCCACACACAGAGAAAAGTTGAGGGGAAAAGTAAAACAACAAAAACTGAACCCACCCCAATAAAGAACAGGGCCATTGATAGGTGAACCACCTGGAGGAGCAAAATTTGCCAGCCATTGGCCTGATTCACCCTGCTCATGCAGCAACCCTTTCTGTCTAGTCTCTCCTGACAGACATCGGGAGGGCACGGACCACATTGTTTTGGTACATGGAGTCTTCGAATACTAAACACAGCACAGAGATTGTTCAAGCCTGTGGAATAGAGAATGCTTGCAAAGACAGCACTGGTTTGTAAACAATCTTTAAAATTTCCCTGTAAAAAGAATGCAGTATTTTTCACATATATAATATGTAATGTATATATTTTCATGTTCCTACATACATATGAACATGCACTTCACAGTTTTCAATCACGTCTTTTCATTTGCTTTGGCCCACTGCTGTCTGGAAGGCAGCCACACTATATTGAACATTTCATAGCTTCCAGATCTAGGCAGAACAGGCCTAAAGACAATCTGGATTTAATTCAAAAAGCAATTTTGCCTTGACTGAACTTTATTGGTGATACCGCTTGTGAAGAAGCAACCTAAGAGAAGGGAAGCCTTGCCTGAGCTTTACATTCGACTTTGGCCACAGAGAGACTCTCAGTGTAAAAGCTTTGCCCCATTTCTACCTCCACAGAAAACACACTTGAGAGAGGCAGGATCAAAGAAGTGTTGATATTGTCACATTCTGAAGAATAGCTAAAAACAGACATGAGTTATAAGGAACATCTCCAGCCAGTTGGTAGTTTTGCTGGAAGGACAGATTCTGTCCATGAGCAATTCCAGCATGCATCTCCATTCCTGGCACTGTAAGTTTGGGTCTCAGACTGAAAACTTCACACACCTGCCACATCTAAGCTTGAATTTGGGCAGACTTCTTGTCCATTCTTCCATCTAGCTTTTGTGGCTAATTCAATTAGTCCCTGACTCTATCTTCTGAGACTGCTGTAGGCCTAGTTTGATCTCAGGATTGCTATAGGAAGCCAAAGCCACTGCTGTACCTTTCTCCAGTTAGGATAGTGGGTTTTGTGGCCAGGTAAAAGCACTTCCTACTCGACAGCCTCTGAGCAACCGGGAGGAAGTCACTGCTAGTTCCTGCAGGTCACTGACTATGGCTTTCAGCCTCTCCCTGTGGGAGTCTAGAGGTTTGGGATTCATCAGGTTAATGAAATGCAGTAAAGCTGCCAGTGGTTCCACCGACCAATACTAACAAGATTACTTTCACCACAACCTTCTCTTGACTATGGGCTACAAAATGCATTAACTGGTTCTTTTCAGTTCTCCTAGCTAAAGAAGGAGAAGTTTCCAGGCCAAGTCAATTCAGTCAGCCGATGATAAAAAAAAAATAAAAAAAAAATCACATAAAATACTCCAAGAGTACCTGATTCTTTTGTGCAGTTTGTAGCAGAAGGCTACGAAGTTATAGTGCAGGTTGAAAACATTATCCTTAGAGATAAATATTTCCTATGTTGTCTTAGCTCAAAAGCCTGAGCCTAGCCTATTCCAAATCTGATTTTGCAGACTTGGCTTTGGAAGGGTCTCTTCTCAATTCAAGAGAGGTCTGCTAAATAAAGTCAAATATGTATGATAGCTCTTATCAACTATTTCTGTATGCCTCTATAGTAATCAACAGCTTTATGGATGTTGCCATCTGATTATACAGACACCATCTCTAAAGCAGCTACGAAGGAAAGCAGGCAGGAAATAAGTCACGACTTTTGCTTTGGAGATAAGGGACTTAAGGAGAAACACTCAAAGGATCATTACCAAAAATCTCAATGATACCGAGCTAGTAATTTGCTGTCTATCTGTCCCAGCTTCCGAATAAATCTTTGAAACTTCTCTACCAGTCCTTGAGGAGTAACAGATCAAAAGGACAGTGAAGAATCTCTGCCCTTATCAAGTTCCTCCCGGGAAAAGCAACGTGCGTGTACACACACACGCTGGGGCACAGATAACGGAAAGCCCTGCAGAGCACTGCCTGAAGCCAGGCCATGTGGCTAACATCAGAGAGGTGGGAAGCTCTGTGAATCCATCTGTGTAGGAAAAGGCCTTCACAGTCAGATTGCTGACTGCATGACACACGCTGCTCCTACTGTTACTGGCCAGCAAATTGCTCCAAAATGATGATTGTGGTCTGCACAGCTGCTCAGAGCCTTCTAGCATAAAAGGGAAGCCAGCCTGTGGATTTACTACTCATGGATGTAACTCCCAAGTACTCAAATACAGGGCTATAACCCAGATTCTGCTCTAAATGTGGGACACTCTCCCAGTCCAACCTGTGGAGAATTGGCAGCAAGTTACTTCAGTATGTGCAAAGGGATCTGGAGAGGGGACAGTGTCACAGCTCACTTTGACAACCTGGTCAAATTTTGAAGTGAGATCTTCTAAAGAAAGGAAAGGTTTGCATCTGACATCGAGTGAGATCTGGGGTAAGAGCAGATAAAAAACAGGATTGTTTGTCCTAGCAGGTTCTGACAGGAGTTTAAAGCAAAGCTTAAGTTCTGGCCAGTGTCACTGATGGAGACCAGCAGAGCCGTGGTGATGTGCCAGCAGATGAAAGCAGTGTTAAGTGCTACTGTCGGAGGGAGCAGAAACCATCTGAGCATCTGCTGATCTCACTAAAACAGTGGCTACTTGAGTAAAAGAAAAGTCTTCCAGAAAAACAGAGGCAAGAACAGCTTGTTCTTCAGATTGTCAAGCTTATAGATAGCTACTCAAAGAATCTGAATTTCACTGCAGAGGTGTACAAGGCAGTAGTCCAGTGTACACACGGAGGGCCAAAGGCTGCCATGGACACTCACTCACAGAGATATTTAAAGCAGTACAAAGGGGAAAAGGAGAAAGGATCAAAATGAGCAGGATAATAGGAAGGAGGAAAAAAAACAAATGGGGAGGGTTAGTGCTGAGCTGATGTCTGCAAGGACCACTATCAAAACAAAGCACTATGAGTACTTAGAAGAGTCAAAGACTGTATAGTCCTAGAAGTTTGGCCACAGGGTAAGAAGATAAGAAAACAAGAGGGTCAGGCTTCAAATCATACGGTAGGAAGAGAACTGTAGCCAGCACTGAGGAAAGCTAGAATTCATCATCTGAGAGAGGAAGGAACTGAAACCATTGCTAAAAACTGAGAAGACCTCTGTGAATAGACCTAAGCGAAGTGAGATGACTGAGGAAACCTGGTTGGAGATATGCTTTCCTTAATGCAGACTCCAGAAGTAGAAGAAGAAAAAGTTCACAATTCACACCACTTAAATTGCTGATTTATTTGTATCCTCCTCTCTTTTCCACTGAAGATGGTATTCAGGCAGAAAACGCTATTCCAACCTGACACCAAACCCTTTTATTTTCTCCCCTAGAAAAAGAAAGCTTTAGCTTTTATCTTCAAATGATACACTAAAATCTCTAGTTTGTAAGGCATCCATCTGCTGTGACTAAATTTGCAGGGCCACATCATCAGCTGTCATATATCATCTTCACCATCACTGAAGCTCCACCACTGCAGCTACAGCTGGAACTATTTCATGAGCTTCATGGTTTAAACAGCACAGTCTGATGTGCTGTCAATTGCAGAAAAAAAAAAAAATCTATCTTTCAGAGATTTATCTATTTTCTCTCAAGACAGTGAATCCTGGCTTTTGTGTTTGGTCAAGTCTTCAAGGTCTGGGCCTAGTCTTTTGTGATCCTCATCCTGCTTGGTCTTTCAGTATGCATCAAGGGAGTTAACAATGCTTGGATTCATCATGAAGTTCTACTGGACTTCACAATCCTTTCTGCCTTTCAGGAGTCATCAGTTTCCTAAACAGCAGAAAATTACTTGTACACAGCAGTTATTTCAGGCTTCCCCACTCCATGAAGATGGGTTGTTTGAGGTAACCGGGATGGCCCCAAATGCTTCCTGCTCCTTTCACTTTTCAGCAAAGTACCTCAAGGCACCACAATGCTGCTGCTTCTGGCTGATCTGGAAGCCTTCAAAGGTGGTGCCCACCTCAACTGTTCAGAATTTGGCACCAACCACCCCTTGCAACCTTACAGTGTTTTACTGTTTTTACCCTTTGCAGAAGCAAGCGCTGAGATGTAGTCTCTGAACAATCTCCAGCATCAGCTGGAAGCAGGTCCCACAATGAAGATTTACCCTGGCAACATGCAGAGAGGTGGATTGCATGGCCCTAAGTCTGCAGAGATATTCAAGGAACAGCACTGCATAAGCTCTTTAGCCTAGAGGGATAGATCAATCATATCATGTCTGGGTGACTTCTCTATGAAGCGGGCAGGAGGTAGACACCATCCCACTTCAGTGCTGCTGAAAGACAGGAGCATTGCTTAAACCCAGGAAAGAACATGGCACCTCCAACCCAGCAACGCATTATGCAAAATAAGCTTTGATCCCTCCCTAAAGCCATTTCATGCCTGTTCCCTGTACTTCTCCTCTCAGCCACTTAAAGCCCTGGGTTGTACAGCTCCACCTCTACAGCAGAGCATAAAACCAGTAGTAAAGGCAGCAGAGACAGAAGGTTGGGCCAGCCCCTGTGCTGCACCCAGTAGAGAATTCTTGCTCCCTGTAAAGATGAGACCACAGAGAAAAATCTCCAAGTCTGCACAGTAATTTTGGTGTTGGGAGGAAGGGTAAGGGTGGTGGGGGTGGTGGTAAAAGATGATCTCACGCAGCTATCAAGAAAAACAGGAGGGAAGGAGAGGAAAGAAAGCACACCTGACAGACGTGTTAAGAGATGCCTGAACAAGAACAGGGCTGGCCCAAAACCACACTAAAGTCTCTTGGGAGCAGTGGAAGTTAAAGCAGTTCTGCAACTAAAGGCTTATCAATCACTGGTGTGTGCGTGTACTTTACTGAACTCCTGGAGAAAGTGATTAAGAGACAGGAATCAAAGGACAACTCTAGAGGGGAGTAGACACGGGCAGAGGGGACAGCATAGGAAGAGGTGTAAACACTACATTTGGAAAATCCGTGCCGTACAAAATGCCCATGTGCCACACCACTGCCTGGAATGCTTCTTATCTCCTTTTCCTTTGGATAACCAGCGCCACATTGCTGACGCCCTTTACACTCCCACTCACATCAGTCTCTCACAAAACATCCTTCCTTCTTCAGGACTGGTGACTGCTAAGCTGCAACCTATGAAACAAGCAGCTGCTGAAGGAAGGCTTTGCTGAGTCTTCAGTTGACTTACAAGTCATGCAACTCAGTCAAAAGAGAATAACTCACAGAGCCATTCTGTGGAACAGGAGAACGGGTATTAGATGCTGGACTATCACCATTAGTTTACTATGCATGTTTGGATCTGCTTTGTCCACTACTCTAGCAATCCCAAAGAAGTGGTCAGCTTACCTCCTAGAGAAAAAAGCAAGCCAGTGAACACCATGTTACAGACTTAATCCTGCAAAAAATGACACCGCCTTGCGAAAACATATTCCAGCCTAAGCTTGTTTAGGTAATTAAGACAGAAGATCTTCCACCCTACCTTCGCTATAAGGTATTCCAGTACAACTCTACCCAACACTTAGCCTCAAAACATGCCCATTCAAGTTTGGATACTGGATTCAACCCACTTAAAAATTCTTCTGCATAATTTGAAAAATTGAGCATATATTTCATTAACAGCTGGCTGATTAGCATCAATCAGCTACTTCACTCCTCTCCCACTGTCTGTATAGCCAGGGGCTGAAAGTAGTCACTATAAAAGTAACTCCATTTATAAAGCTTTATGTCATGATAAATATGGTCATGACTTAGATTCCCAACAAGCCTTTCCTGAGTCAGCACCATCAGACCAACCCACCTCCTGCAGTGAGTGTTTGCCCAAGCCCAGCCGTGTTACTCCCTGGAGTACACACTCCAACTCTTTTTTTCCTGGCAAAACTGCTCTATCCTCACCAGAGCAGGATTTCCCATGAGTTATAGTTCCAACACTATGGAATAGAAGAATATTTCTGTAAAGATGTAGCATATAGCTGTATGTCAGTATTCACAGAATCAGAATGATTTGGGTTGGAAGGGACCTTAAAGGTCATCTAATTCCAACCCACACCCTGTTCCTGTGCCTCACCACCCTCACGATGAATAACTTCTTCCTTACATCTAATCTAAATCTACCCATTTAAAGCCATTACCCCTTGTCATATCACTACATGCCCTTGTATAAAGTCCCTCCCCAGCTTTCCTGTAGGCCCCCTTCAGATACTGGAAGGCCATAAGATGTTCCCAGAGCTTTTTCTTCTCCAGGCAGAACAACTCCAACTCTCTTAGCCTATCTTCACAGTAGAAGCAATCCTGCTGCAGGTTCTTCAGTGCTGCAGGAAGTGTAAAAAGATGCTAAACTGATTTAGTGCTTGCCATAGCTCATTCTTGTTTGCATATATAATTCTCAACTCCCCACACAAGCACAGCACACCCAGTAGCAGCACAAGCCTCTTTCATACAGCTCCTCCTCCTCGTGCTGCTGCTTCTGAGTTGAGAAGGGCAGAGTAAGGGGTTTGGAAGGAATTTCACTGAGTACACATGTCAAATCCCTCACTACCACACCCACTACCATAAGGTGGTCTCCTGAAGCCTCCTAAAGGCCTTTTTCCACTTTGTGTTCTGAGAGACTCACCAAGAGCATCAATGCTCCATTGATTAAGAGACCATCTGAGCTGCAGTATGGGTGTATTTCTAGTCAGTTCACAGGCATTTATTCTCACCCATCAGTGGTTCATGTATTGACATCTGTACAGCATCCCTTTACCAGGAGTAGTCATCTTTGGACTGGTACACCACGTCTTTGCCATCTAACAAGCTTTCAGTTTTTATCTTTCAGTCTTTGGATGATTTCAAGGCACCTGCCTGCAAAGGCCCTGGACTGCAAGAAGATGCATTTCAGAGCTGCTGTTCCATCATTTCATCTACAACAAAGTCAGGAGTTTACAGGAACAGAATAAGAATGGGCATGTTTGCTTTGACAAGTTGAGGCTTGAAAATGTGAGTGGAGGGCAATGGCAAGTAAAAAATGTAGTTCTCCGATGTTTACCAGAAACTTAGTAAGAAAACATTCATGTTTTCTGGCTATATTTAAAACTTCACCCTTCACTTTCACAGGATTTGGCAGAATATAAAAGGCCTTTGTTTTTTGCATTTGCTTATGTTGCCCTTTTCTTGGAGGGATGAGGAGTGGGAAAGAGAAAAATCCAGGCTCTGATGTTTGTTTCTTTCCTCTCATCTTCCAATATTCCTTGGCACACCAGAACCGATCATGAAAGACTCCAACAAGTTGCTTGAGCATTTTCAAGTATATCAAACCAGCATTACCACCCCTCACCCAGGCTGCCCTCCCACACCCCAGGTAGAACTATTCATTGTGTAAGCACTACCTGTTGAAAGAGTAGAGCTCGCACAACTGATATGTTTTCATAAGGTAGTGAGATACCCTCAGCCACTCACTTTCCTAGATCCCCAGCAAGGTCTGTTTAGACTCCATCCATAAGAGAAGACAAGTAAACAAACAAAAAACCCAAGTCACAGCTTCACATCAGCAGAACCCAATGCTTCTTCTGCAGCAGATAGTGCGGAGAAGACATTTCACGACAACGGTCACTGGCCTCCTCCAGACTCCAACAACTGCAGCCTTTCTAGTCAGGGAAAAGCCCCTTACTTCTCAGAGCAAGGGGATAAGTCATCAGCTGTCCTGTACAGTCATGGTCCCATGAGACCACTGCAATGGTCAGCTTGTGTCTTGCCAGCACAGACATATTTGTGAAGAAATTAAAGCAGCTTGAGAAACCCACTGCATGGCCACCTACGCATCTGTGGAAGTCACAGCTTGGCTCAATGTGCTGAGCAGACCTACGTAATGCTAGCAAGCAGAAACAGGGGCCAAAACCAGCAAACCAAAGTGGCATTAGCGTCGGAGGGAAAACAGTGGGTAACACCTGCTGCTCCCAGTCAGACCTGCAAGCCAGCGAGGTTCCAGTGAGCAGCTTTTCAAAGGCACACACAGGATCTAACCAAGTCCTTCAGCAAAGATAGGAAACCATTCATTCTGCATGTTTCAAGCGCCAAAACCTGCTCATTTCTACTCCACCATCAGAGAGCAAAGGTATTTTCAGTGAAGCCAGAAATAAGCTGAAAACAAACAGGGAACTCTCCTCTCCTGATACGTGGTGGGACAGGGGAAGGCTGCTTTCCTGGTTGAGCCGAGGCAGCTGCTGAAGGGAGGCAGAGGGCCATGAGGAGCGGCATTGCCAAAACCAGCAACACAAACATCAGACCAGCTTCAGCAGCTCATCCCCTGCCTGCTGGCGAAGCAGCTGCCCTTTGGCAAGGCACGGGGAAGGTGAGCCCTCGTAGAAGTAATTGAAACAGAGATGAGCACTGGGGATAGATTTCCTCAAAGAGTCTCATTAGCAGAACAACTAGAGCCTGATCTCCTCCCTCTTTACTATAAAAACATACTCTTTATTAAACTCCACTTGCAAGTGATTTCAGAGAGACTGGGAGAAGGACATACTTAATAACAGAACATGACTGGAAGGGCTAGATCTGATTTAAAAAGTCAATAAAGCGTGTGTTTTCATTTACAAAACAAAACTTAGCCATGGTTTTAATAAAAATCCAACCCTTATTTGTTTTGGAGGAGGAGAGGGGAGATCAGTGGGCTGCTCCCCTTGCCTCCCCAATTTCCAATCCATCTCATTGCTCCTGGCAACAAGAAATTCAGCTCATCCCTAGGTGAGGTTTGCTCCTAAAGCAAGTAGGAAACCTAGGCACGTGCTGGGTGGAGAGAGGAAAACCCCTTGGAGATTCTTCTGTTGCTTCAAAGATTAATCTAACATTTTAATTTTAGACCAGAAGCAGCACAGCAAGATAGGGATTTTGTTTTTTAAAGGGCAATTAGAGCCTTCCTCCTCCATTTGTTCTTTCTTTAGAAGAAATGTTTCTATTGTCTTGACATTTTGGAAAGGAAAAGCCCCACTGTGATTGTTTTACAGCAGTTACGAAATGCAGCAGCCACACAATATGCAGCCCTAGGTTTGTGTTTTTTGGTTCTGCTTTAGGTGCCCAGCCCGAGCTCTGCAGGCATGAAATCATTTGCCCGGCAGCTTAGCTACTGGTCACTTATCAAAGGAGAAAATCACTGATGACTACAGACCAAGATAAACACCCCGATGCGTACAATGGAAGAACTTTGAAAAACAATATGCTCTTTTAAAGAGAGCCTACACATTAACGACCCATTGCTTTTCTACCTTAGTCACTCTAGTCATATCTTAGCAATCAGCCTGTTTGAGCTCATTTCGCTCCTATGGAGAATATAAAAATATTTGGCTTACAGAGCATACACAGACTAAGACCAAGGTACTCTGGAAAGCATGCTGCCAGATTTATCGTCTAAAAACACCAGGACAAATGACCCTTACCTACTCTACTGAAATGGCATCCAAAAAGCCATCTTAAAAGTCCTTTAATCTCTTGAGAAAACTTGCTGGTACTGAAGAATTGCAGCCATGTTGCCTGCTAGCTAAGGTCAAGAGTTCTATAACATGCTGCTGTACGATTTTATCGGGCACGAGAAATGCAGAACTCCTCACGTGTGCCTGCAGCCACCCCACAACACTGGCAGGGAAAACCAGTGAGTGAACAAGGAAGATGAATTTTCTAACCATAAGCAGTTCCCTGAGGACGTCTCAGGTTCCTGAAACTCTTGCTGCCCATGAGGTGCTTGACTTTTATGCAGCAAGACTGCAACTATATTTCAAAGTTTATATGAAGAAATTTTATGCAACCCCAGTCAAGATACACCAGGACAGAAGCCCACTGCATTTTCAACAGCAGGGTTCTTATTCATCCCTTACAGCAGTCACTAAAATCAAAACCAAGAATCCCCAGGATTCTAGCCTCAGTTCAGAAGAAAAAAAAAAAGTTTTAAGTATTTGATTCTAGATTTCCCACAGTGATTAAGGTGGTTATAAAAAGTTCCCCAGTAAGACACAAGAGCTGTGCTCATCCAATCGATTTCACGCCATGACACTAAGGTGCCTTTGTGCCAGCAGCTGGTTCTTACTAATCCTCCCATTAACCTGCTGAAACACGACTGGGCACCCAAGGCCAGATGCAAAAGCATCTGGCTCCAGAGCAGAAAGAGATGCTGTTAAGGAGGATGGGCTCCACACCTTTCCTTTCCATCCCCATAAGTGAACACAAACTATGTTTGATGCCAGACCCCACAGGCCCTGATGGAGGCGACAGCCAGGAAATGCTTCTTTAAAAGTGAGGGTAGAAGCATACACTGTAAATTAGGTACAGCCCAGTACAGGCAGCCACAAGGTTGTAATGCAAAGCAACCCTAATTTCAGATTGAAATAATCCTAAAACCAGAGGTTCACAGGATGTTGTTATGTTGTTGAGGTCTCTTCTGCTTACCTTACACTTTACGATCATTGACTCAGATATGAAGATCAAGGAGGTGAACAGCAGCTTCCAACATAAGTGAACTCCAGCAGAGAACATTTTAAGAAGTTAACAGAAACTGGGCTGGACAACAAAAAGTCTAAACAAAAGCAGGTTCAAGGCACTCCAGCCCTTTCCTGCCTTGTTCAAATGGAGTCAGGTTTTTACACCTTTCCTTTTCTAGGACAGAGCAGCACACTATTTCCCTTCCCTCAAAGGCAGCAAAAGCAGGTCTTCTGACTTGAACTTGATTCAGCAATGCTGGCATTGAGTGCTGGTCAAGCAACAAGGGAGGAATAATAATACTACTAATAAAAAAAAAAAAAGTCACACAATAGTTCACTCAGAGACTACCTTTACACAAAGACTCAGGAAATGGATGGCAGAAGTTTTATTATAACTAGAGGGGGAGCATTTTTCTTTAATAATCTCCACAACTGAAGTTACTCAGGTGTGTCTCCAGCAGACCTAGTCTCAGACACATTGCATAGTCAAAAGATGAAGTCATCATCAGTGCAAAAACCAGTCTAGCCACCAAGGAGGGAGGCTTCTCTCACACTCAGCTACTTCACAGAAAACATGTGGTGTACCTAAACAGAGCAGAGCATGGCCAACAACTACTGTAAGCAGCGAGCTCTCCAACAACAGGCAAGATAAAGAGTGCAAGCTACAAATTCAGTAATGGAGAGCCCCATGAAAGACCAAGTTGTTGAGCTCTGAAACTGCATCATGTCACAAACAGCCCCAAGGTTTTAAGGATCACTGACACACATCTGCCTCAGATGTGTCCAAACAAGATGACTAGCAAGCCTTTAACACATCACTGTCTCCTATATCAGAAGTACATCCCAACCACACAGACACAAAGCAATTAATGGCTGGTTAATGTCACAACTGCTTGCCAAGCTGGCCAAAGCCAGGCATACAGCACAATGAGCTTATGTGAGCTGTGTGCCATTTAGGACGCAGCATCCTTAATACAGCTTAGGTTTTATTTAGGTTATGTTTTATTTATTGACTATTCACACCAGTCAATAATGCTCCCTCTTAAGGCAACTTCAAGCATTGGTGGGGAGAGGGAAGAGAAGGCAATATGCTCTTTCTCAAAAAAAAAAAAAAAAAAAGTGACTTTCAGCTCTGGGGTTTCAGTTTTAACAGTAGGCAAGTAATTATATGGATGGTGATGGGAAATGCAGCACTGAGATCATAATCCAAAGACAGCAGCATTGCACAAGTCTACTAGCATTTTCCAACCTGCCAGTCATTTGTTACATGACGCAAACAGTAGACTTGGACTTCAGAAGATTGGAATAACACATCTCATGTCTTATGAGGAGCGCCTGAGGGAACTGGGATTGTTTAGCTTGGAGAAGCGGAGGCTTAGAGGAGACCTCATTGCTCTCTCTACCTAAAAGGAGGTTGTAATGAGGCTAGTGTTGGTCTCTTCTCCCAGGTAACTAATGACAGGATAAGAGATAATGGCCTCAAGTTGTGCCAAGTTGTTCAGATTGAATGTCAGGATGAAATTCTTTACCAAAAGAGTGGTTAGGCATTGGAACAGGCCGCTCGGGAAAGTGGTGGAGTCACCATCCCTGTAGGTGTTCAAAAAGCAAGTAGATGTGGTGCTTTGGGACACTGTCAGGGAGATGTTGGGATGAAGGTTGGCCTTAATGATCCTAGAGGTCTTTTCCAACCTAAACGATTCTATGATCTCTTTAGACCAAGTATGTTTGAAAACAGTCATCCAGACACAGAGGTCAAAGGGTGAGGAGATCCATCTCCAAGGTCACAATAGATTGCACCACAGGATCTCTAGCACATATCTAAACCATGTTGTTTTGGAATAAAAACTACCAGTAGTATTGAGGAGACAGAGAAGCTGACTTGTGCTTACAGACAGGTAAGAAATTTGATCAGCCAGAAACTGGCTGCAGGCAAATTGCAGCACACTGAGCACACAGCACCTTGCTGACATAAAATAAGCAGTTCTCTTCATCACCTTCCTAACTATTTAAATCTAGGCGAAACACCCTAAGACTGCAACAAAAGCATACACTTAGGGTGAAAGGTACACACATTTCTAAATAGCTCCGTGGGAGCACACAGCAGCAGAGGAAAACTCCTACCAAGTAGCACTTGTACAGGAGTTTGATATGCAAGGGCTGAGAAAGCACTTCAAGAGATTGTTTAGTGTTATTCTCTATAGCGAGACAAAAATTCTCTCCCAGAGAAAGAGAGCAGCAAGATGAGAAAAGGCAAATTTCAATGACAGCATGAAAGGTAGCTTAAAAAAAACCCCAGCAAACCAAAATCCAAACCCCCAAACCCTTGCACTGGAATGGAGCATAAAAGTCTGCCACACATCTCCACTGGCACACGGGGGTCTGCAGCCACAGAAGGCTGAGATCCACCATTTCCAGCCTTCCTTCTGGGCAGTCTGTCCTTGCTACCACAGTTAGAGCTAGCTCTGTATGACCAGGTAGTTTGGTCCTCTTGAAGCAATCTATAAGATGACACAGAAGTCCCCAACATCCAGATTAAAGGTTTACAAGGGGTTTACTTCAGACCAGGTCTCCTGCCACAGCCCAAACACCCAGCACATCAGGTGAGCCAGGTGGGATTTGGGAATGCAGCCTCTGGTTTTGTATTAGGTAGAAAGAACTCATCTGGCACACCCCGACACTGCTCTGCAATGCAGCCAGCACACGGGGCAGGGAGGAGAGTTTACTTCAGAAGCATCTTCCTGATCCAAATCAAACCATATAAGGCAGGCATATCTATCTTCCAATGCCTTTACTCCACACCAGTGTCAGACCTATTTTCTCCTCCCTCAATTCATCTGCTTAACTCTGGGAAAAAAAGAAGGAACTTTCCTAAGCCTCTTCACCTTCTTGCTGCTCACCTCTGGACCTTTCTCTCCTGAGATAAAGGGTTAATAGCAAAAAAAGCACACAGCACTTTAAACAGAGGCTCTCCCTGTGCCAAATTGCCTCTCAGATGCCCCTGTGCTAGTTTTATTGATGAATGCATCGCACCACATTATTCTGTGCAGCATGTTTTTCTGTGGCGTTCTCTAGTTTGCCATTGACAACACTGGATGGAACTATTGACTTGAAGAGCAGCTTTTACAGCTACTTTTGAAGCCTCCCCCACTTGCAGCACTGCTGACAAAGTGGCTCTAGCCTGGGCAAGGAGAGGGCAGAGGAAGACACTGCACAAAGACATCCATCCCACCCATGGGAAGCAGCATCCAGGGCAAGGATGCTGGAACACAGGGTCCAGCTGAGACCACTTACTGAGGGAGCAGTGGCAGCAGCAGCCACTCTGCTAACTCAAGAGCTCTTCAGCTGAGGGATCTCCCCCCCAAAAATGGGTATTACCACCAGCTTGCACCAGGCTTCTGGGACATTGCTCTGCAAGGCCACAGGACAAGCAAAGCTGGATGCTTTGCAAGGCTGCACAGTCTGAAAGCACAATTTGGTCCTATATAATAAACTCTTTTTTAAAAGGAGATTGTAATTTGTGGGAAGCTTTGGCAGAGAATGTAAATTCCTTCTCCCCTTTATGCGTCTAAGAGCTTCAAGCAATAGGCAAAACACTCCTAAGACTTTCAGTTGCTGTCTCAGCTTAATACAGGACCATATACTTTTTCCCCTCCCACATGTATGTCCCTCCCCAGCTTTACAAAGGTCCACCTTTGCCAGCATGAAGACAGGCACGGGTTACACTCCTGGCAGCAGGGAGAACAGGCTGTGCAAACTACACAGCGGATCTGCAGCGACTCCTCACAGCGCCAAAGAGAGCTTGGGAAAGGGGAGAGGAAGGCACAAGGGGAGCAGTGTGCTTTTCTCCAGATTGAAGATACTGAGTGGGAGAGGTTTTGTTCATTTCAAGGGCAAAAAACAATAAATTCTTATTAGCATGCATACTATAATTCACAGTCTTATGGGCCTCAGTGCAACATCAATGTTAAAGACATTGCCAAGCAGAGAACTGCTGTACTGCAGAAAACTGGGTATAAATGGAAAAGCTTCAGCAAGTAAAGTTTTCCTCTTCTTCTGGAGTTTTACCTCAACATCCTGGCATTTCATTTCCTCCATCCATCACCCCAGTCACTGATGCTTGCAAGGCTGACAGCAATTGCCTGCATCACTCCCTCCAGCTGGTTCAGGTGGTGATGACCAGGGTAACTCAGTGCATGTGAAGGGGGACTGAAATCAAGCTGGGAAAATAGTGTAACAAAGCCAGACCCCTGTGCTTTCAAGGAAGGTTTGCTTCTCTGTCCTCTGCAGCCTCCTTCAGCCCCACTCCTCACAGAGCCACTCAGTTTTCTGTGAGGCCACCTTTCCTTTAAGTCCCTGTGGCTGAGTCATCATCGAAGGACTGCAGTTAGCCTCTGGAAACCACCAATCTTCTTCCTTCCTGTAATGCTTGGTGATAGAGCCCATACAATGTTTTGAAGAAAAATCTGACCCTGGAGGGCATGCATTTGTTCGATGTCACCTAGAGACCCTTTCTGCTGCAGATACCTGTATTAAGACTGCTAAAGAACTGTTCACACCACATATTCTAAGAACTGAGGTGTAGTAGAGTAAATACCAGTTTATAGTATAGTGAATATCTGGTGTCAGCCATACACGGTAATTCCCCTCCTCCACTTCCTCACCTAAAAAGAGGACGTAGCACAGGGGGCGGGGGAATAAAATACAAAAATACATGTAGTTCTGTTAGTTTACCCCAGGAGTGCCAAGGCCAAGGGCACTGCTCTCCCGTCCACGGCGGACAGCTGCTCTCCCAGCCCGCCCCAGACACCCGGCACAGGAATCTGTGCTTGGCACCACGCTAACCCAACTATGTGGCTTCTGGAGCAAAACCAGTTCACATCTAGCCAAGAGAGCACAAAAGCAGCCAAAATGCAACTGCCTGTACCACTGTCGGTGCAACCAGGCCCTTAGATACTCGTTCTGCTTGTGTTTTCAGGTCGGAGTTTTTTTCCTTGGTAACTACAAAAACCAGATGACTTGCAGAAGTGCCTCAGAAGTTGACCACAGGCTCTGGAAGCAAGGGCTTTGCAAATACAAACACTCAGCATTGCCAGAGCTAAATAAAGCAACAGAAGTTTACCTAACTAAGGGTATGTTGACTAGAACATATTTTCTCGGGGATCACCGTTTTGCTCTTTGAAGCTATGAGCAACAGCATGCACCTCAGGGCTGTCTCCCCAGCCCAGACAGAGGAAATATCCCCTGCTACTGAAATTTTTGACTCCTTTAATTTTTCCTTGAAAGTCTCCGCCCCCAATGCTGCATTCCCATCTATCCGCCCCCAAATGCTTGGACTGAATTAAGCCAAAAATCAAAGCCAGCCGATTATTTATTAAGCAAACAGGATACATTTTGTCTTTGGTAGAATTGAGCACTCCTGGTCACTGCAGACTTTAAACTTTACTTTGGGGGGGCAGGGGGAAAGGAAGGAAGCGGTGTTTCACTTTAGGAGAGCACACTGAGAAGTCATTATTTTACTTAAAATCCATCTGCCTATAAAATGAAACTGCACACACACGCAAGACATAAGCTATAAACAAGCATCAATAGCAACACTCATAGTCCAGCAATAATAGCCAGCTTTGATCATGTTTCTTTAGACTACCCTCCCCTTCAAATCATTTTCAACTCTCTCAATTCCTGTCAAGCTCATCTCCCACATCTGCCGATTACAGGAAGAAGCAGAAGTTGGAATTAGCTGGGTGCGGGGAGGGAGCAAGTGTGCTTTGTTTCCATGCCAAGAGCTTCACCAGGACCCAGAGAGGTCCCGAACAAACAGGGACCAGCAACACGTGCAAATGAAAACAGCCACAGTTATGCACACAGAAAGGCATTCCTAAATTTTTCCAGAGAAATTCTGAATACTTTGTTTCCTGTGAGAAAACAAGCATTTGACTAGAGATCTTCTAATCAGGAAACAGACATGTCAGGTATTTCTAGAATGCTAATGAATGTACAGAACAGAGCAGGGATTATCTGCTGCCTGCTTCAGCTGACATCAGGGACTCTCAGCATCTGAACTCCCTCCTGCTTTTATTCAAGTCACAGTTTGCAGAAAGATCTTTTGCATGAAAACAAAACAATACACAAAGTCAGTTCCCAAATGGATACAGAGAGCTACATGTGGAGCTACAGGAAGACAGAGCTTAGAAGCCACTTGCATCAGGGATTGTTTTCTTCTGATTGCGGAAAAAAGAGAAAACATATCCAAGACAAGAATGTGCAATAAAATCAGATTAAGGAATGTTAGTCACTCCTGGCTTCCCCTCAAAACAGAAGTCAAAGACTTTCCGCCATTCATTCACAAGATGTCTAAACAGTGAGTCTTGCTGAAAGAATAGGGGGAAAAAAAGAAAAGAAGAAAAGAGAGAAGTGAAAGGAGGCAAAGAAGGTTGCTCTCCTCAACCTACTAATAGGCTTTCAAAAGTGTTTTTCCTTCATCCATGTGCTAAAAGCCAAAGCAATCCCTGCAGCATCAGCAGCCGCTGTGGTCAGGGCTGGGTCCCAGCCAGCCAAGAGTGCAAATACAGAATTAAATGCATTCATACTTTCCTGCTGAGACAAAGCCTGAAAAGCCTGACCACTGCTCCATCCTCTGTGCTGCCTCTTCCCAGTTAAGCCTCCCGATATTGTTCCTAAATAAAAGTGTCCCTGACTGCTTCCATCCATGTTTACAGAAGGAAGAAGCTGAAGGTCATGGGCTGGAACGGCTGAGAAGAGCAGGCACATTGCTGCAAACGTGTCCACTCTTCTTTGGATTTGGCTTAGGTACTCAGTGGCTTTGCTGTTGCAATTCAGCATCCATTTATACAACCACCAGTGTGGTTCTCAGAGAAAGGAGAACTGTAATTGAAACCACCAGAAATAACCATTGGCATACAACACTTGTTATTTAGCATAGACCCCCTTCAGCAGTTTTCACGGTCATGATTCAGCAGACGTGGTGGCAACACTCCAAAATAATGTCTCTTTCTCCTTTTTCTGCAAAAGGACCAAGGAGCCACACAGAGCAGTCTAGAAGAGGTTAAATGTGGGGCATGAGGTCCAATTTACCACCATGCTGCATCCCAACCATAAGAGAAAATACACAACAATGCAGCTGCAGATAGCAAATTGTGCTAAGCCTTCACAAGCCTCTCCCAGGGAGCCCTTTCTCCACCAGCAAAATGGACCTGGGCTATTCCCAGCAACGAATCAAATAACCTCATTATGAAACACTTACTCAAGACTAGAGTTATTTAAGGAGCTGGCATCTCACCTGACTCAAAGATAATATAGGCACATGTGCCAACACACTCAGAATGCAGCTCCTCTCTTCACCTACAGAAGTGATGTGCTCTGAAGCAGTTGTTCTTCAACTCTTAAATATGTCATGCTGGCTGGTTGGTTTACCCAACTTCTGCTCAGATAATAAAGCTGGACATAGAACACCTCCCAGAAGTTAGTGAATAGATAAAAAAGCTGTTGGATTTGGTGTTTGGGGTCTAGGGGAGTGGAGGGGCTGGGTGTTTGTTCATTTTAATGAACAAATTTAATGTGAAAATTTTTTATCTCAGAGGGCTTGGCTGAGAACAGGCCTTACTGAATGGCCACATGAGGTGGCATTTCTCTCAATTTTTGCCACACGGAGTAACATACACCCTAGACTTCTCCCAAATATACCTCAATAAAAGAAGGCTATAAGCCACACAGTTTCAAAACAGTTAAAATAAAACTGCCTTCCTTGTTACAAATCTGTGCTTAAGCTTCAGGCACAAGGTACCATATTTAGCATTTCCAGCAGGTTGCACACAGAGATGGCCATGAGGAAGATGGCCATGGTTAAACACCTTTTGCTTTGACAACAGACAAGCACACTATGTGGGAAGAGAAGCATGTTTACCAGCTGCCAATTGACACATCCATTGGGCCAGGGAGCTCCCACAGACACGAGGGATTTTGTCTTGCACTGGTCACATCATATCCTCTGAGCTGTCAGATGCAACCACCTTCATATGTGAGGACCCAGATCTTCTAAACCAATCTGGAGGATCAATTCTGCTCCTTGGAGTCCTTATAGGGTTTAAATTGAACCTGGCACCCCAAGCTTTGAGCCCCATCGTCTTCCAAAGGTCCTGGTCATTGCCCTTTTGGGAGGGCTAGGAATCAGGACACAAAGAATAAGCAGCAGAGCATAGCAGCTGTATAATGCTGATGCACAGAGAGATAGAGAAAATGACAGACAGGAAATAACTTTAAAAACAAAGGGTGGAATTGTGCATTTGACAGGTCTTTTTAATCCAAGTAAACCACCCAGAAATGTATATATGTGTACTGAGCAGATTACTCATCATAACTATTTTAAAGCCATTAGCTGGCAAATATTTCCCAGCTGTTGTAGATCCCCAGGTGAAGCTGCAGACAACACACCCAAACTCTTTGGTTTTGGGGTTTCCCCCCCTCATTTTATAATTAAAAATAACTAAGCAGTATGCGATCTAAGTGTGTTCAAAACACTTGATGACTTATTTCATCAAGAAAAGCTTATTAGGCCAGTGCAAAAGCTGTTCACGCAGCTCTTAGTGGGATGATAAAGAGTTAGGCACATAACTTGCCCATCACAGAAGAAAAAAAAAATTAAGAATGAAAGCTTACCACCTGCGGCGGTTGGGAAAGCAGAATTCTGCAAGTTGCAAAAGCTCACATGCTTTATCACGGAAAGGATTACATTACTCAGGAGTGGCAGTGACAGTGCCACCACCCTGGCAGACACTCCGCTTGCATGAACTAGTCACTTGGTAATCATCAGCCTCCCACCCTCTGTTTCTGAAAGAAGCGCCATTCTGAACAGCGAGAACTCCCCATAGAAGCACTACAAGACAAGAAAATTCAGAGGCTGTTATTTCAGTAGCTCTGTTCTTCCATACCTTACAGCAGAACTTGTCTTACTTTACTGACAAGCTGCCAAGAATTGATGCTGAGATTTAGATAAATATAACTAAATAAATATTACACACCACCACTCTGCTTCTTCCAAGTGGCAATATTCTCAGTGCCACTGGCACAGGTGAAAAAGCTTAAACCCTATTCTGTACTTCACTACCCAAATCAACATCCAGGCTGCTTGTGATGTCCTTCCTGGCAAGGCGTCTTCAAGAGTCATTCTAGCCAGAGTGTGAGATATAAGCTCCTTAGGCCTCTCTTATTGCTGTTCAGAACAGCTACTCCTTCTGCGCAAGCATTTTCAAGCCAGCTTATTGCAAATCCTAAGTGCTACAAAGAAAAAGTTAAGCTGATTATTTATTTTTAAATGATTCATGCTTTAACTACATAAAAAAAGTCTTGAGGCAAAAGATCTAGGAAGTGAGGTTACGCAGACAGAGTATGTGAATTTGGAATCCAAATCCTTACTGGGTTCCCTTTTAAAACCAGTGAGATTTTGCCAGGATTTTTTTCAGTTCTTTCCCCATCTTTCCCATACATGTTTATAATTTCCTGTGCATTCCCTCTTCCTCTGCTTTTTAAATTGTACTAAAACTTTCTGTTTGTGGGTAGGTCGATTCTGGAAGAAACCTCAGTGATAGGAAGACTAATCTCAGAACCATTAGGCTTCCTCCTGCAAGCTAACAAAGCAGCCAAGTTGCAAGTTATGTGCAATGGGAGCCCAAAGGGACCCAGACTGCATCTGCACAGGGACAAGACTTGCCCTTGGATCCTGAACTCTGTCCTGGTGCTCTACAGGAATACATGTTGCTGATGCTGACACACCTTGTAGTGCCAGGAGGTCTTCAAGGCATGGAGACCTGGTTTGCTGGAATTGTTCAGTTCACACCAGTTGCAAGAGAGCCACCCTGGAAGGGTACTACTCTGCAAGTACTAGTGAGCAATTTAGCTCATCAGGTTTACACTAGCAGGGAAACACAGCTGCTCATGCACATACAGAAGTGTCGTCTTCACACTTCTTTCAGCTCTCCTGGGACATCCATGTGAATTGAAGTGGCCTGAGACAGAGGTAATCACATTTCTGAAGACAGATGGAGCTAGTGACTCTTGATTTTCCAAGATAAGCACAACACACCCATAAACCAGACCAACAAGACTCAGGAGTATGCTACCCACACACTGTATGACACCCATAAGGGTAGAAAGGCACCCACACCACACTCTGCAGCTCCAGTACTTCCTCATGATGCAATAAGGCTCTGGGAACTTGGGATGCAACTGGTGAGAGGAAGGGTGTGGACATAGGCACCACTTACCAACTGAACTGGGACCAGCTGAGGTACAGTACAAAAAAAAAAAACCCAAACAATGCACTGAGGGAAATGCTGTTGTCTAGCCTTACTCCAGGCATTCAAAGGCAGGACAAGTTAGTTGCAGGGATGCTCTCCACATGGTCTAGGGTTCAACACTGGTGAACCTCACTGTAAGACAGGGCTTTGTGCAAACCAACAACCCTCTTCCTCTTGCTCACCACCAAGATGCGCTTCCCAGAGCTGATGCAGGTGACACGTACCCTTGCTTGAGGGTCATCTGATCAGAGGAAGCCAAGCTTGTTGTGGCAAGCTGTTTCCTGTGATCTGCAACCCATGAGCTGGCTCCTGTGGCCAGCTGCTTCTGGGAATGTTTCAGGGAGAGAAGATGGGTTCTGAGGTACTGCCAAGCCACTTTGCCCACAGCAGCATATGTTAAATCACAAGGGATATCCAGTTTGCAGCTTCTCCCAGCACTCCCTGTCTCCTCTCCATCCCCTCTGGATGACACAGCATGCCCAAGATGAGCTTAAATACTTCCCCCTAACCAAGAGTGTCCAACAGAGATTGGTATACAGCAATGAATGACTTCCAACACAGAACCTGTATTACAACCCACAGGTACCATAGTTCCTCATTACACTGTATGTCCTCTGTAAGATGACTGGGAAACTACATGTGTTGCAGGGCACAGTGTGCTATGGTATGGTAGCCAAATAGATCAAGAAAGCAGAAATTAAATCCCACTTAAAGTGAAATACAGCACAGGCTAATGCTCTTCTAGAGGACTAACCTGGACCCTCAGGGCAGCCTGCAGACAGCTATTCAATTCCTCTCCTTCAGTGCAAGAAATGTTAAGGCATCAAACTGTACCCTGTGACAAGAGCTGCCAGGTACCGCTGTCACACGGCCTTTGAAGTCAGCCAAAAACACAGGGAAGGGGAAATTCTGCAATACTCTCACCAGCACCTTTGCATCCACAGGCAAACAGCAAGAGACCTGAACAGAATATTGAAGTTAAACAAAAAAAGCTTCCTGTTTTTCATAGTCATGGCCCAGTGCAAGCACAGATACCTAGAAGAGGTCAGAAAGGCACCAGCCACACAATTACTGAGATCAACTAAAACAAAAAGGAACCTGATGTGACTCTGGGCTTGGCCAATTTACACAAGAAGAGGTGTTAGGCAGATCTAGTGAAAAACATGACCAGAATCAGCATTTTCAGCAACTCTTGCAAATGTTAAGCTTGCCAGCAATCACCAGCAGCACTGTTTGGCCTCAACCATTGTCTGTCCAGGAGAAACCCTTGGGATACAACCAGGTACAAGCAGCTGATAAACGGAGACATCATGTGGTTATCCACATGGAAAATTAACTCCTTCATGAAGGAACCTAACAGACCAAGGAGGAACTGTTCAGCCATAGCACTGTAGGCCTCAAGTTCAGTTTAACACTGGAAACCAGGCCCTTACATTTTCTGAGACACAGGTAAAACCAACCATGAAGAGGGTAGCTTTAAAGACAACTCGGGTTTGAGGAGAGATCCTGTACCAGAGATTGATGCACGAACATTAAGTTGACTCCTGGTACATTACCCTCTATCTCTGATACCCAGGCAGAAGTTTTAAAAGCAACAAGTACATTGCAAGTGGCCAGTGCACTTTTAAGCAACTGAGGAGTAATGCAGGCACAGCAGACATTGAGACTCCTTCTGCTATTGATACTCAGCTAAGAATTGCTCTGAAACAACATTTTCAGAATGTCTTGTTGCAGACTGTAACCCAAATGTGCTATACTTTTATTTTTCCCTTTTACAACAGGATAAGGCGTGTTAGAAATATGTAGCTTCAAGGAATGCAGGCTCAGGGAACTCCATTTTGTTGTTGCAAGCCACAAAAGACACTACCCCTGGACTTATTTATGGGCTCTATTATAAAGTATTCTTTTACTCATTCAGATTCTTGCAGTTTGGGGAGTGTTCTTTCTGAAACTTTATGGTTCTCTGGTTAAAATGTGGGGGTTTTTTTCCTCCCCTTTACTCATGTCAGCTGCATTTAAAATTAGACCTTAGTAAGTACACAAAAGCAAGAACGCAAACATTGCACTATTTTGCAAACAAATCACTCTATCTACTGGATATATACTACTAAAACTACCAAATTGCTGGGCAGAATGAAAACGAAGCAGCAATTAAGCAGGCTACTAAAGTGAACAAACCAGTTGCCATCAGTGTCCAACCAGAGGTTGTAACTGACAGACCACCTCTTACCACACCTCAGTGGCATTCAGGGATGAGGAAAACAGCTTTAGGCCTTTTCAAACCCTCAGCTAGAAACAGTCCTGTTCACCTACAGTGGCTGAAGAGGCAGAAATTGTCCCAAAGCAGTTGGGCAGCCTTGCAGTGCTCTTGCCATGCAGATAGTCCCTTCCACTGGATTCCAGCTCTCCAACTTCCACAGACACCAAGCTGGACATAATTTCAAATTAAATAAATTTCCTTCAAAATTTCACAATATTTTTTTTTTTTTTAAATACTCAACTCCTCTTATTACTTTTCATGCAAAGGGATAATCAGAGAAGAAAATTAATTAGTCTAAGACCCACGGTAACAGGCAGTTTCTCCCCACTAATTTCTATTTCCATACCTGCTCTCTCACTGTGGCTCCACCCCACTAATGCCAATGTTCTCCAGGCCGCCTTCTGGTGCTTGGAGTAAAACTGGTATCAATACCTGTGCAGTTTCACCCACCACACACTCTCTTGCCCAGTGAGCAACAGCCTTGCAGAACTATTAAATATCCAAGGCAAGAAGCAGAAAGCTGAGAGGAAGAAAACAACAAATGGGAGAAAGAAGTGGAATAGAAAAAAAGCAAGAAAATTGGTGGAGGAGGGGGGAGAAGATGAGTGGTGTATAAAGTTGTTCATATAAAGTTTTTAGAGGTTACTTAATGTCAGCATCTGGCAGAGGACTGAAGAGCAAGAACAACAGTGAAGTTTTCTAGGTTAATAGTTTCCTTAATATTCCCACAGGATTCTTTGCTACTCTAAACATAGCGCAGAGGAAAAAATAAGATTCAAGTAGATCATCATCAGGGGCAGGTTCAAGAAAGAGTTCTTTCAACCTCCCCCAAACTGCTTTCTCTCTTAGAGTTGAAAAATATCCAGAATTCTTACGTAGTATTAATGCTGACACTCACATTTAAATTTGGAGCGTGCAATCCCAACACCACAGGCAGCCTGAACACAAAAAAGGAGCTTTCAGTCACTTAAAAAAATGGTTTAAGTTATATTTTCAGTTAATTTTTCAATGCCTACTACAACTGGCAGAAACATCCTTCACTGCATGCTTGCTTTCAGTGCAAGAGTCTACTGATTAAGTTGTCATAAGCCCTTTAGCATACTTAAGAAGATACTTCAAAAACGTAGCAGAAAGCCTGTTCCTGAAGGTCTGAATCTTGAGTTAATGTTTGTATTTGCATTGTGTTATCTACCCTCCCTCACTGCACAAAAGATGCTTTGAGCTTGTGAGGTCTTTTCAGGTTAAATCCGTCGTCAAAGAAGAGACTGTCAAGTGCATTTCATTATCTGCACATTGTACTTGTTTCCATCACTTACAGAAGGGAAATGACAACTAGGGAGAACAGGAAAAAACCTGAGCTAAGAGCAGGAAACAGAATCTCTTGTTTTGACTACTAAGGTAAGGAAAGATAAATACTGGAAAATTACCCTCATAGGGACCTTAACAGAGGTGGATCACTTGACAAATCTTCCTCACCACTGGTTTTATATGGTCAAACCACCTGTTAGAGCAGCTTCACTATCTTAAATAAAAAGGGTCATACCAAGGTGAAAAAAAAGTTTTACTTGAGACTGTCTTTAAGTAGGCATAATTGGAGGGTTGTTCCATTTTGCTTCTTTTTTAAATGCTGGCAGAGCAGCAAACTGCATCTGTAAGACAACAAATAGGAGCTTGGAGGGACAGAAAAGAGTACTTATTTGTTTGTTCTTGTGTGGGTTACCAGCTAAAGCTAAGCATGGAGTTGAGTAGAGGATCCTATTAAAGGCTGCATGAGTTCCCACCGTAAACAAGTTTCTTTAGACTAAATTCAGCAGAACATGTGAGGCCAGTACCAGCTTGATGCAATTTTTAAGAAGCATCAACTTCAGAGTATATTTTTATTATTAACACACATGGCTATGTGTATTTATTATTAAGGTATTGAACTTTGAAACTGAAACCAAATCCTATGTAGCTCTAACACAGAAGTGCAAACATTTGCTGCCAGTGACAGAAGAGCAGCAGTAGCATTTTTGCCAAGCTCCTGTTTTATGCTTTCTGTACACTGCAATTACTAATAGTTATGCAGTGCATAGTTCTGCAAGAGTTCCCACTATCAGCTATCAACCATCTCTACAAAGCCTATCCATAGGATAATCTATTTCCACATGTTTTCCCCTCTTTTCACTGAAAATACTTACCAGCTGTTTTAGATGTAATTAAAGTAGCTAGTGACGAAAATTAGGTATCCTCATACTCTAAAAATGAAGTTTTCAAGAAGGAGAGAAGCAGCCTCATGCTGGCTCTGCTCGGTCACCAGGTATCACTAACCATGCCAGCAACAAAATCCAAGGCTGTTTTGTGTTTATGTCTGACAAGCCAGATAAAACATAATGTTTTTAAAGATACTTAATAAAGCAGTTGAAAGATCATGATTACCCAGTCTCATCATTTGCACATGAAAGGTGGAGCAGAGAAGCTACAATAATTTGTTGCCAGACTTCACTGGAACAAACAGCTGCATTTTACTTATCTTCAGATATCAAAGGACTTGAGTGGGACAGAGATTACTTGGCTCAACAAACATTCAAAGACCCCTCCAGCTCAAAACCAGAAATATTTCTGAGGAAAATGATGAAAGGATTTAATTTAAGCCTCACAGCAATTCCTATTATACTAGCATGAAATCTACCACCATCCTCTAATCTTGTCAAAGCTGGGACAAGACGCTTTGCCTCCTTTCCAAATACAGTCGTGTTGCACATTTCCAAAGGCTACAAGCAGACAAGTTCTTCCTCCCAGAAAGCAGAGGCTTCATGGCAGTCTTAAGTCACTCTAAATCTGCTGTGGTCCTGCCCATCTCATGCTAGCTCCTCACTCAACTTATTTTCTGCCAAAGAGCTGGCTCAGGGAGCTGGTCACACTAGTGCCAGCGCAGAGAAAATAGGGTAGCAGCCCTGGGACACTGAGCAACAGCTCCAGCATGCCCACCAAGTGTCAGGAGAGTTACATCTCCCTGCTGTCCTGCTGCTCTTATACAGGAGCAGGTAAACTGAAGACTTCAAGTCACCTTCTCTGCATCCTTATTTTATTTCCTCAGACTCACATAAGACCATTGTGAAGATCTGCACAGCTCAACCAAGAGCCAAAACCAGAAGCAGTTCAAGTATTTTCTCTCAACATGTGCTGGAACCTGCTTTACCATTTAATATACCAGATGTCTTTAACAAGAGCAGTAAAGTCACATTGTACTTGTTTAGATATACAACATTTTGAGAAGGCAAAGGCAATGCCTTTGCTGTAAAATACACAGGAAGGTTACTAAGAACCAAAAAGATGATGTGAAAGACTTCAACCCAAACTTTTCCAACTGTACCCACTCTAGAAGGCTGACCAGAGAGTTAAAGGTTTTAGGTAGCTGGAAATAGGTTTCATTTTAGTTGCTGCCTCAAAGCCAGTTTTTGTGTTTCACACATGTGGTTAGACAGCCAACCACCATTCCTGGGGATTATCTGCTTAGAGAATGAAAGACAATAAAACAACCCACCAACGGTTTTTCAGTCAGACCTGGGCACGATTCCCATTAGCACATTTTTATTTTAAAACTGAGTGTGATTGCTCTGATTTTATAATATCAGAAAGTTAAGCACAGATGTTGGTATTTCAAGCAGAATTGAATTGAGTTGTCAGGTAAACAAACTGCAGAGTTATGAACTGCTTCTGAATAGGCAGAAATACATTGTATGGCACAGCAGTTTAAATACATTAGTCATTGCATGCAGTTGAAGAAATAGTGCATCTTCCAATCTTAAATTTAATATAAGTTACAACAAGCCAAATCCAAATCCCAACCAGGTAAATGCACATTTTTTCCCCCTGTTGATTTTGGATCAAGCTTTAAGTGAGAACTGATGGTAGACAGCAGCTCAAGGAGAAAAGCACTCAAGGAAAAAAGCAACAACTGGTGTCCAGTACTGCTTTACTGACAGTAACAGACTATTAAAATGTAACTACAAAAGAAAAGACACTTACAGCAAGTTTCTGAAGATGGAACTTAATGGCTTTTTACACACTATCAGTTTTCCAGACTGCAAAATTCAAGACAATACAGGGATCAGAAGACATCAGCCTCCTCCCGCTTCAGGTCACCTCAATTACTAGCTGTAGTTCATGTCTGGCATTTACTATATTATTTTGTGAGGCCCAGCTCCAGTGAGCTGTAGAGAGTGTTTCAGGGTTACTATTAGAATACTCTTCAGCTTCTTCAGGGTTTTTTTGCCTTTTACGTTCCTGAGAGAAGCATGATATTTGACAAAGATGCTGAAATACAGATCCAGCATCTGACATTCCAACACTTCACCCATCTCCTACTTGTAGGACACTTACCATGAAACCGTTTAAACTTTTAGAAAGCTATAAAATGAATTTTGTTGATAGAAAGATTGTGAATTTGATCTAGAATCTGCCTGAAGACTGACAAAGTGCCCCCATATTCATTAATTTACTGGTGGGTTTTTTTATAGAAGTTGTTTAAGAGCAATAGTAACACACCTGGTGATTCACAGGAATAGTAGTAGCTTTACTCATGCAAGAGCCACACGCACCACCACAGGTCCTACTGACACTCTGTGTCTTGTCAAGACTGTCTTAATATTTAAGAAACTCATTTCTCCAAGCTCCAACTCCTTCAAGTTTTCCTTGAGAACTGTTCTCCTGAGGGATATATTTTCATCAGTACTATGGATTTATAGGAACAAGGCCACTTGCTGAAACTCTGGCAAAGCAAGCAGAGGCCCAAAACTTCCAGACACACCTCCAGTTGTGATGGGGACAAAACAAAAAGACTTCTCAGAAGAAGAGTTCATTTGGGATCAAGATGAGGCCTGGCAGAGCACCTCTCTCATCTCCTGTGCTACTTAAGCTACAGCAGATTTTCTGCAAACCCTATAAAGTCTGAAGAGAGGCAGGAAGTGAAGGTCTGGTCAGCAGCAGCCTCCATCACTTCTCCCAGAATCAGAATCATTAGTCTGGATTTACAACAGTGTGCTCAGTTAGAATTAGGGCAAATACCACTCCATTCATTCTACTTGCTGTACTTCAGCATCTTGGTCCTGAATCTACTTCTCCTTGGAAATAAGCGCTGCACAAGAGTACTTAAGGGTGATCAGCATGTTCATTTTGCACCACTTCCCTGAGTCTCTGAACTTCCTAGATTAAACACACCATAGTAGGTAGCCCAAGCAAAAGAGGAGAAATTTTGAAATCTCTGTTACCAGGTAGACCTCCACTTACATCCTTATAACTCAACTGTGAAGTTCAAGGAGTCGTTTCAGGCAGGTTTACAACAAAAAAGCCATTATAATTCTGCTATTTATTCCATTCTATTTAAGAGCCTCCAATACAGCAGAGTCTGAGCACATTCTCTGCCTCTGGCAGACAGGCATTAGAGCAAGACTTGATAATAATATTATTCCATTTAATCGTATACAGAAAAATGTAATGCAGTCCCAGTATGTAACACTAACTCCTTTCAGTTCTTCTATCCTTTGTTTCTGCTCGAATTCATAGCTTACACTTAAAATATTTTTGCAGTATTCAAGAGATTGTCTCAAGTGCTATAGCCTAAATCAGACACAGAACAAACGGGGTCTTGAAAAAGTGATGATCAACTGCATCACCAGATAAGCTCTTCCTTCATGCAGATCTTGGCTACAGTACAAGAGTTCAGTTATTATGGAGCAAGTCAAACACATCCATAATTCCTCACATTGTTCTAAGGTCTTTGGGACATCCGTCCCTTCCCCAGCAGCAGGCACCTTCCACAGAGTTCTGGATGAGTCTGCTATCAGTTACAGCCAAGTGAATAAATTCTTGGGCTCAAAGCATCAGCTGATATAAATCACTACTGTGCTAATGAAGTCAGAAGAGCCACATCAGTTTACAACACAGGACATGACCTATACTTGCAGCCTGGGAAAGCAAGTCAAAAGAAAACTGCCTGTTCTTTTTATAGCCTTGTTCTCTAATTAGGATTTTTGTCTGCACTGTAATTTGGTATTGGAGGGAGGGAGAAAAAAAAAAAAAGAGCACCACATACTTTCAACAGATGGATCACTATGAGCTATAAAAACCTGTCATAGCTAAGTTCACTCAAACATAGCTTGCAAATGTCCCAAACCCTTTAAGACGCCCAAAACTATGAACAGTAACTGCTGCAAGCACACTGGGAATGGCAATTCGGGTCCTTAGTAAAAAGTCCAGCTAGTAAGAACTAACATCCCCTGCCTGGGGAGGGAACAGCCACTGTGATCCTGAAAAGTTTGGGGCTCAGAAGACTTAAAGAGGAGGAAGTGGAATAAAACAGCCATCCCATACCTGGACACCAACCTGGCACACTAGAGTCCAAGCGGTGCACACGTGGCTTGCCCCTGGGGACAAGCGAGGGAAGAGCTTTTCCAATTGTAAAGAAAGTGCAAGACTAAGCTCAGATGAAAAGCAACTAGGCAAACAAACTTCAAACTAACAAATCGTTGCTTGATTATTGTACAAAGAGTAAGTGGCAACTACTTTGACACTCTGGGAACAAATAGTTAAGCTGTTCTAATATGATTGTGTAATTCACTTGACAAGAGAAAGGATACCCCAGCTATAAACTGGGAAAAGAGATGACTAATCACACAGTTGATAAAAAGTTTGATCTGCTAGAAAAAGACCTGAACTTCAACTATTCAGTCCTGCCGTGCCTGCATACTTCTTCCTAGTTCGCTCAAAACCTTCCTACTCTACAACACTGCAAGAACAACCTTTGGCAGCCACCTCCCAGGACTCCTCTAACTGAAGGGCTGTGATCCCTGATCCAACAGGCTAGAGAGCCCATGCTCTGCAGTCTCCTTCAAAGTCACAGGAGTGGCCTCAAATTTTACTAGCATCTCTGTCAGCTTAATTTCCTGCCTCTGAAGTCAGAGTTGAGGGTGTGAGCTGAGGCACTGCAGGCACACCACATTGGCCTGGATGGCACAATGATTTCTTGGTGCTAGTCACCTTGTTCTCTCATGTAGGTCTCCAACAGAAGGACCAGCATTGCTCTGTCACTCCAGTCTGAAGACAGAGAAAACAGGGGGGGGAAAAGAAGGAAGACACAAACAAGATTTCAGTAATTCCTATTATTGTTGAAGGGAACATTTTCTAAAGGCTTCTTCTCAGAAAAGGAAATGTATGCCATTGTTTGCAAGCATCTACAAGTATGAATCTCAAATGTTAACCTCCTGAGTCCCTTATTAAAGGTGCCATTAATCAAAGGGACAGTCCAGAATTCACTGTTCCCTTCCACTTTACAGAGGGAGTGCAGGAGAATTAGTGTTTGGAAGGCATCATCACGCATGAGGAGGCACGGGCCCATCTTCCCTCTTCTATGAGCATGTCAGCATGATCCTTTCCACTGAGCAACAGGTAAAAAGCTTTTAAAAAGTCAATACTGCACTTTTCCATTAAGGCTACAAATTATCAATGTCCACAACTAGCATACTTCTACTGAAGAAGAAGGAGCAAGCATTTTTCCCCACATGTAGTCAATAGTTCTCTCATTTGCCTACTTCTGTGACCAGCATTTTGGTGGCAAACCCCTCTTCCCAATGCAGTTAGGAATAGTCAGTGGCTTCAGCAGTCTGCCCAAGCAGAGCAAGGACAACTGCATTTTGAACAGAACTGATCCAGAAACATGAATAAACTTGAACTGATGTGGGCATGACAAAGTCATGCAAGTGATTTCTCATGACCTGACCTACCATGAACATTCACAAGCCCTAACAGGCACTGCAGGAAGGAGACTTAATGGGACATGTCATCCACCTTTGCATTTTCTGCACAAGGAGGGAGAGCTCATAATGCAAGTCCTCTCCCACAGACATTTCCACTCATCTGAAAAACAACACACACAAAAAAAGCCAACCAACAAACTGCTCTAGATCCTCCTCTCCATTGCCTCCTTGAGCACTTACTCTCATCTGAAGGTGGCAGACAACATAATCTGAATGGGCAGGGCCACGCAGCCCTGGATGTCTCTGAGGACACCAAATTGAACCACACACTATACCAGCTCATACCAAAAAGCAGGCTGGAGCCTCCTGCTAAATCCTTATCAGTACAAACGCCTATGCAGTGGAGAGTATGGGCCAAAAAAGCTAAAAAGCTATATGACTGCTCAAAGCCTCAGCTCAAGTCTCATTTCTGACTCTGCTACTGACAAGATTTTAATTCCAAAAGCCCTCTGCTATAAATCACTACCTGACCAAAACAAACTGTGGAAGTAGTGTTAACACAGTGTTAGGTTCCCCTCTGATTTAAAGAGCTCTGTGATGAAGACATCTTGTTATAAAAACCAATTCTCATCTGAAACAACTGCCAAACATGGTCTTTAAGGAAAGGTTTCAGATATCTGCAATAAGAGCTTGACAACACACAGCCACCTAAACCTGACATCATCTTGACATTTGGGCAATTCTGCCCAAGGTTTACTTGATGATTCAAAATGGGAAGATGTAACACTCGTTATTTTAAGGGCAGAGAGGGAAATCATCATTTGTCTGTCAGCCAGGACAACATAGTCAAACAAGACCTCATTTGTGACAGAACTTTGGTTGGCTGGTTGGTTTTTTTTGTAACTACCTGTGTGCATTCACACACTATACAGGCATGAATCACTTGGGTATGACATTATCAAGATGGACAGATAATAATTCTAAATGTGAAGTAGCAGCTCCTGACATCTCCCTCAAACAAGCAGAGTGGTGCAGCTGGCATGCTCAAGTGATGACACAGTACCAGCAGCACAAGGTCTGTTCTCCTCAGAAAAGAGGGGGCTCATGGTGATTCTCAGTATGTTATCCTTCAAACACCTTACAGGCAGCAGTGCAGCCCCTCAATCTGCCCTGAAGTCACGCCTGTCGTTCCTGTAAGCTGGAAAGAAGTGCCTGAGTGGAGGAGCGAGAGGGCTCCTAGATCCCTCTTACACCTTTAAATGAGGGCCACAAATCTACTCTTCATCTCACTCTAGCACAATTCAAGGCACCAAAATGAAATTGCATCTTACCTTGTCTTTGTATAAAAACCCTGAGCAGTGGATGAGCACTTGAAACAGCCTTGAAGAAGTTGTCATCGTTATTAATAGGGAGAAGGTCTCCATGCACATCAGCATATCCGATCATCACTTCTAGGTTGGCTATGTGATGAATGTGAAGAATTAGTTTGTAGAAGTCTTCAAACTTTCCTGGCTTGTAGCGATCCAGGGAGAACCTTCTGAACTCTGCCCCAAACTGCAAGAGAAAAACAGAGCATCTGCTGTCAAACATCAGCACAGCCCAGTGCTCCAGCTTGGCATTTGAACATGGTGTACATCACTTCTCTATGATGAATATAGGCACATACTGGTGCTTTCCAGTCTACAAATGGCCTTTTAGGTCCTCACATGGCTATCAAGACATCACTCTGCTTCACAATAGATATGCTCAAGTATGCCACCTTACAAGAAAGTGTATTTTTAAATATTAAGTTTTCATTACATCCTCAAGAGGATAATTGCATTTGTAGAATTTAACTTTGAAGCTTTACAGTTCATTATCATCATCTCAGGCATCCACAGAACCATTCCTCCTCTCCAAAGCAGATGTGTTCACTCTACTGCTTTTAAAAGAAGTTACTCAGCTATTCAAACAACCTTATAAAAATTCCTTGCACGTTTCCCATCAATACCACTGGGATCTCAACCACAAGACCTTTAAAGAAGTGTGGTATGCAAACACACAGCTTGTTATTAGGAAGTACACTCACTCTACATGCCCCCTGAATTTCCTGGTAATCCATACAGGAGGAGGAAAGTTTTTATCCCAAGTTAGCTTTCATGGGTTTAACTTTTCTATCCCTCCACTGGTTTTTACTTTTGAAGCTTTACAGACCAGTAAGTGGCTGTTAAAAAAATGGGGAGGGAGAGTGCAATTTGGCACAATTGAAAATGTTATAAATCCATTAAATTATTTTAAATAAGCCAGAAAGTGATTGAGAAGATTTCAATGGACCTTATTTCTTATATTAGAAACCAATTATGTTATTGAGTACAGGAGGAAGAAAAAAGAAGATTCTCTAATCAAGGAAATGAAGAGTGAAAACATGTATTTAGTTAAACTAAGCAGCTTAAACATGTCTGGCACATTTAATTTCATAACTTGGATTGTATAGTACTGGTACACTCCTGTTCAGCAACTAAACCTCTAAGCCCATGCTAACTCACTCCTGAAAACATGGAACTACATCCACAAATCCAAGAACAAAGAAGGCTGTGACTAGGATCTTTTGGAAGTTCTCATTGGCAAAGTCAGTCAATAGCAGGGCAAGAAACAAAAGACAAAAAACTAACAAGCAAACAAATTCAAAAAATAAGGTGAATTTTCTATAGATAAATTCTTTTTCAAAATGAAGAATGACTTGCTTAGAGGTTCTCAGATGTTACATCAACTATACATGCAAGCCACACTTTTGCTGAGACTAACAAAAGTATGAATCATCACTATAATCATCTTCAAGAAAAAAAACAAAAAACAAACAAAAAAAATTATAAACCAACCAACCCTACTGGCTTTGGGTGCAAGCATATTCTCAAATTACTTCTGCAGTCATGAAAATCCCACTCTTCAGCATCAAAGCCTTAGTTGTGATCATCTAAAAGCTTGTTTAGTCAAATTACGCTGCTTGTTTGTAATATTAACCGCTAGTTCCAGTTTGGATTTCAATTCAAAGTGCCCATCCAAATGCACAAAAGCCGAACAAACCACAGCTGGTTCCAATGGAGGAAAAATAGTCCTCCTTTGTCCTCCACTCCCTGATCCTCTCCAGAAAAATCCAAGTGGCAACTTCCTTCTGTTGACGCATTTAAAACTGAAAAGAAGATGAAGTCTTTTTATTTGAAAAGTATCCTAAGTTTTCTTTCTCCTAGATTCAAACAAGAAGCATCCATCTTCAAGTGACAAGTTTAACACCTACATGGTAAACTAAAGGGGCAGGAACAACATCTCTGTAGGCTTTTTTTAGCAGTTCCTGCTCCACACACCTGAATAGGAACACAGGATTCCTTTAGCAGAAGCACCAGGCCAGGATATTCAGATGCCAATGCCAGTAACCACTTGTTTATTGGACAGACAATTTATCACAGAATCATACAGTGGTTGGAGGGGACCTTAAAAATCCCCTAGTTCCAACCCCTCTGCCACAGGCAGGGACACCTCCCACTAGACCAGGTTGCTCAGAGCCTCATCCAACTCAGTCTTGAACACTTCCAGGGATGAGCATCCACAACTTCACTGGGCAACTTGTTCCAGGGTCTCACCATCCTCACAGTGACTTGTTCAGGACCATTAGCACACACAGTACTTGCAAGGAAGCAGATGCTGTGCAGTCTCACCCCAGCCAGTACAACACCCATCCCACACAACCACCCAGACACCTGTCCTGCACGCTCTGCCTGAGGAGCCCATCGGCCCTACTCTGCCTGACATGCTGTGGCACAGGCCAGCTCCTGCACTGGGGCATCACACTCAGCAAGGAAGAGGCATGGGAAAGGAGAGAGGAAAGAAGCGAGGATGGTTATTTACACTTTGGTATGACCCAAAGCTCAGCTTAAGCTGCCACACAAGGGGAGGACACAGCTGGCGAAAGGGCCAGACCTCCCAGACTAACCCCTGTGGGCACGTTCCACACGATCGTATGGATGGAGCGTGACATGTGGGTACCAGTCCACCCACAGGGATGCAGTTGCAGACTTAGGGCACTGAGGTCTGGTGTGAATGCCATGTAGTCAAATTAACTTGTTCAAACGTTCAGCCTCAGGAAAGCATAGGAGACAGTTTCCTTTGCCTAGGAACAGGACAATGATAAACAAGTGATTTCATTTGGCCTTTTTGCATGATGCAGCCCTTTAAGTCAAGGGCTAGAAGGTGGTTCTGCAGAGGAGTAGAAAAAGGAAGAGCCTCTTCAAAAGATATTTAAGCAGATAATAAGGACGATGGAGTTTTGTTAAAGGTTAGTATTACTGTGGTAGTAGTTTAGCTGATTAATTCACCCTGTGCCTATCCACATGCAGCAACCATTGTCAGCGGGTCTTTTCAGAAGAGAGGAAAAAATGCTTCAGCAGTGACCGTTCATTCATCATCCCTAATGAGGCTGATGAAGAGCATGGCAGTAATCACAGGGTTTGCAGGACGGCACAGCTCACAGCCGGGTGCTCTGCATTGTATTCAGACAGGATTTCAAGATAACATCCACCACGGATCTTCCAGAAACTACAAATCCTAAGGGCTTTGCACAGATAGCCAAGATGACTATCTGCTTTTCTAAGCTCCAAACAAAGTTCATCTTTAGCATACCCCTCCACAGAAAGAGGCACAAGGACTGGTGTCTGCCAGCAGAGTCTCTGCCAGAACAATGCTGTATTCCACTGTTTGATAAGCCAACAGTTTTAACAAGCAAATTAGTTTTCCACAATGAAGTAAATGATTTTGTCCTATGTATCTAATGCAAATACTGTACCTACTATTGCAGAAGTCAGAGGACAGGAGGGTTCAAGGGAACATAAATTTAGTATGACAGAGCTAGTTCTGACTGAAAAAAACCCCAAACCCTAGAAAGATCTGCACACTGTTTCACAAAATAAGCTCTGTCCCAAGATCCTCTCAAGTATCAACTGGCCACTATACTCTGTCTGCAGCTCGATGACAAAAAGCACCCAACAAAACACTATACATCAAGCAGGAACACTGAGCAAAAACAGATGCCAAAAACACTGAAAAAGCAAAGTGTTCTGGTAAAAGTTGTGTTGAAGAAGACGACAGTCACAGCTTGCTGGCCAAAACTTACACAGGCTGACCAAAGGCAATCAACTGCTTGGTATTTTTCTGACTAGGGAGAACGAGAGGTCAGAGGAGAGGAGAGAGCAGGATTTTGAGGTTTACTTGGGAGGGATGTTATTTTGTGAAATGAAATGGAAGAGTTATTTGCAAGCAAAAGAGACCAATTTTTTTTCTTTAAATTTTAAGTTTCAAAAACTTTACAGGGTCAAAAATGAAGCCCTGTGTTTATGAGGTGCCATCCCTTTAGTTTACTGCTGGCTTTGAGTTCAGGCTATTGTTATAAGAAAACATCAAAGAGCAACATTTAGCAATAAACATGAATTATGTTAGCCACCTACTTCTCCCATGAAGTAAAAATCAGGAACAGAAAGAAAAACAAACACTCTCATCCTTGCATAGGCTGTAATTTCTGACTACCTGAGAGATTTTCAAAATGGGGAAGACCTGATCAGGGCTACTTCTGATCAGTGAGGAGCAGCAGAGGCCAAGAAAGAGGAGGAAGGAAGACTGAGTGTAAATTTTCACTACCTTCTCCCCCAACTTTTTTCCTGTCTGGCACCATGCCATACTCCTACCCTTCTCCTTCGTATTCTCCCCTTTCTCATTCCCCCATCAAAATACAGCCATGCTTTAATATCTCCAATTCTTAGAGTAGTTTCTCCCCCAAAAGAAACCCAAGGGTTCCCGTTCTTTTTCATGTTTCTTGGGCACAATGCTTCCTGTCTCTCCTTTTCGTTTGAAGAACAGCGTTTGCAACCCTTCCAGCCCTCTCCAGCAGTCTGTGAGGATCAGTCTGTGACGACACTTTCCTCTCTTCTGCATCTACTCAGACAAATTCGGCTTCTTTATCTGTTCTCATCACTCTCAGATCAACTTCTGTTCATGAGACACTTCCCATGCAGTCTGTTACTGATCTCTTCACAAGATGCTCAGCTGCCAGCTCAAGGGCAACTTAAAGCTCAGCTTAGCCATTTCCCTGCTTCACCTACCTTCTTTCATGATTATGGAGCACAAGACCATTACACTGCCTTCCCCAGCACTTGTAGCTCCAGTACTACCCTACATCTAAGCAGTTACATATATCTGTGTTAACTACCCAGATCTTTTCTGCCCAATATTGCAAATCCATGGACACCATTCCACTACTCATCTGCACAGCTGGGCTTGGCCTTCACTGCTGTTCTGTACTTTTCCCTAACTTTCTTAAACACTGGTTTGCCTCACTACCACCCAGCTATTTCTTAGTTGGTGGTAGTTTGTGAAAATAGCTGTCCACAAAAGCTATTTTCCCAGTCTGATCTTCCAAAGTCATCATCCCTTTCTTTGCCTCCCCTGCTCCTCCAATTCCACTTCTATCACATCACCCATGTAGGTGTTTTCTCCCTACCATCTCTCCCAGTCAGTGTTGCCTCCAAGCTGCACACAGTATCAGCCTTCCTCACTGCCACAGCTCTTGATATTTAAACCCACAGTGCTGATCTCCTTCAAGAAACAGTTGTATGCAGCAAAGCCTTTAAAATAAATCTTTGCTTTAAGTGGTTGGTCTACCTTTCCAAAAGCGAATCTCTCTTTTTTTTTTCTTCCAGTCCCCTACATCTTTGGGAACAAACCAAAGTCTGTTTGCAAAGGGTGTAGACCAAGCTGGTCCTGTATTTCAAGAGAACACTGAGCACCACACACATACACCATCACACCACACAGCTTTAGCACAAACACAGCACGGGATGCATATGTCCATGGAACATCAACATCAGCACAAGGGGGAAAGAACCATTTGGCACCTTGCCACCCAGAGAGACAAAGGATCACTCAATCAGGAGGTCTGGCCAACACTGCCAACAGCAGACAAACCCATGAGCCCAGCTTCCTGCAGAAGGGCTGCCCTGCACTAGTGCAGGTCTCTAGCAAGACCAAACTACTTTCTGAACACTTACCAGGAGAGATATCTGCACAGTTACAAAACACCTGTATCCAGTATGGGCTCTGGCTGGTTGCAAACCTATTTAAGAGCCTTTTAGTTTCCGCCAGAGGTTTTCCCATGAGCTTAGGGCCAACAACAGCTGCAGAGAAGTAATTTGACACACAGACACACAGACATCCCTAGCCAGACCTGACCTGGGACTGGGAACAGCTGTGCAGGGCAGAAGCAGGAGGGATGGCCCCAGGACCGGTGGCCCTGGGGCTGGTGCACCACACCCTGCCCCAGACATTTCTGCCTCAATTAATTTCAGGAATTTCCACTGGGAATGGGACTACCTCTGTACTGGGAGATTTTGCCTTCACTTAGAGGGAGGGAACGTCTCCAAAGGTACATTTCATCTTTAACTTGTGGCCTGCACTGTAAAGGTAATTAGAAGCAAGCAATCAACCCTTGGAAGAGTGTTTCTTGATTACTAAAAGCTCAGATTAAGTGCACACAAAGTCTCTTACAAAGGGAATGATAAGGGACTACTGAGGAAAGCACTATTAATTGCACCCTTGAAGAACTCCTTGGAGGTGGCTAGTCCTGCAGCCTGCCAGACAAGAGCCTCCACAGGTATTTTAAACTCACATGGGAGACGTTCCTTTCTGACTCAGCTGTAAACAACTTTTCAACTTTAAAAAGCACCTCAGAAAATTAAAGATCCATTGTTCAGTGTCCTTTAGGATTGTTTCAGCGTGGCAAGAATAAAGTTCAGAAGTCTACTCGTGTAAGTCAAACTGGCTGAAGTTTTAAGCAGATCACAAATTCCCAAGTTACTAGGCTAAAAATGATCATGAAAGCAAAGGTGAGAACCTGGAGACAGGATCAAGAATGGGAGCGTATGCAAGGTCCTGAAACATAAGGTAGAAGCCCCAACCTTCCGGTCAATGCATCAGAGGGATATCTGGTCAGCTCAGCTAGCACCCAAGCCTGTAACACATCACTACCTTTGAGAACATTGTCAGAGGAACTACCATCTTTCCATAACTAGCTTTTGACTTCGCTGCTGTTACACAGGACCCAAGACTATAACCTGAGCACTAGAGCATATCCTCCTCCATCCCATGCTTTGTGAAGCCACGTAGCTCAAAGTACATGTCCTATCCTTCCCTATACCTCCTACAGGCACTACTGCTCGCATAGTGCCAGAGTACAGCTCAGAGCAGACAGTTACACTGTGCTGGTCCCTTACTGCAGCTGACACCTGAACAGAACTACCGCAGAATGAATTGTCCATGCAACACCTTCCCGACTGAAAAGTTTGGCCTCTCATCTGTGAAGGACAGCAGGCAAGCATAGGCCCAACTGTTGTGGCTCAGCTGCTGCACAGTAGCTTGTTAAACTGTGATCCCTTTCTTTATAGAATAGAATACAATGGTTTGGGTTGGAAGGGACCTCAAAGATCATCTAGTTCCAACCCCTCTGCCATGGGCAGACACCTCCCACTACACCAGGTTGCTCAAGGCCCCATCCAGCTTGGCCTTGAACACCTCCCTGGGCAACCTGTTTCAGTGTCTCGACACCCTCAGAGTAAAGAATTTTCTTCTAAAATTCCCCTTTTCTCATTTCCTTCTCTCAAGTCCTCTCACCATTTAAAGACAGACTTAAGTTTACTAGGTATGACCACTTCAAAAAGTCATCCTACTCTGAAAAGCAAAGACTTGTAATAACAGAGGAACCAGGAGCTGAGTAGATGCTATTTGGCGCATAAGAATGAATACAATACCTGCTGTCAGAAGCTCAGGAAACTGGGAGGGAAAGGAACACAGGCAAGATTTCTTAAGAGATTAACATTTACAGTCTCTGTCTCTTGACACGTTTTGCAACAATCCAGACCGTCTCAAGTTGCTGTTGCTGTGGCATATTGTCTTCATTTGAGAGAAGGAAGCGTTGTGGTTTTCTGAGTCCATGCCACATTTGGTTTGCATATAATCAAATATGTTTTGAAGCTCAAAACCAGAAGTTAAATCAGCTGGTTACAGGGCTTTTCACTGCACTTATTTTAGTTTTATTCTAGGTATGACATGTATGACCTTAACTTGGAAGAATCTAAAGTACTGCTTAAAAACTTAGAGCAGACTTAAAGTCTGTTTTAACATCCTGTAGGTTTAAAAAGTGGGATGCTTCTTGACCAATTCTGAACTGTGCTACATATGGAAAACATTTCTTAAAACTTCAGAAGGCCTGTAAGGCTTCAGGGTTAGAGTGAAATCAAAGTACAAAAGGCTGCAAAACACAATTTGTAGACCTCTCTCACTTAGTTAACAACAGACAGAGAAGAACCAGACCTTTAAAAATCTCTTCACAGGGGAATGGTAAAAGCAAGTTTGCTCTTACTGCTATTGCTACAGTTATAACACTGCTTGATATTACATTTTATTTTATACCTTTCGAATACACCATGTGTGTACATATACTGTAATAGCTGAGCAGTCACGTGGATATGGAATACTGGCTAAGGTGTCTGAGCAGTATCAGCAACTTGGGGGGGGGGACGACAAGAAAGGTTTAAAACAGCTGTCTTGATGTGACAAGCACAGGTACACTCCTCCTAAGAAGAGCAGGTGACACTTGAGCAGGACAAACCATCCACAAGCTGGATATTTCATCCATCCAGCAGTTGAGCAGGCTTGATGAAGCACTGACTTCTACACTTGCCCAAGACCAAAACACATCATTTCATCTGCTAGCGACTTCAGACGAGCACAGAGCATAGCTGATCTCAAACACATTCTCTGTCTTCAAGGTCCAGAACAGCATCATGCCTATACTCCAAATACATCAAAGTCTAATTGAAAATTTATTAAAAATCCATTTTTGGCATCCATCTGAACACCAGCATTTACTGCAACAATGTCAAAATAGGATGGGAGATGAGGGAAAAAATATGGTTATAGTTAACTGGATATATTTATCTTAATGGACTTGTTTATAGCAGTAGGATGTTAGCCATATTATTGCTAATTTGTAAATCGGTCTGTAATGCAAGAAAACATGACACTATTAATAAGGCAGAAATGTCACAGTCAGCACTTGAGTCAGGTAGCTGTGTTTTTATAACCCTCAGCCATCATTAAAAGTTTCTATTGTTCAGCAACAAAAAGGGGTTTTTCCAAAGGATTGGTTTTGAGGGAATCACAAGTGCATTTACCCACTTTTGAAAGCACAAAAATGAATTCCTACCTGTACACACAGCTTGCAGGAAATCTAGCTGCAGTAGAAAAATTCTTTTCTGCTGCTTTTATGGCAAAACCTTAAAACTGTCAAAGTGCAAACCCCCCACATTTTCACGAACAATTCACAGGGTTACCATTTAAAGGCCTGAGGCAATCTTTACTATTCCAAAATATCCAAGTAACTGGAAAAGAAATATACACTTGGGCTGATAGCTACCCTCCTATTTCAAAAGCTATATGCACAATTAAAACAAAAAAAAAAAAAGTCTTTTTACTCAGAGCAGGATGAGAGAAGATCGGCTACATGGAGCTATAATTAAAAGAGGAGTCTCACCATTAATGTAGGAATTCCTATATTAAAAGTATTTGTTCTTCTGTAGACTTACACCCATGGGGAAAGAGGCCTGCAACCTCTCTATAAAGCTAAGGAGAGAAAATGAAAAATAGGTTTGGGATCTTGTGGCCACAGGCAGGATTCTTAACAAAACAAACAAAAAAAGCCCCACACATCGCATGCGCTGGAGCTCTCGGTAAAAGGGAGGCAAGAGAGGAAGGGTCATCTGGAAACCTCTTCCAGAGATTAGAGGCAATTTCTTCAGAGGGGACAGATGCTTCACTTGTCACCCGACGAGGAAAGGAGCCAGTGAGTATGAGACGCAGGAGAATACACAGTTGTTCTAAGCCAGCAAGATAATGTGTTTTCAGATCCTGCCTAAAAGGGCTGAAACATTAATCCTGAGCTGCACAGACAACACCTAGATAAGAGCTGAGCTTCTAATGTATTCTGTCATGAAAGACAGGAGAAGAGGGATAAGGTGTAATTACAATTCAGTTAATATTTTCCTATGGCATGTGCCAATTTCTAAGCAGGTTTCTCTTTATCCTTCCACCTCCCTCTCTGGCAATAAGCTTTTAAGTGTTTTGATGGGAGGAGACACCAAGGAAGGGAGGAAGCATTGAGCTCAAAGGAAGAGGACTCCTTAAAGCAGAAGACAGTAGCAATTCCCATTGCTGACACATCTGAAAACAGAGGTGCTCGCAGATGGCTGATGCTCCATTTTTCCCCTTCAGTATCTGCTGCAACATAGTCACCCCAGAGGCTTCTGCAGCACCTTACGGTCACACAAAGAAAGACTGACATGACTTAGACCAAAAGGTATTACACAACACCACAAAGCTCATCCTTCTGCAAAGACACATAGCCAGAGAACACTTCACTGTGAATGTCCCCATCGGGCAGTCACAAGGCATTAAAATATCCACAGACACAAGTGTCAGGAGCTGAAGTCTGCTTCTGGGCTGCGTTCCCAGCAGGGGTGGTGGGTCATGCTAGGTCCAGGGGAGGGCCAGGCTGGTTTAGGTCAGCTGAAATCCCATCATCCACAAAGCTCACACATCTATTGGACAAGGAAAGAGGAACTGGAACAATCTCCCCAGAGAAGCTGTGAATGCTCCATCCCTGGAAGTGTTCAAAGCCAGGCTGGATGGGGCTTTGAGCAACTCAATCCAGTGAGAGGTGTCTCTGTCCATGGCAGAGGAGTTGGAACCAGATGATACTTAAGGTCACTTGCAACCTGATCCATTCTATGATTCCATGATTCTAATACCATCTGCAGTTGTGAGTTCAGCCACCAAGATGCTCTCTCCCTTCTTCTCTCCACCTCTTCCCTCTCCCCCCTCCTCCCCTTCTTTATTAATATTCTGATGCACATCAGGAATCATAAGACTTAAGACTTGGGGATTGCCAGAGAAGTGTCTTACCCACTATGGTACTAAGGATCCGACATACTCTCCTCTTCCAATAATCAAGGGCACAAACCAACTTTCAAGAACTTTCTTTCGAAGAAATGGAAAGAAGGTCAGGAAGTCCTGGCAAATCTTGGTCAGTTTTCACAGGAACCATTTCTAAATCGTGACTAATGCAACACCCCAGCTGGATGGTGGTTTATCCTTAAGGAAGGAACCACCTGGTTATCATAACAGAGGCAGGGATATCAAAACCCCAACGTTTGCAGGCTATTGCTCATGCAACTCCCCACAGCTATTTTTTGAGAGCTCCCTCACATCCAACTCAACCTTCAGAGAAGGAGAAAAGCTATTTCACGCCCTTGTGTAAAAGCAGCACTCTCACACCCAGCTCCACTGCTACAAGGGATTCCACCTGCCCACGGCCCGCCACTTCCCCAGCCTTTGAAAAGCCACCTGAGAATCCCTTGATCCGCGGCCAGCAGCATGCCCTGGCACAGAGGCTGAGCTGCACCCACCTCTGCTCACCTGGCAGGCTGCGCTCACAGGCGATAGCTGCAAAATCATGAGTTCTCAGACTCAACATTCGAGTTCTCAGGCAAGCCCGGGCAGGCCTCGTACTTATAAAACACAGGCAACAAAATCTTTAAAAGGCTGACTACATATGGCTACCAAGAAGAGCGTTATTGAGTCTTTTTGCTTCCCCAGCCTTAGATAGTCCACTTAAAAAAAACCAACAAACCACCAACCAAACAATCCACATTTCTAGATGAATGCAGGACAATCCAGTGATCCACAGGGATAAGATGGTGTCTTAGTCAACCCTACAAGACTACCACATTTTAACAAGAGGTATAAGGTCTTTATACAGTACCCTGTCAGGTACCACTGGCCAGACCTTTTCACTGGATCTGCTCCTAACCACTGAAGAGTAATTCTGTGAGAGGGAACCTACAAGCTTTACAGACAAAAGAAAACCGTCTTGCAATGTCAGTACCAACCTCTGTTTGACAACAACCTGCAAGAGCTTGCTATATAAACAGTCTAGATGTTACTGAGCACAAGTCATGCTCATAGTAGAACCCCACTAGCAAACTCAGCAGCACAGCCCCCGCTGACCCTCCCTGCACATTAATGGATCATCACTGGGTGTAGGCCCTCAGCTGGATATTTTGAATTCAGCCTCTCTTTTAAACCTCCTTCGAATGCAGTTCTCTAAAGTAACTTCTGGGACATCAGCAATGGCAGCCCTGAACTACCGAAGACCTCCAGCAGACCCCTTCTACCCACACAAGGTTATTTTCCTTCTTTCCAGAAATCCACAGTCATTCGTACACTTACAATCTCCCCTGTGTCTATGCAGCTATGCAGGACTCACTCACAGGATACCTGCAGCTGTAAAGGAAGCTATGAGGTGTTCATTATAGGGTTGCTTTTTAATTGTTAATAGAGCAAACTCAAGCTGTGGCAATATTAAAGTAGAAGAGGATGAACTTAAAAAAAAAAAAGTCCTTATCATACAGTTCTAGTTTGAAGTTCATACAGTGCACGGGGTGTAACTCAGAAACCAGAGAGCAGGATCTGGAGTGTTTAGGGGCCACGAAGAATGTTGTGGGTGGGTTACTACTTAGAACCAGTACAAACTGAATCAAAACTTTTCAGCAACAGAAGCAAGATGAAACTTTCCAGGCCATCTGAGCCTCTCCAAGTCGCAAGAAGAGGTTAGGAAACAAGGGCCCCAACCTACATTTCAGGTGCCATGTCTAGAAATTACTGGAGGGTCCTTTAGACACGGTAGCTCTCCCACTGAAGCCATCTCACCATCCTCGGGTCTATGTGCTGCCCAAGGCTGTGTGCAGATTAGCAGTAATAAGGGGCAGAAATGGGGAGCACCGACCTCAAAGTCCCCAAGACACAGCCTCCAACACCACCTCAGCAGGTGATCAGGGCTGTGCACGATTCCAAAACACACTAACATTACTCTGTACTCTTTTCAACTTAAGCATTGCCTACACCTTTTCTGTTCTACGCATACAAAGCAGGGGCTTCCAAGGAGATTTCTTTTGCTTACACTCTACTTATTCTTGCACACAGAGGTGGCAGGCAAGATTTTTGTCTTCTTCAACTAAGAGCCTCTGGAAAGGGAGCTCAGCGAGACCAACCACAGACACCACCACCCGATACCATCGTTTTAAGAAGCCGCTCCTGCCAATGACAGCCCCGCAGATCCCAGCAGCAGGAGCGAGTAAGAGCCAGTGGGACTATGGCGGGTGCCGGCACCCCCTGGTAACCCCGCAGGCGGGTGAAGCTTCCCGCAGGCCGCGATGCGGCTTCTCCTGCTCGGCTCTACGGCAGGATTCCGGCGCTGCCAGCACCGGGGGGTACCCGGCCCTCCTCCGTCCCGCTCCTCTCGCCACATCGCGCCGGGGGACCCGACCCGGGGGGGGATGGCCGGAGCACCCGAGCTGCGGGCACGGCGGCGGCGGGAGCTCCCGGGGGCGGCACCGCCTCCGCACCGCCCCCCAGCCTTCCCAGCCTTCGCCCCCCCCGGCCCGAGTCCCGGCCCTGCCGGCAGGCGAGGCGGCCACCGCTTTCCGAGCTGCCCCACAAAGTTAGCGCTGAAGTCCCGGCGGCGAAACAAAAGATCGAGCGGCAGCGGCGGGC
>VYZX01006990.1:460966-622206 GCA_013401335.1 Brachypteracias leptosomus
CCTCCCCCCGCGCGCCCGGGGCCCCGCCCCGCGGCCGGTCGCGAGGCTCTGGTGGCGCGCGGCGGCCCCACGCGTGTGCGTGGCGGGCGGGCAGAGCTCTGCGGGAGCAATCCCCGGTGCAGCTAAACCGGGCCGTGCGCGCCCCGCCGAGGACGGGTGGTTAGCCGCGGCCGGTGCAGCCGGGAAGGCTGGCAGCGGTGCAGGTGTGAGGTACGGTGGCGTTATTCTCGGGCGGTGTTAAGCCCCGGGGCTTGGCGGGAGTCGCCAGTGTCGCGGTCCCGCTGCCGAGATCATTTCTCCTGCAGAAGTAGCCCCGGCGAAGCTGCCGGGCCGTGGTGCAGCGGGCTCGGGAGTGCCCGGAGACCCGCCCGGACAGCGCTGGTCGTTCACGGAGATCTTTGGGATGTGGGAAACGCTGCAGTCGTTAATTTGTGACCACGGATCGTCAGGTGTGGGAGCAGAGTTTGCACCACGCCCTCCCCGAAGTGAATCGTGGCTGCCTCCCTCAGCCCTTATTAATTAGGTAGGTTATTAATTTGAGAATCTCGAAGGAATTTCTTTCTTTCCATCTTCTGCCAAGGACCTTTATAATTCTAACAGGCCTTTTCCCCCCAGTCAGCTGCTCTTAGTCACAGAGAGCCTTTGACAGGGGCGTTTTTTCCTACACAGTCCTGCCCAAAACATCAGTCGTGATGTGAAAAAGCTGAGGACAAGGCACAGACCCGTGCAACCAGTTTTCTACTGCCTGACATCTCGGGTTGTCTGCCCGTCTAAGGAAGGAGCATAAAGCCCTAGCAGACATGACAGATCACCCATCTGCCCTTCTCCAGACCCGCTGGGCAGGTGTCAATGGCAGTGATGGGGAATACCCACGAATTTAAGGACAAAAAAAAAAGAATTGAGTTGACTTTTCATGTGACTCCAAGTGAGAGGATCAAAACATGTGCCCCAGCTTCAGCTTACTGGAAAATGGATCTGAAATGAACATTTGCCAAGTGTTGTGGGCCTGCACTGTGTTTGGAAGGCTTGCAGTAAGTTAAACTGGAAAAATAAAGTCTAAAGAGCTGTGAAAGGAAATGTTTGTATAAACAAGATCTTTCCCTCTTTTTATCTTAGCATGAGCGATGGCAGCAGCTTCGCTTTCCTGCTGTGGTGGCCAAGGCTGAGCTGTGGAGACAGAGCATCCCCGGGGTGCTCAGGGGCTTTGGGGATGTTTCCATTTAATGATGGACCTTGAAATTCAACAGCTGGGTCCATATGGTTTAGTGGCTCAACATCTGGAGAAACAAGGCCAGTTCACTGGAGTGAAGTTAATCAGTAGCTCAGTAGCTGAAGGACTGGTCTAGTCGTGTAACCTCTGAGGGGGGAAATACTGGTATTACTGGCATTGCTGGGAGCATAGCAGGGACTTCGGGTGGGATGTTATTCCAGCCCACCTGTCCTCCAGCTGACCCTCAAGAAGCAACCCTGCTGTTTGCATTACCTCCTGGGTCAGGAAAAGGCCCGGAAGTGCTCTTCAGGCACAGGATGATGGGGTTGAACTCAGAATCACAACCACAGAGAAGGAAAGATCTGTATTAATTTTCATTTAAAATTTTACTTAGTTTCCTTTTTCTGAAAAAAAGTAAGTTCTGAACAGTTGGCAATCAACAAGCAATTTCATTTTAGTCTTAACTTTAAATTTGGTACTTCTTGTGTTTGTGATGTTCGTTTGAGAAGTAGAGATTCAACTCATTTAACTCATTTGTCTTTTTTTTTTTCATCTTACGCTTCCTTCGGGGAGTGCATATGCTTCATTACCATCTCTTTTATATTAATAAAGACTCTTCAAACTAATAATGCCTACCAAGCTGTGTGTAACCAGAATGGGAATTCAATGAAAATGAACAAAAAAAATATATATTTTGGGGGTGAGATAAAAGCTGGTGAGCCGTGCTGGATTCATAAGGAATAAGGATACATTTTTCAAAGCGTGAGACAGGGGTTGATTTACCAGCAGGGCTAAGGGGACTTCCACTCTCCCTTCTCTGTCAGCAGCAGCCACTGAAGATCCTGTTCATATTTCCACCACCCCATGAATACACAATCCTCCTCTTCTCATCTGCCCTGTCTTTGAAGCTAACAGGTGTATTGAGGACACAAATTACTGTATTTGAGGAGTGGAGCTCATGTTGTTTCTATTTCTTCTAACCTACAAGAGTTCAGAAGTGGTAGATCATTGCCTCTCCTTTTTTTTATTCAACTAAAAAGAGCTGCTTTTCTGCTGTTCCATTCCTGCTCACTTTTTCAAACCTGCATTAAACACTTACTGCAGTAAACAAGACAAATACACTAATATGAGGAAATACACTTTTTGTACCTCCAAAGAGGCTACTGCTAGCAAAGGTTCTTTTCAAATGACTTCAACAAAATTTGTTTTCTGCTGCTTTTTCTCAGTTGATCTGTTTACCTCTCAAAAAAAATCCATTGGTAAACCTGAGGAAGGTATTTTCTTTCAATTCTTTTTGTTCAGGCTTTAATATATGTTGCCATGACTTCAAATGTCATAATGGACATACTCTTGAAATACAAGTTCTTTACTTAAAGGAAATCCAATTTGAGTGAAATACCCATTCTTTTGTAAATTAATACAAATGATTTTTACTCTGATCTGGGGAATGATCAGCTTCTGGATAGCTCATTGATTAGACTAAAATAGGCACGTGAATGGGTAGAAGGTCACAGTATTAAAAACTGGCTGTGTATTTTAATTAGTAGAAAACCACAGTAATATTATCCATTAATTATTATTACATTATAATAAATATGTTTTATTGTTTCTTAATATTACTTTTTAATTTTGTATAGTAGTTTATTAGAAGTAAATGCTTCTCAGTGAAACTTCATTGAAATCCAGTTCAGTCCATTTTTGTAAATTTGCTAAGATACACTTTTTTTTCCATTTCCAGATTACTTCCAGGTTTAATCCCTTCCATCCAGAGCAGAGCTGAGGCACCATTAAGGCATCTTGAGAAAACTCCTTCTCTTGCCTCCTGTCCCATGTCCTTGCTGTGCTGTAAGGAGCAGTGACTTCAGCTCCAGATAGCAGCAGGAACCAAAACATGAAGTGTGCTCCCAGGCTGCCCCAGCCCCAGGATGCACCAGGCTCTGCAGCCCCTACCAGCTGTTTTCCTCCTCAAACTCAGTCGTAAAGATGGTTTTAATTTAACCACTTTTGCTCAGGCACCTTTCAGGGCTTTTTTTCCTCATTGCTTGCCAAGGGCACCACATTCCTTTGACAATTTCTATAAATCATCATCTGTTTTAGTAATCCGTAGCTAGTTTATCCTGTTTCTGACCCGCAGAGCTTTTATATCACCCTTTCTTCCCATGTGCCCATCTCTCAGCCCGTCCTTTTGGCCTTGACCCCAGGTGCATCCAGTGCATGGGGACACATTTGCTCTCACCTAGACATACAGCCCCTTCCTGTGTGCACCAAATCCCCTCATTTCTTGCCCTGAACCGGGCAGGGATGCCACAGCCCAGGGATCCTAACAGGCCATTTAAACAATATTCAGCTATTTCTGTTTTCAAAGCTTTTTATTTATCAGACCAGTGAAAGGTGCTGTGACATGTGCCTGACTCTCATTCCTGCAAAGCTGTTTCTCAGCATGCAGTGGGCTTCCCTGTGGCCAGCTACATGCCTCATTAGTGTTAACAAGTCGTCTGCATGCTCCAAGAGGTGAAAAAATAACCTCACATCCAAGGACTTATTTTTCTCCCTTTCTCCCCGTGTTGAATTTGCAAGAGTTACAAACAGCAAGTCCTAAGGGCTTCGGGGAGCTGCTGCAATGACAGGCTGGTTTTGGTTTCTCTAAATTTAAACCAAAATGAAGCATAGCATGAGGGAGAGAAGAGGGGGGATGGCAACTATTGTTTTGCTTCCAGTGAGCAGTGTTCCTGCCACAGCGAGGATGGTTTCTACTTCATCAAGTGCAGAGGACAATGCCAAGGAACATCAGTTGCCCCAGTGCAGGAGCTTACCTAAAGAGGAGCAGGAAGAATAGTGCCACCAGCCACAGCAGTAATGGATGCTCCAGGACAGGAGACCAGCTGCTTCAGTAGTTTTCCATTGTCTCGTCCCTTGTAGAGATGAAATGTCTTCTTTTTCTTTCCTTTTAAGAGCTTTTGCCTTCAGGCCTTCAAGAGATGTACATGTGTTTAACAGCAAAAAAAGCAAAGAGAAACTGGTGTTTATTTTCCAGGGGTGGAGAAACCTAGTGCTTCTTTTCTACCAGGATGATAAAGCATTGAGGAGACCTCTTGCATGACTTTACTACAAAATACTCCCCAAGGAGAGGCCAGGGCTGTAGCTGAAGGAACAGCACCTGCTGAGCTGCACTGCAGAGCTCCCAAGCAAGCATGGAGGTGGGTGTTTGCTATTGCAAGCTCTCAGGATTTCTCTAGAGAACTGCTCTGCACTACGGACATCATTTCCCTTTGTTGTTTCTCCAGAATTCTACTCCCCACCCCACCGCTGGGCTCTGCCATCACTGCTTGGTGACTGGCCATGCCTTGAGAGGTCTCAGGGTGGCGTGTGGCAGTTCTGTCCAAAAACGGGGGAAAACCACACTCACCTTCCCCTTCCAAACAGGCGTGCATGCTCAGAAAGGCCAGATGAAGTATGAGGGGTGAGAACTTGGCCATGAAAGGATGCCAGGAGCACTGTATTTTAGAGCTCAATTCTCTTCTACTCTGAAGCAGCACAGCAGTGTGAGTGCTGCTGAGGTGCTTTGGGGAGGGAGCAGAGGTCTCCAGGACATCTGTGTGTGGGTACCCAGGATTCAGGGAATCGGATCAACACACACTTGTTTTCTTTCTGAAAATTTGCCCCTTTGGCTTAAATTGTGGATATTATATAACCAGTGACTTATTGACACATATTAGCATGCAACTAATTTGGGAACCAAAACTGAGGGGATACTATAATCCCAGAAACGAAACTCTGAGCATCAGCAGATAAGGGTTAGGGTGGGTTATCAGACTGATTGTCCTCTTCACAAATTGCACCGAAGTCAGATTAAAAGCAACAGTGCTTTACAAGGGTGGCAAAGGTGAGTTTGATTTGCAGAAGTGAGTTTCAGGGTGGGAGGAGGGAGGAGAGGGAATTGTGTTCCTTATTTTGTCCCCAAAGTATGCTCTGGCTGTATAAATTGCCAAGATAAGACGTTGCCCACAAAATACTCACACTATATTTGTTCTGTCCATGTATTTGCTGAATTCTCTTTTTTTCTCCCTTTCAATTGCTTCAATTCTTGGGTTTCCTTTCTTAACTGAGGAAAAATATACAAAAAAGCAGTAAAATCTCCCAGATGTCGTCAATTTCAGCAGAAGAATAGATCTTATCTTCCACAAGTTGTCCAGAGTAGGTTCTTCTTCCACGTGGAGTAAAAATGTTGTTTACAATGTGATTTCTTGCCATGGAACATTTAAATCAACACAAACTTTTTGTTTGATAGCTCATACAAGTCACATAGTTTGGCAAGATTTCTGTGTCTGCTGCACGCTTTTATGGCTTGATAGTAAGTGTAACTAAAACTAATTAAAAAACAGGAGGAGGAAAAAAAAGGGAGAAGGCAGAGGCATTGACAAAGGAGGTGAATTCACTGGTTGGTAGTAAGGGTTTGGGGCATTCAGTGGCTGTTCAAGAAGCACTGAATTAATTTTTAGAAAGCTCTTTAAGTCTCTAGAAGAAAGCTGCTGTGCAGACAGCAGCTACTTATGATATTTGAATGATGACTGCAAATACTTTTAAAAATATAATTGATTTAAAGGCAGCACTGCTGATCACAGGCCTGGGGTGTGGCAGCGTCTGCCTGGTTCTCTTCCTCCAAGAGAAAACTGTGCTTCAGTTTGCCCCTTTATTTTTGGTCCTACTTCTACAGTAAATGGAAGCATAATTGTAAGTTAAGTTGGCAAGTGCAGGATACATCTTCTAATTAGTTCAGTGCTATCAAATAATTTATGTGGTTGGTGTCGTCTTTATGTCCCCAACCACCTTTTCTGTGTGAAACTGTGAATGGGCTGTTGAAACACACTATATGACACTAGAGTAATTTTTCTGCAGTAGTTACCAAGTTTTCTAATGGGGTTAAGCTGACCAGATTTTCTTTAAATTAATAAAATGTAAGAAAAGTAGTACTGTTAATTTTCAAAGTTAATGTATATACAAGAAAGTCACTATCGTGAAGACATAATCATGCCTTCCTTGTGCTTATGGTCCAAGTCCTTTTCCAACTTGCACAGTGAACAGAGAAACCTGCCTGTGGCATCCCTCTGCAATTCTTCTCAATGATAAACTGGGTTTAATCTCTTTCAGGTAACCATTTAACTCATATGAATGCCATTTGCCATCTTTGCTAGCCCTGGCAGCTGAAGTGTGGGGTTTGAGAGCAAGGCTGGAGAGTACAACTTTTGCCCAGCCTAACTCAGTCCCTCACCAAAAACCCACAGAAGTTTTCAGTCTAGCAACGGATGCAGTTAACTGGGAAAAGCAACCAGAATCTTCATGAAAATGTAATTTATCTAGCTAGGGATAAGTCAAGCCGTCTCAGAAGTGGTGGTGAGTGGTCTCACCTGCTAATAAGGGAAAATAACAAGAAACTGTCCTAGCCATGTGAGTTGTACAACATACAAACCTTGAGTGTTCACTTACTAACTTGAATCTCTAAAAAATGTAACACATTACAGCTGAAAGCTTCTTAGTAAAAAAAAAATTGTCAGATGACTTTTTAAGTCTGCTCTTTGCGAATTTTTTTTTGGCAGATCTGCTAGACCAGTGGCAGTGATAATATAAAGATAGACTCAAAGTTGTGGTTCCTGATTAATAATAATAAAATAGTTTAGAGGGAAAGATCGCATGTATGCACATAGCAAAATCCATCCGATGTTTGCCAAACCATTGCACATAGCTGTACCAGGCTGAAATCACCTGATCCTGTCAGAACTACTGAAGCAAACTCCTGTATGGAAAGGCACTGTGAAGCTCTTAATTGTCTGGGACTGGACATAATCTCTTACTCACCCACCTGATTTGCAGAGAGATTTGCCAAGAAGAGGCTTACTACATTAGAGATGTCTTTCAGCATGCCTTTGTGCCCTGCAAACACTGAAGTTTTAAGGCGTTTGTGCACAATCAATCCTTTCCAGAGCTTTCAGTGAGGGCAGTCTCATGTGAGGCTTGAAGGAGCCCTTCAAAGCAGCTGTTTAGAAATACATGAAGCATGAGGCACATTATATCCTCTTCCCACAGGCTGAGGGCCAGATGTTCAGTGGGTGTAAAGTGGCAGAGCCACAGCGTGACTTTTTTTGGGGACACAATGATTTACATCAGCCAAGAATCTGGCCTTAAGTGTTTCAGCCAAGTGACTTCTCCTGACCTCTGCTGCTGAAGGGCCTGGTTTGTAATCTCTGGTCTAACCTCCATCCCACACCGACGTCCTCCATGCGGAGGGATGAGAAGTGTTCAGGATTGCTGGCTCAAGGTGGTGAAAAGAGAAATCTCTCAGGAGATTCCTGACACCGCTTCTCCAGGCCAGTTTGCTGAAGTCACCACAGGTTTTTGGTTCTGGTGCATTGACATGTTTTCCTTCCCGTGTTTCTGCTGCTAGCAATGTACGTAAGTTCTTTATATCTGTTTCCTCCCAAAGCAAGTTGCCTTTTGCACTCTCTTAAGATCAGGAAATGAGAATATTTCTATGCAAGAGCGATGTTCCTGTACTTTTTTTTTCTTCATAACTTGCATTTTCCTGAAGCATGAGCGAGGATTACTCATGGGAGTATGGATTTCAGAATCAGGCCTTTTGGCCATTTTGATAGTGTCATGGGAGGAAAAACTGTTTCCCAGAACCAAACAATTTTATTGCATTCCAGAATCATGTGCAAAACAGGGATCCCATCTGTTCGACAGCATTCCCACTAAGTGTAGTTCTGCCTGTAGCTCACCAGCGTAAGCAGTTTAACAAAGGAGCCTCAGTTTTCAATGATAAGGTTTTCTTCAAAATACAAGACACCAGTAAAAAGGGCTTCATAATAGTTTGCATGTTTGTTGAGGTGTTTTTTCTTAAATACTGTTTTGGCTGGTAAGGCCACTGCAGGATAGTACAGTGCTACAGCATCACTCCTAAGTTAAGCTTCTCTGAGATCAGTTTTGCCTATTCCTCTAAATCCACAATAAATGAATAAATAATAAAAACATTAACCCCAAATCTAATGGATTAAAATGGGGCTGAAATAGACTTCTGTTTTTCTTCTCCTGACAGCTTGAAGAATTTTGAACAAAGAGTGGTTGAATACAGGATTTTAGGTTTAGGCCAGTTTACCAGAGTGATTCTGCAATAAAAAGATTATGAAATAGAGAGAATTTAATTTATGAGATTCCTCTAACTGAGGGCTGGTGCCTGGGATTTTTATCGCCACTATGAACATCAGCATGTTTTGATAACAAGTACATTGAAGGCCTTCTGGAAACTCTAGGTAAGGGTTTTATAGTTGCTTAATTCTGCATTTCTCAATTTTTAAGTGTCTGCTCACTTTAAAGTCCTTTTAATGATCTCTCCACCTGATTGACTGAGATTCCCCCAACAGCTCTGCTTGTGCTTGTCCTTTCAGAAACTGATCTGAAAAATAAAATGCAATTTCAGGGGATGCTTGTCTGTAGAAAGAGAACATTGTTCAGCTGGTAAGTCAGCCTTTCTGGTGCGTGTGCTTTGCCTGTGGGCAGGGAGTGATGCCCACCCAGCCCAGTTTGCCCCAGCCTCCCTGTTTCCAGCCCCTTCCCCATGGCTGTATTTGTGGGAAATATTTGTGTGGCTCCGAAAGGACCCAGCTCATGGGCAGTGGCAAGAGGGGGCTGGGAGGGAGACGTCTTCCAAGACAGAGGCTGAAGTTGTTTTCTCCTTTTCTGTGAGGCCAGGATGTCTAGTGAGCCTTATTCCACCCTTTCGTGTCCGAAGTCCACCTGAGTACCTCTGGTGCACCAGGATGACTTTTTAGCTGTGCCAGCTCTTTCCTGTAGCCCTCCTATACACATAGCTCTGGGATACATCACTGGAGGCCATGAGCATCCTGATTTCCCAGGATGTTTCCTTACAAGGCATAGGTATTAGAGCTGTCATCCATTGCCTGGATTTTCATGCTGACTGGGATCTACCATCATACAGGTGGCCTGTAGGGTCCAAGGGAGACAGGTCTGACTTTCACTCCTTGGGTTCATCCGTAGCTGCAACCATCAAAAGGGCCATGTCCTGGGCGATGACAGGCAGATACAACTCATGGACAACTAAGAGTCATCCCTCGCCTGACTAATGACTCATTTTGGTATGGGTGACTTTGTAAGTGCATCCATGGCGAGACCATGGCAGGCCCTTGGGTTTTTGAAAGGGGGAAGCCCAGGCAGGAGGTGCTTCCAGGGCACCAAGTTAGGCAGAAGTAAGAAACATTGAAACTCCTCATGATTTTTGTCTTTTTAAAAAAACTCTCTTAGGATTTTGCAGAGGCACTGATCTGTTAATTTTATCAGCAACAGGTCAAAACATGTTGATCTTCTGGCAGGTGGGATGGTACCTAATGGCTTAGGTGAAGAGGCCATGGGAGGGCTTGGGCTTCAGGACCAAATAGCAGATATAAGCTGATCCCTCAGCTTCTTCATTTGTAAATCAGAGTGAAAAAAAATAGCAGTATCTCTGCATCACAGGGATAGCATGAGGCTTAATTAACTTGTGTTTATGACACCCTGCCGGAAAGGTGTTAAGATAATTAGAAATGTAACTCCTAACATCTGTTCAGGCCTACTCCGTCAGGGCCACAACCCATGATTAAGATTTCTAGCAGATGTCACAACAAAACTAGTAAGTGGGAGTACAGTAACGAGGAGCACGAGCGGCTCTCCTCCCTCTGAGCACAGGCATGCTCAAGTAGTCACTACTGTCCACTCACCCTCACGTTGGGTGAGGTCCCTTCAAGGGACCCAGCCCTACACCATGGTGCTGCTTATCTCCATGTCCAGGGGCGAAGGGAGTCTATGCTGAAACATAGTGTTTTATGATAGACATCTAGCCTCTAAAAAGCAGACTAATCTGTTCCATGCCTCCTACCCTCACTGCAGGCAACTGTGGAGAGAGGCACTCGCCATTGGAAAGGATGTTTTATTGATGCCGTTAAGGAGTAGAGTGACATCATTTAAATTTTTTTGGAACAATGGCCTTTTTCCCACAATTGCCTTGCCTTTTTTTCCCTTTGCACTGGCGCCTCATGACTGGCTGGGATCTGATGTTATTCTCCTGGGTGCCAGGAGAAAGCAGGCTCTGGAGGGTGGTTGATCGAGAGGAGTCAGCAAAGCACTGATGGGCCCTGGTTGGTTTTCTGTCTGTCAGGGGGAGTGATGGTATTTGGTTTTGGCCTCCTCCATATTTCATACTTGTAACTTGTTAGGAAAACACCTTCCTGCAGAGCAGAGATTCAGCTTGTTGGTATTTGTGGTGATGGAGATCGTAACACCCATGGACAAGAGGGAGCCAGAGTTGGGTTCTCAGGGTAAGGGCTGGAAGATCACTGGACTGGAGTAATGCTGAAGGATAGAAGTAAGAAAAGATCCTATAAATAACAACTTCCCTCATTACTCTCTTTCCTCTCCAAAGCAGGTCAATCCTTTGCATGAAGGTGAACCTTGATTCTCCTGCTCTTTCCCTGCTGCTTCCCTTAAGTTTCTCAGTTTCCTTTGCTTCACTTCATTCCTCCTCCTCAGCTGATGCTCATTTCTGGAGCTGTTTCCCATCAAGCTTGGGGTTCCTGCTGTTCACAGGAGCGACAGGCTTCCTATCCCATTTGGATGTCTGGGCCCAGCATGACCTGCAGGAGCTAAGCATGCCTAACCTGGAGAGGGTTTTCTGCAAATTTAACCATTCAAATCTCTGAAGATCATACAAACAAAGACTCCTCCCAGGCTAAGGGTTTGGAAAAAGTTAGATGCATAGCGGTGACAATGCCAGAGTTCTCCTACTCAACAAAACACTGTGCAAATATCATCTGCATGAACACAATCTTTTTCTCAAATCCTGCTAACATTAGTAATCTCCAGATGAAAGATCACGCAATTTATTCCTTTAAAATATGTATAAGAGGTACATTCCCTAACCTCTTCCTTGGCAATGGTGGAGCTGTTTTGCCTGAGACAAACAATACCAAATAATCCCAAACAACTCCCTCCAAACCACAAAAATCTCAAAACAAAATCAACTGCCAACAAGACTAAACTAGCCTGAGGTAGGCACTCGGGGGAGATTTCAGCTCCCTTACTTTTGGCAGTGCCATAAGGAAGCAATGGCAGGATCTTGTGCCAGGAGGTGCCAGGCAACCTGAGCAGAAGCTGGGCTGCCAGCCTTGCCCCCTGCAGTGGGCCTGGGCACTCAGCACCCCGGGTTGGGTGCCTTGGCTGTGTATGGCAGGGAGTCTCTATTATGAATTCCTGCTGGCAAGCTTGCACCTGAAAAGCAGCTCCAGCAACTTTTTTTTTAATGCAAAGCATCATGAAGTATGTGAAGCAGTAAGGAAAACGTGAGGCCGTTTGGGTAATCATTGTGCAGAGACTTAGTACCCTGGTTCTAAACCAATCTCCTGGGACATTGATTCAGTAGTAGTTGAAAAGGCAAATCATCTCTTGGGTTTATTAGGAGGGGAGGGCAAAGTTTCAGCAATACCATTATATAAACCCCCAGTGAGCATCTCTCTTGAATATCTGGTATGTGGTAGCATGGCATGCTTTGAAAAGGTGCAGAAAGGGTCAGCAAAGCTGGCCGGAGGTGTGATACAGCTTCTCTACTACAGAAGATGAACTAGAGCCCCACATTCTGGAAAAAAAGAGAAGATTGAGATGAGAAACTGGAGAGGTTATAGTATCATTAAGTGAATGAAGAAGGTGAATAAGGAGTAATTATTAACACTTTATCATAATACAAGAATTAGGAAGCTTCAGGTGGAGTTATCACATAGCAAGTTTAAAGTAAAGAAGAGAAAGTTATTTTTCTCCCATAGCACATCATTCAACACTGGGATGCTGTAAAGGCTAAAAGATCAAATTAGTTCAAAAGCTCTTGGACTCATAGAAGAAAGGCTATTGGGGCTAATAAACACAGACCTGCAGGTACGTCCTTTGACTATAGCAGCCTCTGTTGAAGGCCAGAAGAGCACACCAGAAGGAGCAGCACTGTATGCTGGTACTAGTCCTTGACTATTTGTTTTGTTATCTTCATATTAATTTGTAAACTTTTTCAGAGACTACAGGCTAAGTGGCATTGCATGTTCTTCTACTGACAGTGCAACAACTGTGGAAATGCACCATCTACCATTTGAGGCAACTGGGAAAGCAACATGGCCAAGACGAGGTTCTCTGGGCTGGAAATTCATTAACACAGTATCAGCAGAGTTTCCTCAGGGATCAATTTTTACTGTTCATTTTCAACCACAGCCATTAATACTTGGGAAGAAGTGCCAGATAAGAATTAATACTGATAAAACCTATGTTTTTCTTTGTGGGGTTTCTTGGGGGAAATGTCTTGTTTTGCTATTTTAAATTATTTTTGAAAAATGTGCTACCAGTTGTAGGTGTTTTGGAAATAGATTAAGTGAAGGAGTAGCTGATAGGCATAAATACAAAAAAAGAATAGTGAATCCTGTGTCACTGCACTTGTCACGTGTGATTTGAATACTCCAGAGAAGATAAGCAATATCTTACAACCTGTTAGTTTTTAAGCCAGCTGCCAGATTGCAGGAGCAGGTCTCTCAGCTTCAAGTTGGAAGAGTGAAGAATATTCCTGGTAAAAAAAAGAGATTTAAAAAAAAAATCTCCAAAGGTATCTTTTCCCTTTAATACACTGCCAAGGGTTTTCTTACAACAGGAAGAGTTGGTTCACAGGAACTGGAAAGCCAGGATTTGGGCTTCAGACATAGGAGTAGGAAAGTTAAAACATGTGAAATTATGCTGATAATGAGCCTAAGACAATTAGCAAGTCATTATCTCCTGTCAGAGAAGCAGGAAAAGCAATGTGAGGAAGAGGAGCCTGTGCTGCCTGCAGGACAATTTTGGCTGCTAATGAACCTGTATGAATCAAAGAACATAAAATCCAGGCCAGGAGTCCTTCTTGTTTATTTCTTCCTGTAGGAATTTGTCTGAAGCTGCTGAGCATGGGGCTGTCTGATGCCTCCAGGTTTCACCCAGTATCATCCCGCCTTTCAAGTCAAGGACCTCAAATCTGTTGCCACTGGAAATGGGTAGCTGTAGACAGCTGCACCTTTTAGATTCCCCACATTCTGCCTCCTCTGCTGTCCACCACCACTTGGTTGTGAGGTTGCTGGTGGCACTGAAGTGACCACCACAGCTGGATATGGTCTGACACAGCGCGATGCAGCTCTTCACTTTTACCTGGCATTCCCCACCAATGTTCTTCTCTGCATGACACTGCACAATTTCAGTTCACCTCCTTGTTTCTCCAGTTGGAGAAAGATGATCTGCAAGGTCTTTTCCTACCTAAACCATTCTATGATTCTATGACTTTGTGATACAAGTTTGCTTCCTCCTAGAAAAGAAAGACATAGGGAGTATTTTTTTTCCCCTTTTCACTGACAATGTGGCTTGCAACGTGCAGATTAATGGCGTCTGCCAGTTTAGAACTGAGCTTTTCTGTTATTAGCAGCACATCTGTGTTGACATTTTGTTCATGCCTGACAGCAACCTGTTGTGATAAGATTTTCCTCTGACCTTTAAGAACATACTACTCCAAACTTCATCATCACTTCTCCATCTGCATTTACACATCATCTTGTCATTGCCTGATACCAGATTTTCTTTCCTTCAGGTCACAGACCACTTACTGTCCAATACTTTCTGTTCATTTCACAAAGTCCTAATCTTTTCTGTTTTCCCTATTTCTCTACTTATTTGGGCAATCTGGTATAAAGCATTCCCAATTCTATTTTTAAGAGGAAGGCAAAGCTGTCCTGTGATTAACATGTTGCCTTATTTTAGCACTTTTACACTAACCTAGATTAGATCTACTGTGAAGTAATTAGCTGTCACTCCAGCTTCCCTAACCACAAGAAGATGGCTAGCCTGTATTTTGCAGTGGAGAACTGGAAAGACATCCAGGGATCCCAGTGAGACAGGAGGAAGATCTTGGTAGACAGTGAAGCCTGCCCTGGAATTACTCCAGGTTTTGTATACATATAACAGGATTAAAACTTCCACTGACCTTTGTCAGACATTTCACCATTGATTCCACCCTTGACAGGGCAGGGAAAGTGCCCTGACACCCAAGAGGAACAAGGTTCAATATTCAGTGTATAGGGGAAGAGTAGATTCAGTTTTGCTTCCTGAGGCACAAGATCACATGGAATAGCTGTTTATTTCCAGTGACAAAGAGGGAAGAACCCCTTATTTCTCAGAGATTATGGAAAAAAAAAGAAGCTGACAAGGGAGGGAAGAAATTATGGAGATGAATTAGTCAGAAAAACTTGTTTCCCATCCAAATAAAATACACAGGCATAGTGTATTTTTTCCTAAAAGAACCTGATATGAAAAATGTTATCATTGCTGGGCTATGGGAAAGGAAGCATTTTGCCTTCTCATCTCAGCTTGGTTTTGGCAAATAGGCAGAGCAAAAGCTGCCTTGTACAGTTCACAGAAGATGAATTTGCTTATCTTAAACCAAATGTTTTCCAACTGAAGCCTGAATCCTGACCATACGAAGGCACCCATGTATCCAGGGAAGCAGAGCATCTACAAAGCCGTGATGCTACCTGTGTACCATTGAAGTCAATTGAACTTTGCTTCCCCAGTTCAGGAAAAAGTTTTATGGATTGCCTGGGAATTGCGTATGCTCAGTACTTCTTAAAAAAGAGCTCATTTATTAAGGACATTCAGAGTAGAGCCCTGTGATGAGTTGATTGAAAGGCAGAGCAAGGGGGTGATGTTTATGCAGTTTGTGTGTGACACCAAGTCTGTGCTGCCTGGCTGCAAACATTCAGCTCTAGGAGCAAAGAGCATGAGACTGGGACTCGGAATGGGACTCAAAGGCCAAGCTTCATCAAGCAGCTGGAAGAGGAGGCACATGCAGATGCTGGTTGACCAGCCTAGGCACACAAAGCACCACCACTAACAATGCCATTCCCAGGAGACAGAACTTGCTTGTTCTGTTGTTAAACAATTTTGTCCACATTGTTGAACAATTGCAAAGTATTGTTAAATTGTAAGCATAGCTCCTGCCAAAGAGCATCTTCCAAAGACCTCCTGGCCCACAGACTGTTCCCAGAAGTCCCAGGGTATAAACACACTGTTTGGTGGATATGAGAGGTTAAAAATATGGTTATGGACCACTTAGTGCCAGGGAGCAAGACTTGGCACAATAAATTTACTCACACAGACATAGCTACAACTTGTACAGAGGAGAAGGAAACAGAGTGTTCCTGAACAACCTATTTGGGAACCAGCAATGATTTTAAACCAAGGCTTTACCAAGCTAAGAGAAACACCTGCAGCGATGCTCTGGGTGACAGTAACCCATGAAGTGCTGCAGGCAGCCTCCCTGCTGCCCTGCCAAGAACTCACGCGACTGAGTGAGCAGCTCTTGGCAGGGGGACAGGCAGGTACCCAAGCGGTGCTTTTTTGTGCCAGGGAGTGTGGATAGCAAGTGCTGTCTGTATGGAGGAAGAAAGAAAGGAAATCACGTGTTACAAACCCCGTTTTTAATAAAGATTTGTTTGTTATTGAGTTAAAACATCCACACAGACACTTCTTTTGGTTTGTAAATATTTGCTTCTGGTAGATTAACTTGGTTGTTGCCCTATTTGTCTTGCTAGTACTTGAGAAAATGAAAGCGGAAATGAGTAGAAAACAGAAGGAAACAGCTGAGCTTGTGTTCAGTCTCCAAAGTTAGTAAATCAAAAGCAAATAAATAGCCCAGATAACATAACTGATGATTATAAGACTATATAGGATCCTTACAAAGCATGGAATGAAACAAGCTTCTCTCTCAGTCTGCCTGTTGCTTATGCTGTTCTTGTTTAAACGCTATTGAAATAACAGTGCCAAGAAATATAAACTGCAAACACAGCATTTTAATAAACACGAAGTGAAATAAAACAAGCCAGAACAGATCTGTTGGCTCTTGCAGTTTTTCGTTTGCAAGATGGGGAGGTTAGAGGCAGGGGGCATGCAGGGAGGGTATTATTTCTTACACATGTTTGCCTGGTGCTGATTAACACGGGCGATGCTAAAATCTTTCTGTGACTTGTTACAGGCTATAATCTTCAAATTTAGGGCCTTGTATTGCTCTCAGTCTAGTCACACAATTCCCTTTAAGGAACATAGAAAGCCCCAGGGAGTTTGTGTAATAGGCTTTAATAGTGTCTAAGAAACAAAAATCTCCTTAATTGTGCCCAAACTGCCTTTTCTCGCATTTTGCAGAAGGACCTTGGGTACTTATGTATTTTGCAATCATATAATCTGTTGTTCTTTAAGAGCGCTCATTTAAATATGGGCTTAAAACGGATCTAATTAATAGATCTGATCAGTAGACTGGTCAGATATAACAGCCTAGAAATGTTGAGAACATCCCAGATGTGAATAAAGCTGAGTGACACCCTTCCTTCCCACTAAAATTAGGCATACACTATCATTTTCCCTGCCACATGCTCCACTGTCCATTAGTGCCTTGGTTAACAGCAGCATCTCCAAACTCGTTTTGCTCAGTTTTACTTCTTCTTTGCTTAGCCAAAATCCCGGTGGACTTTTGAGATGAAGCTCCTGCTTCAAATCCCAAAGGACTGAACCTTTTATAATGTGTGGGCAAACAGCTATGTCTGTGGTGATTCCCCTTTCCTTTATCACAAATGTCACCAGCGTGACCACCCAATGCTGGTGCAGACAGAGGGGTCTCATGGATGGAAGAGGGCGGGCATTCAGGGAGCTTCTTTCCAAGCCAAAGCACAGCCAGCACAAGGCTGGAGGTGGTGGGGCTCAGGGACCATAGCTCTGCTCCCATCCCTGCACAGCATGGCAGTGCCCAGGGCTAGGCCATTCCAGCCCCATCCCCTGCTGCTGCCTCCCTCCTCCTGCCTCCCCTCTGAGCAAGCTCCTGCCTGATGTTTTAGAAAATTAATGTTAAGTAGAAAACGATGAAAGCATATTACCTGTAAATTACCTGACTAATCATATTCTCTCTCTTGGGACCTATTACACTTCCAAGCCTGCAACTTAGTCATCCTTGCAGGCAAGCTCCTCTCATTTCCCAGTTTTGTTCATCAGGTTCATCCAGAATATTTGCTAATTTCTTTGTTTTCCTCCAAGCTAACAGTTCAGTCCTGCCAGGCACTCAGCTCTCCAAGCTCTCTCCGGGAAGGTAATTAAGCACATGCTTGTATTTAAGCGTATGAAGATGATGGCAATTAGGAAAAGGGCAGGCTCTCCAGCACTCTTTTTTTCTGTTGGCGATTCCTTAGGTAGGTGGGATGAACTGTCCTCTAGGGATGCTTGTCTCTCTCCATTGACTTCTGAGGAAATCCTGACTGCCTGCACACCAGTGAGAACAGTCTGAATATACCAGCCAAGACATAGCATGTGCATCCCTTGAGTAGGGGGATAAGTCAAACACTATTTTTAGCATCCTTTATTGATTCCTGTATAATTTCCCTTGCTCTTCCTGTGGAAGTTCCTTCCTTTCCAGTAACACCAGCATTTGAAGTAGCACATCAATCCCTATTATGTGTCAAACCTGACTTTTTTTCCCAAGCCTCAGCATGATGCGGAAACTCTTAAACACAAAGTCTTCCTGTAATTTAAACACCCAACTGTATGTGTAATTCAAATAAGATGTGGTGAGTACTAATGAAGTTACCCTGGACTCAGCACTTAGTACAACTTTTGGGATTATTTGTGGAAGGATCGATATAGAGGCACAGAATACTTTGGTCTTGTCAGGGAAAAGAAGGAATGGCTCAATGAAGGCTAAAACTCTAAATGACTTTGGCTCTGCTGACTCTTTAACATCCTTTTGCGGTTCTGATTTATTCTGCCCTTCTGAAAATTGCAGGAAAAAAACAGTTATTCACTATTTTATTAAACTTACTCTCAAACAAGCTGGCTCTCTAGTCCTTCAAAAACTCTTGGAGGACTTGCTGCTTTTAAAACACTTCCACCACCAAAAAGAACTGATGTTTAAGTCAAACCAAAATAATGGAGGCAGTCTGGACACTATTTCTGAAAGTCAGAGTTAAAGATGAAAGCCAAGCCTCAAGTGCCAGCATCTCCTGTATCTCGATAAACAAAATCAGTCCATGTGAGATGAAGAGCACACAAGTGTTTCCAGCCTCAGCACTGGTGTGTGTTACACCGGAGCTCTTTAGACGAAGATCTGCCTATGTGGGCTGGTCCATAAAGCACAGAGCGAAGCAAGTGCTATGCAGTTCCCTCATTAAGTATTTTTTCCTCACACATTTGCTATTGGTATGCCAGCCTTTATCTCAGGGTGTAGCAAACACTATTGATTTTACATGGGACGACAGCAGACAGAAAGGACCTTGATAATTTTCGCATCTTAATAGACGTGAAATAGCAGAAATCTCTTTTGCTTCCTCCAAAGGCCTTATGGCTACATTTTTAAGAAGCATCCAGCCCTGTAAAAATGCCAAGGGTCACTCCATGGGACTAAAAAAAAGCACAGCTGGTTTCTTAGCTTCCACTGAGTATAAAATATTTGGCCCTAATCTGTTAGGGCTACACACTAAGTTTTCATTGCAGAAACAGTGAGCAAAGGCATTGAACACAACCACGTTGAAGCACAGAGACCCCCCACCTCCTCAAGGTTCACAATCATACGTGTGTGTATGAGAAGGAGATAGATGAGTGGAGAAAGATTTAATTATTTATGCTACATGTGTATAACAGGGAAGACAGCCATGGGGTGTGATGCTCTGAATTCATGGCTCTTCCACACTGGGCAAAATCCTCCCAAATACTGCCCTACTTGGGAAATGAAGGGGTTGAGTAAAGTGATTATGTTTATGACCCTGCCAACAAATGCAACTTATTGGCGACCACCTAGGTAAGGTCACCCCAGATCCATGCCAAGTCGCTCAGTAAAACATGGGGCTTCTTTTGGCTTCCCACTATCCAGGTTTAACGACACAAGTGTGGAGCCAATACACACCAAAGAAGGGAAAGGGGCCAGTTTTCCTCCTGAGGATATCATGACATCCAGCGAAGTATGGGAAAGCTGGGTAAGCTTTTCATTAAAGCTGTTTTCTGTCCAGTTCAGGTGAGTCCTGTGGGGATGTGTGAACCCCACAAGGCTTTGAAAAAGGCTTGAAATGTTTGGTCAGGATAAACTTATACATTCAATGTCACAGAAGAATTTTCCATTCTCGTACCAAGGTGACAAGTTTGGGTTTTGAATGACAAGATGTTTAACAAATAATTCACAGGCTGCAATATTTGTATCATTTCATTCTAAACTCTGAATAGTTTTAAATGCTTCATAAAACTCAAGTAAAAGCTAAACTCACCAACTGCTAAGCATCTTGCTCAAAAATGTAGCTGTCTACCTTGCTTAACAGTCCTGAAATGCTTTAGATTAATGTTCTTGTGCAACACTAGCCCCGGCTTCCACGGTGTGCATTAGGACTGTCATAAATAAGTTGTGGGTTACATGGGCCTGACATGGTATTTATGAAAAGATCATATTTACTCCTTTGAAATAGCCACCCAGCAGAAAGTCTGGCTCTTGTACAAAGGCATTTATTTGGTGCATCCCCTTTAAAGGTCAGGAAAGAAAACTGAGAAGATGGGTAATTGCAAAACTGGTTCTGGAAATGTGCTCTTATCTGCTGGACAAGAGGGGAATGCCAAGAAGGCAAGGAGGTGAGCTAAAGCAGGCTCGGGGAAGATGCAAATTCCAGGACCCTCACGTAGGCAGATGTTACGAAAGGAATTCCTCCTGCCTTTGCCAGCTCCGAGGAGCACTGCGCTGTCTCCAGCCAGCAGCAGAGGCATCCAAGGGAGGAAGGAGCCATATACTGTTTACACCACCTAACGATTTTTGGCAAGAGTGGGAATGGGGAGGTAAAAATAATTCTATATTTTAACATGGCATTTGGGCTACTGTGTTTTGGTATGGACTATCCTTTTAAATCCCAAATCAACTTTCTTATTCAGACATGAATTCTGAACTGGCAGACATTTCAATGCCAGACCTTCTTTTCTGTTCACTCCAGTGGATTTAAGGAGACTTTTTGACCAATGTTGCTGTTAATTTCAAATAGACACATGGCCTATCTGGTAAATAACAATTTGAAAAGCAACCTAGTGTTATTCTACTCCCTCTTCCTTAGGATTTGTTCTCTGAGAGCAGCATTGCCCTGTTTTGCCTACTCCAGTACTTTCTCTCTGCATTCTCACTGATCCCCAAGTTATGTCCATGAATCACTTGCTGCACTTTGTAACATGATGGTGAAGACTGATGTTTCACCCTGTAATGTATGGAAACACCTAACTAACTTTTAGCACATCTCTCCTTGACTTTGTTGGGACTTTCAGCCTCTGCTGAGTAGAGCGCTATTGCACACCTGAAGCACAAGCCTTAATCCTTTCCCTGTGGCTGGGCTTGTACCGATGTGTTGAAGGGCTCAGAGTGGTCCATCACTAACCATGGTGCAAGCTTTTAAACCAGGTTTTCTGGGGCAACTCCATATTAGGCACCACAGTGAGGGAAGGATGGGCAGGACTGATCACCTTGCAAAGTGGAAAGTTTCTTAGGAGGAGTTTTTGTTGCAGACGCTGCTTGTTCTCATGAGTAAGCATAAATTATAATTTCCAAGTTTCTTGCACTGGTAAAACTTACTGAGTAGACAGAGAGCCCAGCACAGGGGTGCATAGAGGCATTGGGTATTGCTTGGATATGCCGAGCCTCAAATGGAAGATGTCCAAAGACTCCTGAAGCAGCAAAACAACTCCTCTATAAAGACCAGATGAAGATGTAGTTCTTTTGAAATCACAAGAAGTGTAATTCCTCCATATACACCAGCTGTTCCTTCTGTTTTATTCATCAAAAATAATAAAAGGAGATGTCAGAGGCTGTCTGGAGTTAGGTGACAAGCACCATGTGTTGGAGGTCCACATTTCTTAACTGTAAAATGAGACAGGCAGCATGCCAGTGAGAGCACAAAATGAAGGAAAATAAATCATCATTTGTAGTAGCACCCTAAAGCCCCCACAATTCATGTCTACCTTTCATTTACAGTATTGGTGGGTTAGTACTGCTGCATGAATCTGAACAGGTCAAACAAACAAGAATTAAACCCCAAAGTGCTTGTTTCTGAGCCGTGGTCTGGTCGGAGGGTGTGGTGCTGAGCTGGGGCAGAGGTGCCTGGAGCTAAGCACCAGAGGAGAGAGCTGTGAGCTCTGCCACCAGCATCACCCCAGTCCTGCTGCGACCTTGGAAAGCCTCCACATCCTCACTGCCTTTATCGCCCTGATGAAGGCTTTAATTGCTTCACGCTTCTAAGGGCTGCTTTTTGAATCAGCTGTGTTTCCATCCACTGAGCTGGCTGGAAACTCCAGGTTTCACTGGTGTCTGTGCCAATGCAGCAGGAGAAGACACCCAGCCACAAGTGAAGCAGCAAAACGTAGGCACTGAATGGTCTGGGACACACAGCTGTCTGCTGCCAAGTGAGTGAAACATGAGCGTTCTGCTCTCCATCCGACGTCCGCAATCATTAGGGTCAGGATAAAATATGGACTTAAAGCGTTTGCACAACCACCATCAGGCCATAATGAGATTTCTATCCTGTGGTCTCTTGGATATTTTAAACTGTCAGGCCCAGCAGTTCATAGCATATGGTTTAGATTTATGTTTTACACATATCAGACTTAGGGCATGCATCTGGAAGAATGCATTTATAGTGGATGAAGGTGGGCTGTTGTGGAAAAATCTTCAGTGTCTCAATCCTGCGCTTCTATTCTGTTCCATTCTACTCTATTCTATTCTACTCTACTCTCTTCTATTCTATTCTATTCTATTCCATTCCATTCCATTCCATTCCATTCCATTCTGTTCCATTCTATTCTATTCTACTCTATTCATCTTCCTGTGTCCCACCTAAAAGCACACATGTACAATCATACTTAGTTTCTGGCCCTGGAAAGGTTACAGTAATTACTAAATTATGAAAATTCTCTCCTCTGTTCCTAAAGCAACCCATAGGAAAAACACTGGAATTAAGCATAAGGAAACCTAAATGTTGGGATGACTACTTCAAACACACGTGACAGAAGAATGTTTATTTGTGGATAAAAACCCAAGTACTCCTATTTACCTCCCTGCACCTGGCATAATAATGTAATCATTACTTCCAGCAGCTACATGGATTTGAAAAGCAGAGCTTCACAGTAAACTACCTGCCCCAGCTAACAAATTGTGAATACCAAAGGGGAAGCTGGAGCTGGTGTATGGGGAACCCTTCACCTGCTTAACTTTGGCTTTCTGCAGCAACACAGGCTGGTGCTTCACTGGAGCATGGATCTCATAATGCAGCAACAGCACATTCATCATAGAATCATAGAACAGTTTGGCTTGGAAGGGACCTTAAAGATCATCTAGTTCCAACACCCTGCATGGCAGGGACACCTCCCACTAGACCAGGCTGTACAGGGCCCCATCCAACCTGGCCTTGAACAGATCCACAACTTCCCTGGGCAAGATGTCCCAGTGTCACACCACCCTCATAGTGAAGAACTTCTTCCTTACATCTAGTGTAAATCTACCCTCTTCCAGTTTGAACCCACTACCCCTCATCCTATCATTACAAGCCCTTGTAAAAAGTCACTCCCCAGCTTTTTTATAGGCCCCCTTCAGATACTGGAAGGCTGCAATAAAATCTCCCCCGAGCCTTCTCTTCTCCAGGCCCTACAGCCCCTTCTCTTCTCTTATCCCTCACAGCTGTGCCAATAGTAGCATGTTCATGTTATTTCAAGCCAAATGCACAGCTTCGAGACACAGATCTGACATCCACCAAGCAGAGACTAGCAACTGCTGTGATAGATCCTGACACCTTCCTTGCACTCACTTTTACGAGTTGCTCATTGGGGAAAAACAAAAGGGAGGGAAGACATGCAGCTTGTGCTTCTCAGAGGAGTCTCCCTGTGGTTCTATCTGGAGATCCTTGTGGAGCTATGTGATGAGAAGCACTCACACTCATTTTAGTACAGCTAGTAACTACCATTTTATTCTTACAGGTTTTTAATTCACAAGCAGTGGGCACCCACAGTCCTCTCAGTGGCTCTGCTCATTACTAAAGATCTTCAAGAGTCCTATCTGTATCCAGAAAGGGAGACCAGATCCTTAATACTCTTACGAATGGGCTTCGAAAATGCATGTTTTTGATGCCATTGAGAATTGGGAGCCATGGTAGGGATGCAAATAAAGTAATATGAGCCTGGAGGAGAGCTTTCAGCTGTCTAGGAGACTAGAGAAAGCTGAGTAGCATATGCATATGAGCTGAAGGTTGGCATGACTTGGGCACTGCCAGAGTCTGAGGATGTGAATGGAAACAGCAGTGAGTCAAAGGTGATGGATAAGCTGTAGGTGTATGAAAGGAGCCTAATGGCAGCGGTGTCTGTGGCAAGTCACGGAGCAGGTACCAGGGTGACTTTGGGAGAGTCAATATCACACTTTTCCTTAGGAACATGTGTATTCAGAAACTATTAAATGAGAGTGCAGAGCAGCTGCCCCCTGTAGATTAGCTATTTACAGAAACCTCTCACTTCAAAACCTTCTCCTTTCAGCCTTGTCCTTCTCTTTAGTGTGTATAATTGACTCGGTCAGTATTTCTTAAGGCCACTAACCCCAAAATAACATCACTGGGAGGGATAACCAAGAACCACCTGGAGGCCAGCTGAGGAGAACATCTGGGCTTTGCGTCACCTCTGCTCTGAGGGAGCATTCAGTGAGCCACACCAGCATGTCAGTGAAAGTGAGCCTTAGTCAAGAAGATGGCAGCAGATTTAATTCAGAGGTTGCTTATGCCTATGGCATGAGCAGGTTGAGTGTCTCCAGCCTGAGGCCCCTTCCTTTGCTTATTTTTGATGTCTTGTGTCCACTGTAAAGTGTTTGCTAGCGGCTACCTCTCGACTAGATTACATTTTCTACTGTGTGCATTTGTAACATATTTTAGGAAATAGATTCTAAGCATTATTGTTCCCCATGAGGATATGGGGACTTTTATGCTTGTTTCTGTTCTGGGAACAACCTTTCTGGCATCAGTGAACAAACTGCATAGGCTTGAGGCAAACACTAATGCAAAGCAACAGGCTTATTCCAGGAAGGACTTTGCTTGATATACTGTCAATAGGCAACCTCTGAGGAGACAGTAACAGCTGCTCTCTTTGACTTGAGTGCCTAGGATGCTTAAAAACCTAAGTAGTCTCTTTCTCTTGAAAGATGCTGGACAGACAATGTCCCTTCATTTGTTAAAAGGTGCTAAATATAGATCTCAGAGCCTGCTTTGAAGACTCCGAATTCAAAAGTGCTGGCTGATATTCTTGCTATCTTACTGATTCAATTCCTGGTGGCCATGAGAAACTGAGACATGAACCGCTTTCCACTCATCTTGGTCTGTGATGTGTCTGATTTTACAGGCACACGTAACTGAGAGCAGAATTAGTGACACTGGGTGGTGTGGGAAAGTGCAGGCCCAGAGGTGTTAAGAGTTGACCACAGATTATGCTTGTATATGATGAGTGTCCCTCAAGACAAATTTAAAGTGATTTGGGTTGATCAGCTAACCATCTCTCGTTGAGGGTCAAATCAAATTACTTTGGGCTAAGAGCATGCTCATGAGTAATTACCATGAATCATGTGGAGCAGTAACTACTTCATGTGCCTGAAATCTTTGCTTCTCCTCCTGTCTGTCACTGAAGTGCATGCCATGGATTCTGGCTCTGCTGATCCTTGGCAGCTCCACTGTGAAAGGCAGTGAATCCAGTCTCGTGAATAAGGATATTAGTCTGTCCCCTCCTACACACCTCTCACTGCCACTGAGGTTTGGTTGCATACAGTTATAAAGATTTCTTGCTATTCATTGTGCTGTGCACTTCCAGGAAAAGCCTTCTTTGTGCAGATCCCTGTTAGCTGTATCTGATGTGTTCATCTTGGAGCCTTTTATCAGACAAAATGCTATTTAGCTTAGAAAGGTGCTGCCAAATGAGCCTTATTTATCCCTGAACGTGACTTTGAGGGGAGTAACAGTAAGTCCAACTCTGATCTTAGGCAAGCTTAGGCTGGCTCAGCAGCCAGGACTGGTAGGAGCTGTGTGAAACCAGCCATTAATCCATATGAATAACACATTCTTACTTTAGCAAAAAAACCCAAACATCAGGAGGGTTTTGTTTCATCTGTTCCCTCTTTCTATCCCCACTGTAAAGTGCTATTGAATAGGACACAATCAGTATTTGCTTCTTAACAAGAAGCACTTGAGTGGCCAGGCAGGTTTATATTTAGAATGGGAGTGGTTTAAAATGAGGGCTGGGAGTTGCCTCCAAACAATGTTATTACTTCCTTAATGGAATATACAGCTTGCCTTCCTCTTTAAATAGCAGAACAGCCCTGTATAACCAATTATTAAAGCTTGCAAGCCTTCATCAGGCCCATAGATGGCATATTCCAACTATTTGTGTTCTGTGAAACCAGCAGGGGGATGGAGAGAGAACAATCTAAAAGGCAAGATTAAAACTGAAATGTTTCTTCACAGGCACAAGGGAATGGGAGAAATTTTTTCCCAAAATTCAAAGGCAGAGAAATGAGGAGCTCAGATGAGACTCGGTGAATGTCCACAATGGATTCTCACCAGTTATCCCTTGTCTAGACAAGAAAAGCAATGTAATGGCACGAAGTGTTCATGTTTTCTTGAAAACAAAAGCAGACTGGAAAATGAGGCACAAAATGTAATGCAGATGGGAATTACAAAAAAGCTCACCGCTGATGAGCCCTGGAAGAATCACAGACTCTCTTCCATGCTAGCTTTACAGTGGCCTCAGCACCGCAATGGTCCTTGTCACATTGTCCAAGCTGTTGAAGGCTGACCAAGTGTTACACCGGTAAGAGGCTTTTCCAGACATGAAAGGCAACAGAAGAGAAAGAGAAAGGACCAGGGCTCAAAGTCTGTTCTCTGTTAAAAAGCCTGAAGAGGATAGAAGATGTGCAAGATGAAGCAGGACTCAGCTGACTCTTCTGGGCCTTTGGTCTTAAGCTTTCTATGCCAAAGTCTAATCCAAGAGCTTGCATAACACTAACATTTTGTCTTCCTCTCCCATCTCAAAATCAGGCAAATTATGCATGCAGAATCACTATAAAGGGAAAGGAGCTGGGGACAAATAATGAAGTCATTTGGGAATTAGTTATGGATGAGCAAGCTGGTTTGTATGAAGAGAAGAAAAAGATCTTGTGTTCTTAGAGATTTTACAAACAGACCTAATTATTGGCCTGTTGTGACCACCAATGCTGTGTTCTGGTACTGAAAGGCTTGCATGGAAACAAACCAACCCAGCACATCGCAGCCTTCAGCAGGGCTAACCTGTTAGGGGACATGTTCAGAGCTTTTCTGATTACCTATGTGCCCACCACAGAAGCCAAGTTCACTCCTAGCTCAGGAAAATTGATGCGCAGGGTTGTTACATATTTTGCTGTACAACAGGAAGAAATAATGTCACCACCACTGGTAGGGTAGTTTCAGTTTTCAATGTCTTCAGGTATATCTCTTCAGCCACAACAGCATCTAAGGCAGGACATGCTCCACAGTGCCCAGGCCAAGTGGCACAGGGAAGGGCTCATCCATGCCACTCATGGTAGCCACAGCCAGTGCAGCCTGGTGACACCTGCCCTGCAAAGTATGTGGCCTGGCTTGCCCCCAAAATACTTTATTTTTCTTTTTAGTGCATCTGAAATGGATATTACAGCCAGAGTGGGGGTTTTAGTAGCAGGATGCTGAGTTAACCTATTGCATTCTCTAATACGTGGCATGAGGAGCAGTCTGAGAGTATGAAATGCTGTGGCAGCAAGTGGGACAGAAACCTAGTGCAGTCCCTGTTTTTCAGAACATGAATCATTTAGTCCTTTGGAAGATGAGCTCCAGGCACTGTCTTAGGGAAATCAGAGAGCTTGTGCCAAAGGGGATCCTTGGAGCTCAGTATCCCTCAAACAGTGTGGATGGTGAAAGGACTACGACCCCGCAGCAGACCAGGCAACAAATTTATCTGGTACTTTAAATGCACTCTGATTGCTTGCTAGTTGATAAGTCAGTTAGGCTAGAGTCAAGTAACCCCTTGGCTCCATCCTTGTGAGGAAAATACTGCAGAGATCTGTCCATATGCTTCTTCTATGAGGAACATACAATGCTAGTGGAGAGATCAGCAGCATATTATTTTAGTAAACGTGTGCTATACTCATGAGACAACCTTTATTGAGGTTTGTGACACTTTTTTTGTGGGTTTTGACACCTTCTGCACTGTAAACCAAAGAAAAACTTGTGTTTTACAGAGCAAAGTTTGCTGTTGCAGGGTTAAAGGTACTTTTGTAATCTAAACTGCAATCCATCTGGAGATCTGCAGCGAAGCTCACCAAAACTGAATAAAATAAACAGGGGATGGAGAGAGTTTATATTGGAAATTGTATCAATAACAGCATTAGCAAAGCAGGCCACATGCAAGGGTGCTGAGAATCCATCAGAAATTGTTCAGATGATCCTCAAATAACAAAGACTTATTCTTCTTTGTTTTCGTAACACATGCGATGATGAATTTTCCAGTGTCCTTGAAGCCTGCCAAGAATGGGGAAAAGAAAGAAAAATTAAGGAAAGCAAAGGGAATGTACTGCAAATATGGGATGACAGAGGGCAGAGAAATGTGGAATGAGCTTTGATGTGGAGCAGATGTACCCTTGCATTCCACAGGCAAAACAAATGCTGAGGCTGCTCCGAAAACAATGAGGAAGGAAACGTCTCCTGTCTGCCTCTAGTTCTAACACAGAACCACTTCAGAAATAGGATGGGCAGGAGAAACATTTCTAATAAAGTCTCCAAACTTCTCCCATTGAAGGAGGGGAGCAAAAAGCAGGCAGAGAGAGAATTACACTCATGGGTATGCAGCAGCGCTTTCCCAAATGACTTCTGGATTCAGATACTTTGCAAAGTGCCCTATGTCACCCTCAATCTGGGGATGTTTGCTCTGTCTCCTAGAGACCAAGCTAGAGAGTCATATTTAATATGTTGTATAAAAGTGTTCAATTGACATGGTATGCAAATAAGGAAATGGTTTTTTTATATATATATTGCAATAGTAGAAAATGCAAATTGAAGGCATAAGCAATGGCAAATTACATTATTAGTTCCAATATTTTTTCTTTTTCTAATAACATTAGCTTTCTAATAATAGTAACAACTTCCAAGCTGTTAAAAATATTCAGAAAGGGTTGGGGGAGCAGCTGTCCCCAGGTTGTTTGGTTTCAGCTCTGAATCCAAACCCAGGTGGAAAGCCTGTCCTGTTACCATTTCTGTTAGCTTGATCTGGGCAGGGATGGGAGTGCAGTTCTGACCTTACAAGAATTCATGGCAGAAGCTACGCTAATTCCAGCTGGTTTTTAACCCTTCACATGGTTCTGGTTTATTAGAAACATCTGTTAAAGACACAAAGAGCTGACAAAGAGAGGAGAGGATTTTTCTTGTGGTTTTTCATCTAGATGTATATTGAAAAGTATAAATATACGTGTGTCATAACGCATGCACTTAGTGGGTGTGTGTGTACATATACACGTATATGTAAAGATACAATGCTTTGAAATTCCTTTCTCCATGTGTCAGAATAAGTCTATTTTAAAACTTTCAAAAATTGTTAATAAGAGGAAAAAAGTCCCATTGAGTTAGATGAATAGAAAAACTAAGAATCCCCCAAAATGCAGCATCAGATATTTTTTCCAAACAGAAGTGACTATTTCAGGGAACGCGTTGTGTATCATACATTATTCCTTTTCTGCCATTTATATGGTTGAAAGTTAGAAGTGCTTAAAATCTTTTAAATGAAAATACTCTTCCCTTTCTTTAGCCTAGATTATTCAATAGGAAGAAATTGCATGTTCCAGCAGTACAGCAATTTTATGTGTATCTCCTGCATGACTTAACCATTTCTATTGGATGTGTTAAATAACAGCTAAACCAAAAATCAAAACATAAGACAACAATAGGAATGAGAATAGTTACTGAGGACACATACAGGTGTCAAAAATGCTCCCTACAGCATTTGGGGCTTCAGCACAAGATGCTGTTACCTTTCCAACCAGCCCTGGTGCACAAGGAGTCATGTAGGACCAGAGGTGTTGCAAGTGGGGTACGTTGGCCAGACGGGGCTTACATAGGAGGACGTTTGATGAATTAAAGACAAGGGGTTGTGCGAGAGGAGCTACAAACACTTCTGTATTAAGGTACAACCCCAAGTGCTCAATGCCTTCAGAAACTTCCACTCATGGACTGCAGTGGCATGTCCTTCACTTTCATCTGAAACTCCTGATGGTGGCTACAGCCAGGAAAAGAAGCATGGGACCTTGCACTGGCTGCATGGTGGTGGTACCCAGGAGCCCCAAACAACCAGCTTGGAGTAACTGATTATCCAAGGGAATGAGCAGCTAGTGGCATTTTTTACCTTGGCTGTTACTAGCACAAGCTCCTGGAAACCAGGAGAGAAGCTTTGGGTGAATTTGCACAGCTGAAAATACCCCCTTATTGATTCAATGGGAGATGTCACACTGGGACAAGGGGCTATAATGGAGATGTGCCCAGAAGACCTATGGGAGAGGTCCCCACAGAAGCCCCAGAGCCACCTACTCAGCAGGAGGTCTGAAGAAAACAGTGAATTAACACAATCCTTTTTGGTTCAGGACCCATGGGTCTTGTTGGACTAGTGCACAGAGACCCACCAGGCTTTCAAAGCCTGCCCTGGCCAATACTCTTGATAGGGGAGGCAGGATTAGGCCTGAGAACATCAGTTAATGTTTAAGCTGAGATAAAACTTGCCCTATGGCAGGAAGCAAAGTCTGATGTTTTATTTCACACGTTCCAGGGTATACACAGCAAGGGGCTCTTTGGAGTCCCCAGTGCCTGAATGAAATTGATTGAAGCACAAAAAAAAGTCAGGTATAAAAAAACCCTGAAAGCAACGTAATTGCTTCCAGATGTTTTTAAATTGCCTTCAGAAATGAATAATCAAACCCTGCACAAGCAAGACACAATAGCAGAGGCAAGAAGAGTCAGGAATATCTATGAAGAATGCCAGGGAGGGCATCTCTTTATGCAGGGGCATAAAAGACTTAACAGCCAAAAATCTGTGCTTTGGATGGTGCCTTGCTATAGACTTTCAGACTGGCAGCCAGTTGAGCAGAAAGGATTGACATGCTAATTACAAATGAACACAGCCATGACGAGTGTTGTGGGCCATGAGTTTTTCAGGCCTTAATTAAACGTGATAAGATGCACGAAGCCTTGTTTTATTGAGCTGACAGCATGGGGCTGCTGCCTGCCACTCATCTTTGCATGTGGTCTTATAATAAACAGGAAGGTGAACTTAAAGCCTTATTTCCCTTTTGACTTAGTTGGTACATGGAATATTTGGGCTCCTCTAACTTTATTTCAAAATTAGGATTTTCTTATTAGGTCAGTCTGCATATATTTTGTTCTTTTAAACTTGAAAAAACAGACATCTGCATCACACTTTAAACTGTTACAGACAGAAACCTGGGTCTGATGTCTGCAAGCCCTCCTCCACCTTCCACCCAGCAGATCCCAGGCTCAGGTACCATGGTGCTCCACGCATCTTGACTTACACAGTCCATGTAAAGAAATGAATTACCCAACAACATGTATAAAAGAGCTCTAGGAGGCCTTCAACTTTCTAAATATGGTTTTTGAGGGACAGTGTCACTGCCACAGCACAGTCAAGTCTGAACTGAGTACTGCAGAGTATTGTCTTAACATGCCCTGTCCAAAAGCAAGGTAACAGGACTGTTTTTCAAGCAAGCTGCACCCACTATGAAAGAGCAGTTTAAAACATAATCAATATCTGTATCAGCAGGTACTGTACTAATTAATAGACTTACCCACAATATGTAAATAATTGAATGGAATATTGAACAAAATGAGAGAAAAGATATGGCCACAGGAAAAATACCAAATATAGATTTTCAATAACTTTACACAGTCAGTTCTGTTGCGTTCTACTTTGTTTTTCTTTTTTTCTTTTTAATGAACATCTGTATCTATGTATTCTTCAGCTTGAAATGCAAGCAGAAAACACAAGGCAATACAGCCGAGTGTGGCTCCTATATGAAGATCAATGTGGTTGGAGCACAGCTAGTTCTTCCATGCCAAAGTAGGGGCTGGAGAGGTAATCTGTATCCCTTTGGGGAAGATGTTTGTAATTAAGACATCATTCCTCATCAACTCCTATAAAAAATAATAGGTGCTTTGTTCTCTGTGGTTCCAAATTAAAGGAAAGAATTAAAGAGATGAAACTGAGCTGAACTTCCAGAGTAATTGTTTCTGAGGATGGACCATGCACTGATCCACCATGGAGCCGAGCAGTAGGTGCCTTCCCGGCAGTGGGGATCTACCAGAGTACATGTGCACTGGTAAGAAGAAGGAGGGTGCAGATGACAGGCAACAGCTCCAAGGTCATGCCCCAAGATGCTCTTCACCTTCACTGACCTCTTGCCCATTAGTGTCACACAGAAGTTGCCATGAGGCTGTTCCCTGGTAGTGCACTTGAGTGCTGGTGTGGGGCAGCTGAACCTCTGGGAGATGCGGCACAGCAGACCTGTGGAGAGGGGACAAACAGCATACAGAGGCTGTGTAAAGGACTTATTTCTTGTACTCACAGATCCAGCTCTCTACTATTTGGTCCATTTGAGGGTAATTTAAAGGTTAATTACAAAATATTCCGGGTCTGGCTTTGTAGGATGCCGATTGTACAGGAGTTTGTGATGTCACAGGTAGATGAAGAAGAGATGGGGCTGGCACACACTGCTTCTCTTGTAATGACACAAATGACCAGCTCTTTCAAATAATGAAATCAAAAATGTAGAGCCTGGTTCTCTCAAGCAAAATTGTCCCAGAATCTCAGGCTGTTACTTGTTCCTCCACCTGCCAATTCTTTGGTCTGGAGACAGAGGGGACTGCGTAAGAGCTTCCTAATCTGTTGTGGCTAGAGCTGTGTTTACTAACTTGAATTTCTGTAGAATATTGTAAAAATTTTTTTTATATAAATGTCTTTATGAAATTACTACTGTAACTTATTTTTAAGAAAAGCTAAGACCATGGACTAGCTTCTCTTTTAATGGCTACGAATTTATTAAGATAAGTTATGTTAGCATCTAAATTTGTTGATGAGGTCTGTATCACTTTGTAGAAGATCCTTACATCTGATATGTAATTGCCTATTCAGGACACACCCATCACTGTATTCATAGCTTTACTGTTGGCATCTGCCCAGTCTTGAGTATGGTATTTTCTGATAAGGCTGACAGATGACCAGGCTCAGCAGCAGTTGGCCCCATGGTTGGCTAATGATGCTTCTGGAGCTCTACAAAAGCCAAATCCTCCAGGGAATGAGACTTCTGATGCCTAGAAGTGCTCTGTCTCCACGGGCAAACATAGGACCTGGGAAAAGCTTGGTCTGTGGCACTGTGTGTCCATGCAAAGAATGAGATACCTTTGTTTAGGGCATCCCTAGCATGATCACTGGCTGGAGAGCAGCCCAGCACCCTCTTTATAGTAGTTTAATGAAGCTAGCATTACATCCCTCAGCTGATCAAGGGGAGCAAAGCCAGGCATCAATTTTCCCTCCCCAGCTTTTAGTGTTTCATGCCTTCCTGTCACCAGGTACCTCTGTAGCATCCCCTGACCCTCACCAAGAGGACACAGGTTTCAGGCCCACATCCTGCAGGTCGGCTCTGGCTCCCAGGCAAAGGCAGGTGGCTCTCAGCTCCTCACCCAGCCCTTTGTATGTGTTCCCCATCTCAGCACAAAGTGCTTCATGTACTCATTTGGCCTGGGTATGTGGTCGCTTGTAGTGGAGAGAAGGACAGTGACTCAGCCCCCTTGTCTCAAGGAGGAAGACTTCTGCTTCAGGGAGACTTATGTTGGATGAATAAACAAAACTTTCAAGTGAGAGAAGCCCACTTGTTACCAGATTTAGCAGAATAGCTGGCATAAGACACAAATAAGAGGTCTCCAAAGGAATTAAGGCTGATTCCAGGTTTATCCCTAGACCTCACCTTCCAACAGTCTGTTGATACACCTGAGACTAACCAAGGCAAAGTCAGCTCCATCATGGTCTGCATTCAGACATGCACAGGGATACCCAGATGGCTGACAGCCTCCACATCTTTCTATTTCCTTCCACTTTTATTGACATGGCCTGTAACTATGTCATGTGTTTTCCAACCAAGTTTCTGTTATATCAAATAGACCATGCCAGAAGCAACCACTTCAATGGCCTTTGCCTCCCTGGTAAAGGAGCCAAAGGCTTTGGTCTTCTCCCATCAGCAGCCAGCATTAAAGTGTTCATCTCTCTGCAATAGTTGGGCACCAGGAGGAGAGGAGGAAGGAAAACCTCCCATAACTGAGCTTGCTCCTGCCTCTGATGAGTGATTTAATCTTTCTGACACAAATCCTCCCTCTTGCAATGAAAACTTCTGCTTTTTAAACAGCTCTAGCTGTACTATTAAAAGGAGTGTTTGAAAACAGAGCCCATGGATGCACAGCTGGACTTTCCCTTAATTGTTCAGCGCTTATTTCATGGCTCATCTATGCTTGGACAGTCTCCTGCCTTCACAGGCACTCTGGAGAGCCAGGACTGATAGCAAAAGCAAGGACAAAACATTGTATTCCTACAATGCACAGAAATACTTCATTTTCCTGTCAGAACAGCTCTCCTGACGTCAATGGGATGGGAAACCAGAGAACAGTTAAATAAAGATTACGTGTTTGTGGGACTTAAACCTTAAGCAAGCAATGGGTTGTCCCACCCAGAAGGAATTATTTATGTTAGTCTTTCGGGGAAGGCAGGTAGAATTGAGCAATGGTTCCATACAAGATAAAGTTTTTGTTCAGTGAGACACAAGCCATTATCAGCACAGAATTAACTGAGAAAGTGATAAAGATCACAGTGTTTTTCGAGACTCGGGATTGACTACATTTCTACTCATCCTGCAGAGTAAGCCTTTTGACAGGTTAATTAGCGTGAAGATGTCTGCACAAACAAAAAAGTACTGGTAAAATGAAGACATTCTCCATCCAAACTGTGGAATTCATTCTTTTCCGACAGGATCGTTTTCCTGTCTCTCAGATGCAGAGGCCCCTGTGTATGGGTCCTGTTAGTCCTTTTATTGCAACCTAGGTTTATTTTGCCCTCCAGGTTCTCCTCTTCCACTCTTTGCTTCTCTCCCAGTCTCTACAAGGGGTACTACATATAAGAGTAGAAAGAATTCCCACCAGCACTGTTTGATGAAAATGCTTTTCCAGTATAAACAACCTAAAAAGAGTACCATGGGGAAACATATATTTATATATATGTAAAAAAATAGTCAGATAGATTCACTTCCCATAGGGATACTTCCATTGTTTGGAGCTTGAAGATTGGCATAGCATTTGGTCCCCACACAGTCTGTATTAGCTACCATAACCACTTCAAAATCGAATTTTTCAAGGATTTTCCTGCCCTAGAACTGTGGCCCAATGCTTCCATAAAATATCTTATTACCTAGTGTAGAGGAAGTACAAAAGATGATAAAAATCATATCCTCCTTTTTTTCAAATACCTCTATTAGATGGCCTCAGTTAATTTTCTGAAAGAGAGGTGAGTTAGCAAAGACGATATATAGCCAAGGGAAGAGGTCTGCAACAAAATTCTTTTTCTCAGTCCTGCAATGAACACATGTAGATGGTATCAGACAGTAAAGAGTAACTGCAAAAAAAACCCCAGGGAGACAAACAAGACAAACATGACTTCCAGCTGTTCAGTGCCTTCACCAAACCTCGAGAGGGTTGTAAAGACAGAAAAGTTTTTTCACAAGACGACAGAAGAGGGTCATTTTTGCTTTAACCTGGATTTGTTGCTTTCCTGATGACAGTAAGTCAAGAGTAAAAAGAATGATCAGAAGGTGCATTCCTGCAAGCTTTGCCATCTAATCAAACCTTCAAGCAAAGATGGCCGCTATCACTGCCCAAATTTTTCATGAGATACAGCTGAGGACACCTGATGACCATCTACTACTTTAAGGTCACCAGCCTTTAATCATCTTCAGCTGCATCTAGACCTGTTCCAATGGCTAATCTCCAAATTTCTAGAGAGATCCATGTTGTCCAATCAACTCATTTTGAACTTCATCCCTTGTAGGCCAGTCGAAGCTTTGCTTTTGTAGAAAAAGCTCTTATCTATAACCACTCTTTCCTTTTATAGATCTTTTTCCTATTGCATGGGACCCTGTGTGTGGTTGCTACTGGCTCTTTTATTAGTCTGGGTTCATTTTGCTCCCCATATGCTCCTGTTACACTGCATACTATTCAGCTGTTCCCTGGCAACTGTATTTTTTTTATTTACATCAAGCATGCTTTGCAGTTTGAAATGCCTTGTTTTCAGTGTACACACCATGAGAATCAAATAGCACACATCTATTGCTGTCAGCAGTTAGACCATGGCATCCAAGGCATGATTAAGGGATACCCCTAGGCTAAGATACTGGTTGGCAAAGGCTGAGTTCAGTCAACCTCAATCATATATACTAAGCAAAACTGCATCGTCCATGTGCCACTAAAAGCCTAATTATGCATCTCCTATGCATTTGTCACAGCAAGAACCTTATCTCTAGGTTACAGGCAAGAAATCAAATGAAGAGTTTTAGTGACTTCTAGGCCAGCAATGTTCCACCAATATCCCCATGGGGTGTCTGCAGCCTCATGAGGGGCTTCCTTAGGAAGAAGCAGCATGCTCCAGGCTGCCCTCCTTCCCAGGAGCACCTCGAGGTCAGGCTGCCTTTCTAAGCAGCTGTCCTGGTCATGAGTGTGAGCAGTCAATCGAGCAAGCCTGGGTTGCTACAGCCTGTACTGCTCCTATCTGGTGTAAAATCTGAGTCTCTAAAAGGGATACTGGAAGTTTCTTCACCCAGCTGTCACCAGTCAATTACACTTAAGTGAGTTAAACATTCACATCGGCATTATGTTAGCAACATTAGCATCTGCTTCTTTATCAATATGCCTCATTAAAAGTAGGCAAATAATTATTTCCAAGAGTGTATTGCAGTCATTTACACACAAGGTGTGTTGATGCTACCAGAGAGAGCTTATACAGACTAGACACAGGAGTTGTCTAGAAGCAGCACTGAGCCTGAGTGGAGTAACCAGGTTACACAGCAATCCTACTGTTACCAGCAAGGATGCATTTGGATCTTCTCAGGTGCCAGGGCTAACAACCCTAGGAAAGAAAAGACCTTGCACACATCTGCCTCGGGTGCTGCAATGAGCTTTCCTTTTGCTTTGTGAGTTTTGCCACATGTATTCTGTTATTGATGACTATCTGGCAGAGATGCATCTAAACAGTTCTGAAGGCAAATTGTGTCCTTTAAATGCCATTCTTGTTGCTCTGCCGTGAGAGGAGTCAGCTAACTGAGCTAACACAGACTGTGATACTGCAGCTGAGCGATGTTTGTCCCAAATAGCTGGAGTTTGTCATTAGAAAAGCTGGCTTCATTAGCCTGTTCTGTGGACTCCTAGGTAAGTGAATATTTGGGGCCTAGGGAATTGGTGCCCCACCCTACAGAAGTCCACATGTGACTCAAGTCCTGTGACGAGTGACTGAGGGAACTGAGGCTGTTTAGCCTGGAGAAATGTGGTGCTAGGGGACATGGTCTAGTGGTGGACTTGGCAGTGCTGGGTTAGCAGTTGGACTTGATGATCTTAAAGGTCTTTTCCAACCTAAATGGTTCTATGATTCTATGCACTCTAACAGCAAAGCTATGGACAAGCATGGAGACCTTCTGTTAGAGGTTTTCACTTTATCAGGATACCAACTTTTTGAGCAAACACTGTAGGTAGCCTTGACCTGGCAGTTTGAGAGCAGATGGTCTGAATAGCTTATCATTGCTTTGGCTTTAGTTACCAGGGCTGGGACACCTCTTGCAGGGGGGCTGGATACAGCCTTTCATGTGAAAGGCAATGGCCAAGGACCTTGAAGGAACCTGAATTTCCCCATATGCCTTCAGCCTTACTTTTGTACATTTAGATATGTTACCGATAGCAGGGCAGTTTGACAGCATAGATTAACTCAGAGATGTGAGTAACTGAAACCTGAGATGATCCTGTCTTCTCAACTTACACCACACAGCAGCAAGAGCATCTCAGCTCCTCTAAGAATGTAGAAAAGGTACATTAATGAATCCCAAAAATATTTAAAAGTAACAGAATGAAAATGAGTAATAAGTTATTTTACAGCTTTACCACAACCTAACATTTAAGATAGGGTGTTAATATTATCAAATGCTACAAAAGACTATCTCACACTGTCTAAAAGCCTGGCTTAGGACGCATGAGCACTGCTAACTGGAAAAATGTTAATTGCTGTTAACACCTGACACATGTTCTTCCTCTGAACTTTCTGCTTAGTGCAGCTTTTTTGAAAGGATGAAGCAAATTTTGTCAACTAAATTTTGTCCCTTCAGGGCCACTTACCTGCCACAGAGTACTTTGAGCCAGAGCATCCTTTGGGGGCCATTTTGAAGTAGAATAACGTCGTCTGCCCAGCTCTCTCCTTCCCCTATGTGGTCTCTGCAGTAAGAGCGTTGTGGCTGCTTCTCTAGGCTCCACTCTGCAGGGATTTAACTTCACAGCTCTGTGATCAGTGAGGAGTTACCCCCATCATTACCCCGTAAGGATTAATAGCTGTCAAAGGGTATTCAAAGTCAGTGGTCAATCTGTGGCCTTTGGAAACCTCTTAGCACAGAGGGATCTCAGGTGAAGTGGGGGGGAGTATTTTGGCTTTTGCATGCTGCAGTGGGTGTGCCTTTATATCAGACCATCACAGTGCAAGGTGAAGGAAGCAGGTCAACTTGGCTCCACCAGCCCTGTCACCAGTAACAGATAATAGACCAGTGTGTGGATGCTGTAGGAATTATGTCTGCCTATGTCCTCAGTGCCTTCTCTTGCCAATTCAGGAATAACAGTCTTCTACAATACTGTGAAAAAGGGCCTGGGTGCATTAACATGTTTGTTATTGTGAAGGAGAGCAGCAGCAGAAAAGAGTAAAAAAGGCTTGCTCAGAGGAGAAAAGTGCCCTGTGGTTGGTGGGACAGAGGATACTTCTACTGGCCAAGTGAATTTCCCCTGTATATTTTACAAAGAGCAGTTGTATCGTTAACAGGTTGAATTCCAGGCGCTGTGGCTGAAGCTGTCACACAGCTCTGTCACGGCTTAAGTGCTTCACTCTGGGACCATCTTCTCACCCCAGCAGGCAGGGCTCTTAGTTGTGCCCTTGAAACATGTTTACTTGACCTTCCTGGCTGTATATCTGGTCAGGCTGAAACCAAGTATTTAAAACAGCGTGTGATGAGCCCTATGTGACTACAAAGGAGTTTCTGTCTCCTCACAGCTGGATGCAATTTCCCTGCTGCTGTGGTCAGCCAGATGCTGACAGTATGTTCCATTGCTGTCATCAGTGTTTAACAGGTGTCTGAAGATCTGGTAGGAAGAGGTTAAGAGAAAAAGACTCTGAAGTCCTCCCAGCCAGGTATCTATTTCTGTGCATGCATGTACAGTGCCTGGCACAGCAGTGACCATGATCTCACTCAGCATCCCTGGGGCAATACCTTTTAAATGCCATTACTTTGCTATAATGATGTTGATGTTTAATGGACAAATGATTCCAGGCAAAAGAACACAGTATATTTCATAAACTAAGGCAAAGCTTTAAGGGAACAAGCTGGAGATGAGTCTTTCTTCTAAGCAGAGGGTAAATGGATTTTCTGATCAAGCAGGCCTTCAAAATGACCTCACAGTCATGTTTTTCCAGGATTCATATTGGGATCTGCTGTGTCTGGTTTGCTCAGGTGAGTTTTCACAACTAGCCAACAAACAGACATCTCAAGAGGATTTGTCTTTTTATGATCTTCACTTGAAATGCAGGATTCAGAAGAGAATGAGATCCTGGCACTAAAGAAAAGAGCCACCCTCTCTACAAAGGGCCAGCAGTGCATGAGCCTGAGTGGAGTGCAGACTACTCCAGCCCCCCAAACTGGGGTTACCTCTCTCAGGTTGACTTTCTGAACCTTTACCTGTGCCACACTAAGCCATCATGCAAGATGGTTTATCCCCTCTTAGGCTGTCAATAGTCTTTAATGACAGCCCAAGAAAAATCTGTCTTCTATCCCAGTGGTGGTGGGATACTTTTTTTTATTTAAAACTTTTAGTGATTATTTCTGTAATGAGAAAATGTGTCCAGGCAGAAACAGATTGAAATCATTTTCTTGGTTTACACTGTACACTGCAATGATTATATGAAGATAGCATATGGGACCATGATGCTATGTAATCCAAACCCTGTCCTCAATCCACCCTGTGACTGCCCAGAAACAATTCCAATTAGGCCGAACGCAATCAAAGGATGCTTTTCATCTTTATGTCATCACCCAAACTCACTATATTTTGCAGTTATTTAATGCTTTATGCCCTTTCTTTCAAAATGTTGGATATGCTTATCCCTCTCCAGGGATAACAATGGAGGCCAGCTCAGCAACCTGCTGGTTGCAAGGAGCAAGCAGGAGCCTAGAGCTGAGATGAAATAGTTCAGGTTGTTTTTGGAACCCTTGGGTTGTTACAAGGTGGGATGCTCTCCCTAAATTTGTTTGCAAGGCTTTTTGCAAACTTCCCCTCTACCAGCTCACCTTTGTGAGTCATGGTACCCAACAGCTGAGGGGCATGTGGGATTTGCAAGTGCTTATTACAGAATTTCCCCGGAACTATAAAGCTTGAAACATATTTTGTGTTTTTCTGGGCACACCCTGGGAGCAGTCACCAAACGAGGCTGTAAGAACTCAGGGTAGGGACATCTTTCCTTGGGTGTATTGATTCAGGAGCTGGCACAACAAGGTTTTCAAGCCTAATTTAATAATTACTTGCTCTTAATAATTACCACCTGTGCACAAATAATTATGTAGGATAGCTTTAACAATCTGTTGGCCTGAAAGGTGCTGTTAATGCCGGGCACCCTGTTTACTCAGGGACTATATCCAACAGTGCTGCAGAGCTCCCTGGCCACGTAGCCAGGGGATGCATGCTGCCTAGTCCTGCAGCTGGGGAGAAGGGATGTCAGAGCCTCCATCCCCTGTCAACAACAGAATTTGGCTGCTGGAGCAGGCTGGACTCAGCTCAGAGGCAGCCAGCTATTCCCAGCTCTGCAGTGGCTCCACGGTTCCACCATCAAAATTAAATGTCTGTCTGACTGAGCTGCTTACACCAGAAATGCTAAATTATAGTGTAAAGCAAACCTCCAGAAGGCTTGAATTGCTTAGAAGGGAATTTTACTGTGTCTCTGGCATTCTCTGCATACTTCCATCATGGTTCTCCCAATAAGACATCCCTGTTGTTTTTTGTCTGATTGAAGAATACATGCAACCTCAAAACAAAATAAATATGCACATACTTAGCTACTATACAGAAATGCTGCCATTTAATTTGTGAACGTATGTTAATATATTTACATATACACAGCCACTATATGTAGCAGAGTGTGACTGATGTTAAGCTGCCCCCAGAAATTCGGGGTTGTCTAATTCAAATTACAACAATATTTTGGATTCCTGCCCGAGAAGCCTTGTTGCACACCCCTGATGTTACCAGCACTAGTGCCTCCCTGGTACAAGGGGCTTCAAAAGTCATAGGCAGATGCTCTCCACCCAAATGGCACCCATTGGGAAGAGTTTCTGAGCCAGGAAAGTCTGGCAAACCTGCATGTTGTGACCTGTTCTCATACAGATGTAAGCAGAAGTATTAATCTGTTTTAGTGAAACAGGCTAAATAAGATAGATAAGAAACCAGGACAAATTCTGGAATGTATGATTTATTTTGATGTCAGGGTAGGAGCAAAGCATATCTCATTACTGCTAACCATCAGTCTTCAAGAACCTCTGTCCTGAGTTTTCCACATATGCTCCTAGACGACAAATTCAGAACTCACATTGATGCTGAAGTGTCTTCTGTGAAATATTTACTTCCAGTTTGATCAGTTGTGAACAAATGGAAGGTGTTAGCATGGCATTTGTAACATTAACCAAACACTCTGGCCCCAGTCCAGAATAGAGCTCATGCCACTGAGCTGTGATCTCTGGCCAGCAAGATAAAAAAGTTTTTTACTTCTGTTATGCTTAACAGCAGCTGAGCAGCCTCAGAGCTGGGGAGATGCAGCACTAATGCTGCTGGGGTGCCCAGTTGTTTCCCTGCCACCTGCAATCCCTGCAAATCACAGAATGGTAGGGGTTTGAAGGGACCTCTGGAGATGATCTAGTCCAACCCCCCTGCCAGAGCAGGGCCACCTAGGGCAGGTTACACAGGAAGGCATCCAGGTGGGTTTTGAAAGTCTCTGGAGAAGGAGACGCCACAACCTTTCTGGGCAGCCTGTTCTAGGGCTCTGTCACCCTCACGGGAAAGAATTTTTTCCTGATTTGAGGTGGAACTTCTTGTGTTCTGGTTTGTGCCCATTGTCCCTTATCCTTTCACTGGGCACCACTGAAAAGAGCCTGGCCCCTTCCTCTTGACACCCACTCTTCAGATATTTATAAACATTGATCAGATCCCCTCTCAGACTTCTCTTCTCCAGGCTGAACAGCCCCAGGGCTCTCAGCCTTTCCTCATAAGAGAGGTACTCCAGTCCCTTAATCATCCTCACAGTCCTCCACTGGACTCTCTCCAGTAGTTCCCTGTCACTCTGGGGAGACCAGAACTGGACACAGTACTCCAGAGGTGGCCTCACCAGGGCAGAGTAGAGGGTAAGGAGAATATCCCTTGACCTGCCTGTCACACTCTTCTTAATGCACCCCGGGATACCATTGGCCTCCTTGGCCACAAGAACACACTGCTGGCTCATGGTGCATCCTCGTGCATCTCCCTCCCTGCAGGGCAAGAGTCATTTGGGAGCACTCTGGAGAAGAGCTTTGTGGAGAGTGAGGAAAGCAAGTGAAAATAGTAGAGCTTGGTAATTCTTCACAAGCTCTTCTATCTACCACCAGCTCCCAGTCTTCATACAAGGTGGGACGATATCAGTGGAAGCCTCATGATTAAGAGTCAATTCCTCACCTCTTGTAATTGCTGAACTAGTCTCCTGGCTTTTACTGCTTCTTTGTCTCCAGTCAGAAAAAAGCAGCCCCTCATTATGGCTGCTCAGCACAGCTTCCATAAATGCAGCTTTATTATCCTTCAGCATCATTTACAACTAGGAAACAGAGAAAACAAATTGCCTGTTCTTGAAGGAGAGAAGCACAGAATAAAAAGGACAGAGATGCAAAGGGACCGGTTGTGTACTGGGAAAGTAAGCTGAGGATGGTGTGGGGAAATTCCCATACCAGTGGGAGACTGGCATGTTAGACTGACATGAGGGAGAATCTTGACCTGGCACAGGCTAAGTCCTGTGAGATGGCACCCTTGTACTACTGCTGAGTCTGGGTAGGAGATGTTCAGCCACATGCTGTGGATGGAGGTGTAAGTGGTCTCTGGTACTGTAGTCAAAGTCATACAAACATCACCCCGGCTCTGCCATGTTGGATAGAAGTCTTCCTAGGCTGCTATTGGCAAATAAATGCATAGTTTGTGAAATAAAGGCTACAACAAAAAAGACTTAGATTAGAAAGTGTTGTTGGCCCTATTCTCCTTGGAGGAGCTGCACTCTGGTGGGTGTAGCTGTAGCTGACCCAATGCAGCACGATAACGCTGCTTTTCAGTATTCATAGAGAAACACAGAAAAAGTCCTCACAAAGCTACAAAAATCTTTATGAGCCCCACAGGTCAGCACAGAACCCTGACTAGGTGGTGGTTTAAATACACCGTGTTTAACCCCAATTGCAGGTTATATAGGGATGGCTGTGGTCCACTGCAGCTACAGCAATATATTCCAGCCAGGAGCAAATGTCCCAAAATTTGCCCCCATTGGCCTGGGCGCTGTGGGTGTATGTTCTGCAGGTGGTGTTTTCAGCACATCTCCCATGTTGCTTCATGTGTTCACTTTTGCAAAACCTCTAATTAGGGCATGAAATGGGCATTTTCTTGAGTGCCATGAGGCAATTGCATCTAATTTTCTAATTTGTAGTTTCAAATGCTTGTTTGCACAAGGAGTCTTGTCTGTGGGCAAGGGGGCAAGCAGAGACCACCATGCATCTGGGCTGTGGGCCTTAAAAAGCACTAACAAAATAACAAACCTTACGAAAGGGCTTTAAAAAATAGCATGACCTTTAAGAGGCAACATTACCAATAGACACCATAAAGGGAAGTAAATAGGGAGTCATTTAATTTGAGTTGATTCTCAAGTATACTGTCATTTATTTAATTTCATTTAACGTTAATTTTAATTAGCTCACATCTGTTGCAGAGATTCACAGGACTGACTTAACCTGTGAGCTTTGGCTGATTTTCCTGGCAGTCCTCTATATCAATTGCAAAACCCCACTACACTGTAATTCTACACATCTAATGCTCCTTTGGGAAAGGAGCAGGGAGAGGATGAGCTGTGCAGTTGTTTGATGTACAGCTACAAGACCTATAGATTCTGTGCTGACAAGAGGGAAACAGCTCTGACACACATGACAGAGCCTAGCCAGAGCTATAATTCATCTTATATTGGCCCATGTGCAATTTTCTGTAGAAATGAAGATGTGAAAACACTTCCGTGACTACGGGATGAAATTTTAAAGCGTTTTGGCCACTACTCTCAGTTCTTTCTTTCCTTGTACTCTTATGACCAGCTGAAGCCTCCTTTTCACATTGGCTTATGGGAAGTGAATTTTAAGACTGTGAAATAGTCCACACTGGAAAATTGCACAGGGGACTTGAATAAGCCAAAGAAAGATGATTTTTCGAAGCCAGATTATATTTTTCAAAGCTGATGTTATGCATTGTGATGATTTTATATGGATGTAGTGTTGCAGTCTATGGGAACGTTTTAGCAGAATTGAGATCTGAATGCTCTGAATACCCCAAACACAGCTCTTGAATGAAAGGTGCAACAATTTAAGAAAACCAATCACTAATTTCCCTTTCTTTCAAAGAACTCCCTTTTCTGTAATTATACTTCATAAAAACACATGTACTCATGCCTGCTTATTTAGTGGCTGGGCCTAAAAGTCTCGAACAGGACCATTAAACCAGACAAGAACAAATAGATGATACAGTTGCACCCATGATGGGCTTTGTTATCTCTGCACCTGAGCACTGCAATTTATAGCACACTCATTTTTCAAAGGGGGTTACCTATGTCAGGCTTACATGGCCCTTAAAGAGAAGTCTTTGATATTTTAAAAAAATTCCATTTATTCCTAGACTGAAATCTAAGCCTGACAGACTCATGGGCTAAATTAATTCCTTAAGCCCTTTGCCCAGTGATAGAACTTATCTGAAGCAGAAAATGGAAATGTACAGTGTGCTTTACAAAGCTGATCAAAGATCCCCCAGAAAGTGCTGAAGCATTCAGAATGAATGATCAGCTCTCATGGATAAGAAAAGTGGATATTTTAATTGCATCAATTATTCACTACCAATTATTTCCGAGAAGTCCTTTATGTCTGGGAGATTGAGAGGCCTATCTGTGTATGTTAAAAGAGGCTGAGTTTCCTATTATTTTTCTGTGTACACCAAGTTAGCTGTGGTGATAGTTCACATAGAGAGATGGAGGAGCCTGATAAAGTTTGGAGCTGACAGCTACTGTGTGGCTCCTTCCCTACTAAAACCCCAGAGAAATTAATAGTGTGATAGGAAACTGCTGCTTACTGAGCTGGCCTTTAAAAAAACGAAAACCAAACAATCTCCTGAAGAAGACAACCACGTGCTGTATTTTAACATACTTATATGTTATTTTTCAGCAGAAGATAACACACACAGAGGATGCTAACATAAGCCATTTCTTTTTGTTATTCTTCCAGCAGGGTATGAAATGTCTTTGTCACTGACTAATCCATCACTCTTTTCACATCCACTTCTACCCACACATGATGTGGTTTTGGGGACTTCTACTCTCCTGTGTTTTTGTCAAATTGTTCATCACTGCTGAGGAAGAGCAGTGCCCACCTGGTTAACAAGAAGGGAGCTGTCCCTCCTCAGTGCTTCTCCACCCTGTGGGAACCAGGGACCAGTGACAGGGCAGGTGGTAACAAGCACAAATAAACATAGGAAGTTCCATCTAAACATAAGGAGGAACTTTTTTACTTTGAGGGTGGTAGAGCACTGGAACAGGCTGCCCAGAGAAGTGGTGGAGTCTCTCTCTCTGGAGACTTTCTGAACCTTACCTGGACACCATCCTGTGCAACCTGCTTCAGGTGACCTTGCTGGGGCAGGGGGGTTGGACCAGATGGTCTCCAGAGGTCCCATCCAACCCCTATCATGCTATGATTCTGTGATTCTGTGTAACCCCCATGTGTCTCATCTTACACCAGCTTTAGGCTCAAAGCCAGGTGTAGCACCTGTATTGCTGGCTGGCTGGCTTTAAATAGTCCAGGCTATTGCATTTAGAATCATAGAATCATTTCATAGGGTCATTTCGTTTGGAAAAGACCCTAAGATCACCAAGTTCAACCGAACTGTGGTGCCCCCTACAGATATGAGGTTGGATTTCTCCTCAGTTAACATTAATGGGCTTGCATGGGTTAATATGAGAATTTGACTTGGGAAATGTCTGACTGTGCCACCTGAAAGGGTGACTGTGGGTGTCGACAAATCAGCCAGCTTGCTCCCACTGTTGGCTATAGATGAACCTGAGATATTGCTGCAACGTCTGGGAATGGCCTCTGCTTGCTGGCTGCTGTGCCTGGCAGAGATTGTCCACAGCATTTCACAAGGAGCAGATATGTACAGCATATACTGCTTTGAGATGTCCTCTTCCCAAGCTGTTCCCTTATCGTGCTCCATTGCCTGCGATGCTGCTGTTGTCCAGCTGTGGTTGGCATGAGTGGTTGGCATGTGTAACCCATGGCTGAACCCCAAATCTCCTGGAAAGGGTAGCTGCCACAGAGTGGTTTATGTCTCCTTAGGCAGAGCAGCAAGAGATCAGATAAGCAAAGGAAAGTCTATTTTCAAAGCTGAAGAAAGGCATCATATAGCTGGGGCAGGAAGAGCAACAGTTGAGAGGCAACCAGAGGCATTGTCAGACCCAGACACAGGAGAGTGAAGTGATTAAAGGTCCCAAGAACCAGGGGCTCTGAACTTGCAAACATTGTGGGCTTGTGACCACTTGGACACTCTATTCAATAAATGTCCTTGTGACCACTTGGACGCTCTATTCAATAAATGTCCTATGCTGAACTGATTCACATTTCTGTGTATTATGGCATTAGAGCCAGATTTTAACATTTGGGCTTTTTAAAAAATTTTTTATTAAAGGCTATGGTTGGACTTGATGAGCTTAATGTTCTTTTCCAACCTAAATAATTCTATGATGAAGTGGCAAAAATCAGCACCAACAAATAGATCCATTGTGAATGAATTTTTGTTACATTTTTAATGTGAAAAATGGATTGTAGGAAAAAGCTTGAGGTTCAAGAGAGTGTAAAACCACCCCAATGGTGTGAGCCACCTCCTTCCTTGAGAGGAATGTGGTGTTGAGCCATCAGTCATGCACTGCTGGTGCTCCTCTCTAAGGTACTTGACAGCAAACGGATTAGGGAAAAGTCGTGTGGCAGATGCCAGGGACTTTTGGCTCCTTAGCTATCTGTCCACACTGCAGCCACTGCATCTCTCTGGGGGCTCGGTGCTGGAGGAAGAGCATTTTGCAGCATCCTTTTCAAATTTTCTCCAGCTGAGAGGCAACATCCTTGCTGCTCTTGTGGCATTCTCCTTGGGTTGCCTTGAAATGCCAGAGGTACAAGGAATTTCCTCATCTCTTCTGTTGCAGCCCCTTGCACAAGGCTTTTGGGGGTCTTGCATAGTCAGGAATGCCCTCAGCAATGTGGTTTCCCCTGCTCAAGCCCAAGCAGTGTCCATCCCTGCCTCCAAAAACCCAGTAGGATCATGAAGAGTCAAAAACTAGGAGTGCGACCAACAAAGTTTATATTTAAGGTTGCAGCAGAGGACACCCCCCAGCACCAGCAACCTCAGAGGCAATGGAAAAAAGTTGAGGGGAAAGCCTTAGGCATCACTCATGGCCGTGCTTGATGCCATCCCTCACATCCATCTTTGCAAGGACACCTCTTCATTTCATTGAGCTCAAGCTCTGATGGGAACCTGGTGATATTTGAACCAGTATCTCAGCAGCTCTAAGAAGAGGCATCTCCCAAGTATGGGAGAAGGAGAACTGCACTGCTGGCAGAGTCAACAGAGGTGCCTAAAGGTGAGAATTTAGGCGAGGATGTGTGTTTGGTGATGGCATGGCACATACCCCTGCCTGTCCTTTCTTCTCTGCACCTACCAGAATGGATTCCTCTCTTCCAGAGCAGTGGATCAAGGAAGAGCAAAGCTTGCAGTTGAGGTGGTGTTGTGCTGGTTCAGCCATCACCATTTTATGCTGCCACCAGTTGCCTGATCACACAGGCCAACGCTGAACTCAGCAACATCCCCTCAGAAGCATTCTCTCAAACAATTCTGCCATAGGTTCCTGTGGGCCCAGCTCCTCTACTGCCCACTGCGGTGCCAGCATCATCTGCTGGACACAACAGACAGAGATGGCTCCCTCACGGAGTCACAGAATGTTCGGGATTGGAAGGGACCTTGAAAGATCATCTAGTCCAATCCCCCCGCTGGAGCAGGATCACCTAAACCAAGTTACACAGGAACACGTCCAGGCGGTCTTTAAACGTCTCCAGTGAAGGAGACTCCACAACCTCCCTGGGCAGTAGCCCTTCACATGGAAAGACACCACCAAGAGAGCTCAGCAAGACACAACCAGCCCTAACAAAAGCCACACTCAACAGGAAGCTCCTGGTTGATATAGTCCTGGCCTCATCCACCACCCCAAGCATGACCACCTGGGTGAGGGCAGAGCCACAAAAACACAGGTGGGCCAGGTTCTGCCTCTGGAACCTGAAGCCAGTGAGGGAAACAAAAGGTTGTGCTGGGTTGTGATTCATGCACAGGTCAGCTCCAACTCTGGGGCCCTAACTCAGTCCCCAGCACTTCAGGTGGCCAAGAGGCTTCAGACCCAGAAGGTATGCTAGAAAGAATCCCATAGGTTCCTTTAAACAGAAAAAACATGGAAAAGATGGAAAGGCAAAGAGGGATGGAAAAAACAGAGATTTCATAGGTTTTAAAGTCAGCTGCTTGGTCTTGTGTGGCCTGATTCAGAATCACTGTACACCAGGCGTTAGCAACAGCACTTCTGGATCCCACTAGCAGGAGACTGGAAATGGTGGCTTGGGAAAGTGTATGCTAAATTTTATAGTCAACAAGCAGAGAGGAGGTGGAATATGCACTATAATCTATTGGAACCTAAAAACAACACCTACAAGACACTTTTAAAAGAAGGCAATTTCTAGCTTATAAAAGTTAAAGCACAGCTATCTGAATGCCATTGATGGTAAGCCCATAGCTGAGGGAACTGGGATTGTTTAGCTTGGCGAAGAGGAGGCTGAGAGGAGACCTCATTGCTCTCTACAGCTACCTAAAAGGAGGTTGTAGTGAGGCTGGTGTTGGTCTCTTCTCCCAAGTAACTAATGACAGGACAAGAGGAAATGGTCTCAAGTTGCACCAGGGGAGGTTTAGATTGCATATGAGAAAGAGGTTCTTTACTGAAGGAGTGGTCAGGCACTGGAACAGGCTGCCCAGGGTGGTGGTGGAGTCACCTGGTGGGGGAGGTGTTCAAAAAATGAGTAGATGTGGCGCTTCCAGACGTGGTCTAGGGATCAGGGAGATGTTGGACAAAGGTTGGACTTGATGATCCTAGAGGTCTTTTCCAACCTAAATGATTCTGTGATTCTGTGATCTTCCATTCTTTAGATGTAAAAATATCCTTGCTGAAAAAAACCCATCTCTGTATTATATGGAGATGATTAAGGAAATTCTAGAACAAGTCACTAAAAGCCATCCTGTTGTATCAATCACTTAAGGTCCTTGTAATAGGCCATGCTTATTAGCATTTTATACTTTGTGATAAAAATAGAAGTATCTATTGATTTGTTTATGATCTTCTACATAGCCCAAACCCAAGCAGATCACTCTCAGCTTAATGATCAGGAAACATCCCAGACTCATGCCCATGCTCCTGTGCACATTTACTCATCAGGATGGAGGAAACAGTTGCCTTTGATGATCTCATTAATTAGATCCTAGGCAAACAATCAAGTTATTGTGGTGCCTTGGCAATCACCGCGTGCCATCTGAGCCATCGTGTGCACATGCTCTGCTTGCAGGAAGAACTGAAAAAATGGATTGGCCTGAACTTCATGTGAGCTCATGGGTTTCCCAATGATCCAGTTAGTGTGTCTGCAGAAGTCACTGCTCTTCCCCTAAGCTGCAGCAACCGTCTGCCCTTGCTCTGGCTGCCAGATGAAGCAGGGCTGGCCTAAACCACAAGGTGCCATGTTCCTGCAGGCTCTGCTGCCCAGCTCGTGCCTGGATCCTCATCTGAAAACAAGGTTTCTCCAGGCACATCCTCGCCCCTCCTGGCACTGAAAACACTGGCAGTCTGCTGGCTCCTGGTTTCAGTGTGCTGGAGAAATGAACCTGTTTCCTAAGCATTAACAACAGTAAATAAATACTGTGTTTGGCCACACCATCAAAGTTAGAGACATGCTAGCCAAAGTGACAGATGACAGCAATCTGTTCAAACAGCCACTTAAATGAGATTTCAGAGAGCATCTCTCTTCTCTGTCTTCCTCTCTATGAGGCTCTGGGAGGGATGTCTTAACACAAGACTTTGCAGGGAATCAAAAATGAGAACATGTTCTCCTTACCTCTTCTAGGTGCGAGAAACCCATTGACAACTACATTACAGCCCTTTATTCACATAAAGTAGACACAGTCCTTATACCTCAGAGGTAGAGGTAATTGACTATGGTGTCAACTTGACCAAACCTTGATGCTCTGACTTTCTAGCACTGGCACTACTTAATTTAGAAACCACCAGCTTTAAAAACTTTAATATATGTCTGGTAATGGAGCCATGGCCACATCTCCTGCAGTCCTGAACTGTCCTGGCTCCATCAGAGTCAAGGGGCTCTGCCAGCTGACAGCAGCTTAGGTACAGAGGACTTGGCCTCTGGGCTGCCTCATGTAGCTTCTGCCAGTGCAGCAGCAGCATTAAAGCCCATTGCCCACCTCATGGAGAAACAAAGGGAGAGTGATTTCTTCAGACCCCATCAGCAATGACCTGTTTATCTTTATGCTCTGGTGTTGCTTATTTTACAAAGCAGAACCATTGAGAGTTGATACGAACATTACTGTACAAGGATGTGGGCCTCAGCTGGATTTAAAATTAATTTAGGGTTTAAATTACCTGTTTTCCCCTATAACACTTGGAGATCCTTCCCTGGGCTTTGTTACCAGGGTCTGGTGCAGGAGAACCTCAAAGGGGTGACTAGGCTCACCATAGAGTGGCCCATGCAGTCCCTCACATGGAAACTTTGCACCGGTTTGGGTAGCTCTCCTTTATTTGGGAACGTGATGGCCACTGTTGTTAATCTATCCTTTGAAAGTACACTTCCAAACCAAGATGTCTAATTTTCAAGATGTGGTTATGTGCTTTCATCCTTCCCCTGGTAAGATGAGCAGGTTGAAATCATTTGCACTTCACAGCTGTGATGCCAGGAAGAGCAGGGACCCCAAACCAGGTCTCTCTGAGCCTGGGGCAGACACCCATTCTCCAGCCATGCTGCCTAATAATAATAATAGCTCTTGTGAGCTACAGTGTCTCCATCAAATCTAATTGAATTCATTTTTTTCCTGAAACAACTCATTTAAAGAAATGCCAGATGATGCCAGAGCTGCAGCCTGAGCATTTGTCTGCACTTGTGTGTGTCATTGCACCAGTCTCCTCTCATGTTCTCCCATCACCTGTACAAAGTTTCCAGCACAGCAGTGGGTCATTTTTTGTGGACAACAGCAAATTTGAAGGAACAAACCTGGGCAGCAGGGCAATGCCTGAAGCCAGCATAAAGGCTGGGTACATGGCAAGTGGGCAACAGGACTTCCTATCGTGGGACAAGCTTGTGAAAATCAGTGGTTCCTAGCTAAGCAAGAGAGGGCAGGGAAAAGGTTTTACTTCTGGGACCCAGTGGGAGCTCCCTGTAGATGTCTCTTGGCACTAGGCAACTGGCTCCCTTATTTTCTCTCACAATGGTTGTGACGGGCATTCTTCCCCCCTGCCCTTTTCACACATGCAGATGTTCCTTAAAATGAGACACAATTCTGTGGAATTACTGAAAATATAGGTGCCAGAAAATGAGAGCTTCTCATTACCAGTCAGTGTAGCCCTCATAGAAAAATGACTTTCATAGTTACTTTACCCCATGTAATTACATGACAAAGTCCCATTTAACATCTCACTACATAACGGCAACTTTCTATTTCAAATCAGATTAATGTGAAGTTACCCAGCCATTTTAAGAGATAATAGTTGTAATTAAGGTGTTTCTCATGATGCGTTCCTATTATAATGTGGCAGATGATTCTCTGATAGTCTTGTTGGCTGCATTAGTCACAATTGTTTTCATTAATATTGACACTATTCTCTTGCCACATAAACAAAGGAGATTAATCAAAATATTGTGCTGATCTCATATGCTTTGAGCCCTTCTTTTGGGCTGGCACTCAATTCTTAGCTTTCAGTAGAAATAAAAAGCAGTTTTTGTAAGATGTGCAGGCAGCTTCACCCATATTATTTAAAGCAACATTGTGAGAACAGAGGGAGATAATTATTTTACTGAAAATCTGAAAACAAAGCACCAGTGAAATTTAAGTGTTACGATTTCTAAACATCTCATCATGGCTCCAGTTTGTGTGTCAGTGATGTGAGATTGCCAGAATGTGTTCAGACTGGGGAATGAGGTGAGTGTGTACATGTGGGTTCATTATTCTGGGGAAAAAATTTCACAGACCAAGGGACAACTGGCACATAAGCAATTTGGGATTGTGAGGCTGGCTCCGAAATTGAGGATCTCCAGTGGCAGATCTCCATGGTGATGACTTGGGATGAGCAAGTGGCTTGTTGAGTTCCAGAATGATGGGAGAGAAGATTGTCTCTACACCACCATTTCCAGTAAAACAAATGAAGTTAAACGAGGGGTGGATTTAAGTTAAAAAGCCCTATAAATGTTCATTTTTCATGAGTATCAGATCTACACAGTCAACTGAAGCTGTCAGAGACAGCTCTCCTGAACAAAGCTGTCATGGCAAGTCATCCAGAAAAAACCTATGTCAAGTGCTAAAAATGAGAAGGGACGAGATGAGCAGGGAGCATGACAGGAGAGCAGGGCATGGTCTCACATAACTCACAGAGGAAAGGGAGGCAAAGGAAATTCACACATTGATTGCCAGATCCAATAGCTTGCCAAATAAACAAGCAAAGGAAAAAAAACAAGCATAAAATGACACATTTGGGAGCACTGTGCATATTGACCTCTGTGCTTGTGGTAGCTAAATGTCTTTTGGAAATATACCTGTCAACTATGATGATATAAGTCAGTTAAAATTGATTTCAGTAGATTCTCATGCTATGAAGAAATAGGAAACTGTGATTCTCTTAATCCCAGTTTTCCAAAGAAAAACATGAAAATACCAAGGGAAAATAGTCTTGGCAAACATTTTCTTTCTAGCTACCAAGATGCAGGCTCCTCAGTAATGTGATATCCACAGAGTTTTGTTGGCAGAAGATGCACTGATCGAACAGCCCCAAACCTTCCTTATATATCCTCAATGTACTTACAGCACAGAAGGCATCACGTTGTGTAAATTTTTGGGGGTTGAGAGGTGAGATGTTTCTATATAACTAACATAAAACAGGTATTTTTGTGTAACCATTCAAATGTGAAAGAATATCTCATGTTTTGATACATAAGAGAATCCACACTGCACATCAAAGTACCCTTTGAATTTGCAAAAAGGCAAATAACTATGTTTTATTGCCTAGCTATATATCTATAGCGGCCTAAAGGGATGAAAACACCAGAGCCTGAGGCTGAAGGGCCTTATACCTCACTCACTTCTGAAGTGAAAATAATTTAAAAAAACCCCAAAACTTTGCAAGCAAGGAACACGTCTTCTCTGTGGGAAGCCTCACAATGCCTGCCTCCTGCCATAACACTGACTTTTAGAGGCTAGGGGTTTAGAAGACCATGGCTCACTAATAATTACTTTGCTGACCTTTGTAAGGTGGGCTGAAAGGCTGCTGCAGCTCCTGACATTTTGTTTTGCTGATAGAAGACCTGCAGCTCACTGAGGCTGCAGTCCCACTGGGATATGGCTCTCCCCTGTGGTCCCTGCAAACAAGACTCATCTCCTGCTCTCTAGTCTCTGCTCTGGACACAAAAAAAATATCCTCATGGGAATGCAAAACTAAATAATTTTTTAAAAATCATAAAACCCCACTCTTCTGAGTTCTCTGTATAACCTTTTAATCCATGATCCCCAATTACTTTTTGCTAACATTTTGTAAAATACTCTTATTAACTGAAGGCTTTGCACTCACTTAAGTAAAGCTAATAAAACTAGTTGTGTGAACTTGCAGAAGAGAGGAAGGCTTTGGCAAAACCAGTTTTTTAAAAAAATACCAGATCTGTACAGAAGAAATAAAATAAATTGTGACACCAACACATCAAATTAATTACTGTTCAGTGTCTGTTGAATAAAAATTATTGGCTGTAGAGGATGTGAACAGCTTAAGGTTTCAATAAGCAAGAACTGTTGTATAATTCTTGAAACGAGAGCTGTGGTTGTATACAGTCCTAAAAAAATAATTTTAATTTCAGGTTAAAAGTTGCTGTATTTTTGGTGAGACAGGGCAGAATATTCTTGAATTAATACTTCAATAAATGAGAAGAAGTTCTACTGATATCAGTAGGTTTAAACAGAGGTGAAACAGAATTGACCTGTTATAACTGAAAAACATAAATAACACAAAGATCATATATCTACAAGTGGAAATATATTGTAGGGCATGGTACAGAAATTGCTCTCATGCCCAAAGTAATAGAAACTGTAGTTTAAGAAATTAATAACAGTAATGAGAATGATATTAGGACTGAAAGAAGAGAGAGAAACAGAAGAATATACTTAAAGGCATAATTATTTAGGCGGGTAAGTCACATTCCAATTGAGCTATGATGAAACAATGACTGGTGATGTGTCCCACTAAATTTGTTAAAAGTTGTTAAGGACGGTGATAAAGCATGTCTGACAAACAGAGGTGTGTGAGATTTCTCTGCTGGCCTCCTATCTGTTCCTCTGCACTCCTGACCACAGCTCTCCCTCAGAGGGATGTGAGCATCCATGAGTAAAACTGCATCCCTGCCTGCTCGGGGAGCTGCTGCTAAGGCCTGACTCCCTCTTGATCATTTTCTGAACCGTTGAAAAGCTCTGTTATTGTGGTTGTGATTTGTGTTGCTTCCAGGGTGATGAAAAGCAGTTTTGGAGTTTAAAGTCCTGGTTTGGTACTGGCGTTAAACATGCACTTTGCACATCATAGAATCATAGAATGGTTTGGGTTGGAAGGACTTCAAAGATCATCTGGTTCCAATCCCCCTGCCATGGCAGGGACACCTCCCAGTAGACCAGGTTGCTCAAAGCCCCATCCAACCTGGCCTTAACACCTCTAGGGATGGAGCATCCACAACCTCCCTGGACAGCCTGTTCCAGTGAAGAAAGGATTATTTGCTGTGATAGCGTAGGTGTGGCACTTTCTGAATATCCAGTCAAAGCCTTTGGAATATGGAAATACGGGGCAAAAATGCTGCTGCTGCTGTCATTGGACTCCAGGATCACACTTATGGCCCGGGAGTGATGGGAAGCTTTAAGTTCAATAAAGGTTAAAAATATTTACTAACTCTTATGGATTTAAAAAAATAAGCATGTACTTAAGAGCTTTGTTCTAATTAGACTTCTGTCCTTCCAGTTTTTCAGTTTATGGGAACCTTGTGTATTATTCCAGTTTAGGTTGGAAGAAACACCGGTAGGCATCAGAAAGTCTCTCACCATTTATTGTTTTACATAAAATGGCTACAATACATGGTCTGCCAGTCTGTGACAGATGGCTTTCCATAATAACACATAAACTCCAATCTTACTGAATTCCTGTGATTGCGATTTTTTATTTCTGCACAAATACACTGTCACCCATCCAATATTTTAAGTGCACAAAGTGTGACGCTCACCAAAGTAATGATTCCACACGCATGAGGCCACCATCAGAAACACCTGGCACTGCACTCTGAGAGCACGGACACGGCATTGTGAAGGAGATGGATGTCCCTATCCTAGGGGATGGGCAGGGGGACATTTCATGGGGACAGGAGAAGAATGGCAACCCCCTTTTCTGAGCAGCTGGTGTGCTCGTGGGCAGAGATATGCTGAGGGGACCCACAAGCAGCAGCAGCAAATGAACACCACAAGGGCTTGGCTGAGTGGGGAGACCTTCCATATGACTCCCACTCTGCCACATCTTCACACAGCTGCTCTCCGACCCAGCTTCAGGATGCCCTGGCTCCCCACCATCCACATGGCAGCACAGACACACTTCTACAAGGAGCAGCAAGCAAATCTCACAAGGGAAACACAACCACGAGCACCATCCCAGCTACGGGTTAATTTTAAGCCCAAGACACAAAGCCAGTTCAGATTTCTGAATTTTGCCGTCCTTGTTCACATCGCAGTGGTTGAGCAGGATCTGGCGGAACTTGTCCAGGTCCACCCCGCTAATGCTGGGCTGCAGGCAAAGAGAAAAACAGAGCTGAGAGAGAAAATGGCTCAGGATTTCCCCAGCCCTCTAAAGCAACAGGCTGTGCAGCAGCTGAGAAATCCACTCAAGGGGGGGTGATCAAACAGCTTGAACCCACATCAGCTTATTTGCAGTAGGGGAGCAAAGAGAGAATGGGGAAAGGGCACCCTGCAAAAATAGAAGGGATAAGGGACTGTGAGTAACTGTATGGAAATGCAACATGATTTTTATGCTTAGTCACAGGCATCAGTATCTGATCTGTACCAAACAAAAGTCTGCAGGAAGCTGTGCAATACAGATCACTGCACTACTGGACCTGTGCTTTCATCTGGTTTCCTCTCTCAACCCTGCTACATGAGGAGTGATGTGGCATTTCTGTTGGCAGGCTGCTATTTTACAGGCAAGTCATCAATTTAAAAATACCTTTAGTGGACCAAATGAATGCTAAAGACACATTTTACAGGCTACGCTGTCTCTGCATGCTCCTAATGCTGCACCATTTCCTCTGCTTCCCGCTTTCTCAGGAGATCAAATTCACATGCACAGCTTGTGGTGCCCAAGGATGATGCTGATGAAGACCCTTAGGAAAAGTATAAAGTTCCCTCCTTCTCACACACATGCACAGAGCACAAAAAATCACCATTCTGCCTGTCCTCATACCCTTTCCCTGCATGCCACGTGGCCATAACATGTACACACAGCCATCAGCACATGAGCTGCAGCCTCTGCTACATGAAGAGGGGAGTGCAGGCATCCCTGCATTGGGTCACATCGTGTGGAAATGCAGCAGCTTATGTTCAGAGGGGAGGCAAAGACCAGGCTGTATTTGCATCAAAAGCTCTCTCTTGGCCTGCATCTATAAACTCAAGGTAATGCAATGCAGATGGATTCTGGTGTCTGTAAGAAACTGGTGACACTCTGGGCATGGTGTTAGAGGTAGAGGTAAGTCATTTTCAAGTGTAGCCCTGTGATGAGCTAATGAACCATGAGGGCATATTGGCAGTTTCTGAGTGAAAGTGTACTTATTTGCCAAGCAGAATTTCTGTGAGATGGTGAAATGCTCTATTGTGTTTATGCTGAGACCATGACATTCATTTCTGCTGCTGTTCCAAGTGAAATTTGACTCTATGTTCTCACTAACCTCTCTATCTACATAACTTTATCAAAACAAGCACCTTTCTCTCAGAAATAGAGGGTTTTAACAAATAGAAAGACCCATGAAGCTACCTTGACCAGTTCCATCATGTCTTTGACAAACCCATCCACTTCTGGGCCTTCAAGTGCTCCTGTTTTACTCTGAAAGATGGATAAACATAAAAATGCTCCAGTGAGTCAAAAACAATACAAGGTGTACTAGTCAGTAGGCCCACCTGGTAACCAACCTTTATAGCATAAATATCATAGAATCATCAAATGGTTTGGGTTGGAAGAGACCTTAAAGATCATCTAGTTCCAACCCCCCTGCCATGGGACACCTCCCACTAGATCAGGTTGCTCAAAGCCCCATCCAACCTGTCCCTTCCAGGGAGGAGACATCCACAACTTCTCTGAGCAACCTGTTCCAGTGTCTTATCACCCTCACAGTGAAGAGTATTTTCCTAATATCTAAGATCTGTTCCTTTTTCCAAAACCTTCTTTTGGCCTCAAACAGGAGCAACATCTCCCACCATTTTGTGAGGTTTGCTAGTCACCACCCTGAGCATGTTGTGCAAGTGTCAGAAGTGGCACTGAATTGCTGATTTCTAACAACAGGCAGTTAGGTGGTCATGCCTGTCATGGACCAGACTCCCTAAATAACCCTTGGTTCAATACTGGAAGGGGTTTTATTTTTCAAGGTGGTGGTGATGCAGGTCCTAAACTGCCAGAGAATGAGAGCGCTAAATCCATCACCCCCTCTACATCCTTTGCTCTTCCCTATACAGGGAGATAGTACTGGAGAAGCACTGGCCATGGCAATGGAGAAAGTCAGATTGGGTCCTTTGCCATGAGGTCTCTGAACATCACTCCCTTGTGTCCCTTACTCCTGACCCTGGCAGTTGGACCACTCTGGCCCATGGGCCTGGGGACAGCTGCAGGTCCTGAGTGACCCCCACAGCACTGTGTGGGAGGGAGAAGTCTCAGCAGTATGTGCTAAATCTTTGTCATTTGAAAACCACAAGAGAATGGCCTCTGGGACTCACAACGTCATAGTGTGCAAAGATCTTCTCAAAATCTCTCCTCCTTTCTTCTGTGCTGCAAGCCTGCATGTGGAGAGGACAAGCAAATGAAAAAGAAAAAAGGAAAAGTTTCACATTTTGGCCCAGGTTATTTCACCTGAGAGAGATGAGATTAATGCATCAAAAAATAGCACTACTTACATCCATTTTAAATTGAAGAAGGAAATTTTCCTGGAGTGCCAGAATCCTGTATGGAGAGATTTAAATTACGATCTTTCTGCTTTATCATCTGCACGCAAACTATTCTCTTCTGGTTTGAAAAGCAAAGGGATTTTAGATTATAGGCCTTTAAAACAGCAAATTGCCTGCGGGGTTATTTATGGAGGGCCGTTATGGGAACATGTGCCCCTCCCTGTCTGGTGGAGAATGGCGGGTGCCCTTTGGCTCATTGCAAATGTGTTTCTTAGCACCACTGCTTTTCCCAGAGCATCTCTGGTGGTCCAGTGCAATGGATGTTGTCAGCTTCTGAAGCAAGAGCTACCAGACAATCATTCCTCACAATCCTGGATTGCTGTGCTGCACTAAAAGAAAGAGTAATTTATCACTCTCTGTTGAGGGGAGAATTGGTGGTTGTAAAAGGCCAAAGTATTGGTGGCCTGTGCACCAAGACTGGCCAAATTCCTCTTCTCTCCCCTCTCAAAGTCCCCCACAGCACTGGTAAAACCTTTTCTCTCTCTATCTGCTCTGCTAATTCCGAGGGGTTTAGAGCCTGTGACACTGGGTGTGCTGAGCTGTGTCCACACTGATGGGTTTAGGGTGTGAGAAATGTAATTCCAGAGGAGCCTCAGCTGGCCTGGGTCAAAGGGGCCGTAGGGAACCACATGTAAAAGGAGACTACAACAGCAACCCCCTTTAGATATTCTCCTTTGTTTCTCTTCACATATTGAGTGGTCAAAGGGAACTGTGGCATACACAGCAGTTACATGTGCTGGCATTTGCCATGATCCCAAGCAGAAAGTGACAGTGGCAAATGAGCACCTCTCTTCTCTCATCTCCCAGACCCATGTTTTAAGACTGTACCTGCACATGGGAAGTCCCAACCAGTCATTGCACACACATTTACATCCAGAGGCATACTTTATTTGTATGCAGTGAGATCATATAAAAACCTCTGAGGTATTAAGGACAGAAAAGAGACAAAGGCCTGTGACTGAGTCCCCAGCTTCATTCACAAGTGTCTTCACCTTGTTTCTCCAAATCCTTTCTTACTGTCATTGGAAAATCCCTTTGCAGTAGCAGTCAAACAAGCAGCAAAAATTCTTTGCAATCCCTGCTGCACAAAATAATGTGAAAAAATGCACATCTGTGACCTTGCTGAAGGGGACTGGCATCCTTCTTTTGGAGCCGCTGGCTCCTTCACCTCCTGAAGAGCATTGCAGAGGTAGCATGCTTCATGCCAGACCATGTTGGTGATGTACAAACGGGTCCTGGCATTGCTCACTGTCACGGGCTCTAGGTACTTGGGCTATTGTGGTGGGGACCATGTGTCAGAGACCTGTGATACCCACATCAGAGTACCTGATAAAATTTATGTTCTGGCTTTGGCTAGGATAGGGTTAATTTTCACAAGAAGCTGGGAGGGACCACAGCCAGGATAGACAACTGAACCAGCCGATGGGATATTTGATATCAGAAGATCATGCCCACTATATAATGGGAGGGCTGGCCAGGGGTGGGGAAAGGTGTGTGATTTGATTTGGGTCATAGGGAGCGGCATTTGGGGCAAGGAGCAGTCACATTGTATTGTCACTTGTTTTATATACTATTTCATTAGTATTATTAACACAGTATTACTGTTGTTTCTTCTCTCTTTGTGTTGGTCTATTAAACTGTCCTTATCTCAACCCACAGGTTTTTACCTTTTTTCTCCTAATTTCTGCCCAGAGAGGTTGTGGAGTCTCCTTCTCTGGAGACTTTCAAAACCTGTCTGGATACGTTCCTATGTAACCTGCCCTAAGTGAACCTGCTTAGGCAGAGGGGATGGACAAGATGATCTCCAGAGGTCCCTTCCAACCTCTACCATTCTGTCATTCTGTGTGATTCTCCTTCCCATCCCATTGGGTAGGGGGGAGAAACGAGTGAGCAGCTGCATGGTGTTTGGTTGCCAGCTGGAGCTAAACCATGACAACGTGAGAGGAGGTAGGATTCAAATGCATGTCCCCAGAAGGAGATCATCACCTTGCCTGGATCTGCCATTGCAAGCTGAAAAACCCCATCAATATTATTAAAGCCTACCTTGCCAGGTCATTCAGATCCAGCCGTCCATCTTTGTTTTTGTCAAAGATTTTCATCTAAAAACCAAGAAGATGAAGAAAAAAAATAGGTAGGCCATGAGGAGAACACACATACAAAAAAGCCACATACATTTTGCTCTGCCCTGTGCCCTCAGCTCTGCCTGCTCGGGGTGCTTTGGCTGAGCCCCAGGCAGCACCATGGCCTCTGCCAGCACCAAGTGCAAGGGTGGCACAAGAGCACAGCAACCCCTCCTGCTTTCAGACAGTGACCAGATACCAGCAATCCAATACCAGCACCGCTCCCCTCCTGCCTTATAATGCAGACAGGTCTCCAGCAAGCACCTTAAGAAACCAAATACTGGCCTTGCCATGGCCCCTGAAAAAAACGCTGAAAAAGGGGGGAATTTCTGAAGACTTCCAGCCTGTTTTATCTTTAACTGTTGCTGTGGCTACCGAGCAGCTGAGGTGCAAATGTCACCTTCTGATAGACACTCAGGTCAGAGTTTCATGCTGCTAAAGCTGGTGGGCTTTGCATGGTTCAAAACCTGCTGTCAGGAAGCACTAAGACTGGGAAGAAGGTTCAAGCTGCCAGCATCAAGAGGTTAATCTCTGTGAATGCAAAATTTATCCTTTCTGTAATATTATCTTTCCCTTAATACAAGCTGTTCGATGAGTCATCACCAGATATTATTTATTTATTGTATTTTGTACTGTGTTTCTCTGCAAGGCACAAATAAAGTCTGTTACAGGGAAAGGGGGAGAAGTTTAATGGGCTGCAAACCTGAGTAACTCATGGCTAGAAGTTCTAGAAGAACTGTATTCCATACTGGGGGGGGAAGGGGGGAGATTAATATTTTGTTAAGGTGGGTTGCCATTCTTTGCCATATACTCAATAATGGAATATGCTTTAATGTTACCTTCATGAATCTTACTTGCTTATTTAATACATAGCCAGGCCACTACAAATCTTTGGTGTAATTAATTGCACACCTGCTGGAGAAGGCCCATATGAGTCCCCATCTCAAGAGGCTTAGAGAGATAGAACCATCTTGACACAGCTTGACCCTGCAGGAGCTCTGAGGAGCCAGTGGCAGGTCCCAGGCATTTCCCAGCAGTGAAACTGGGGCAGAGCCTGACACATGCATGAGGATAAGCAGCATCTGGAGAACTGCCATTTCTCATGGAGCCCTTGCATAAATACCATGCCTATTTTGTCATCTCCCTGCCCTTTGCTTGAGGGCAGGCATCTGCAGTGAGAATGGTGAGCCTATGGTAACCCTTTATTGCACTGGGGTTAGATAAGATTCTGCAACAGGACTTTATTCCATTAATTATTCTGTGATTTACACTACTGAGGTTTGGATTTTTGAAGAGCACTCAGTATGGGCTCATTTTTCCTCCCACTGATTATCCTATGAATGATTGAAGTTCCATAGAGATCTTTGTAAAAATCACATCCTGAGAGCCGTGTGGGTGTCCAGTAGCACAAGGAAAGCCACTTTACCATTTCACTGGCCTCTGCCAAGCGTATACACTGTGCAGAGTCAACAAATGAGAGAAGAAACACCTCTGAATCTTCCTTAGCCCTAGAACTGAAAGGATGAATAAGGCTACCGAACCATCCTGAGGACTTCTTTCAGGCTGTGTCACTCCAAGTTGTCCCTCTCCAGCTTATCTAAGTTCTTCCATCCTGCCTTCTGACCCATCAGTTATCCCACTGCAATATGGGACTTTTCCCTGGTCTCTGCCGGGGCCAGAACGGACCACGGCTGGAGGAAGGGATGGGTGCAGGAGCTGCCTTCACTGGTGCCACTGGAGGGAGAAATGTCCTTGCTACAACAGCCTTCCACTGCCATCAGAGGCACAAACCTGAGCCTTTAGTTCCTGGCTGATAAAGGAGTTATTCTGCAGACAACAGAAAATGGTTAATTCTTTCTAGAACTAAATCTTCCAGGTAAGAGTTTTAAAACTCCCTCCGAAGGGGACATCAGTGCCTAATCTGGTTTTGTTTGTTGTGTGAGAAGAGAGAGATACGCCTACTAGTTCACTTTTGCAGACTCATCACCACAGGTGGCTTTATGGTCCATCTTACGCTAGTATGATGAAAAATGCTCCATAAAGGAAGCTTATGGAGACAACTCCTATTTAGCCAGCTAGAGAAAGTGGGTGGTGGGAATGCCATAGACCCAAGGCTCTAGAGTAACTTAAGCACTTTTGCAACTCTTGCTCTAAATCCCTTCTTTTGTGCCACCAAGGAGCATTAGTTACCCACACAGTCTGTAGGGAGTCACCATAGTGCCTGGCATGGTGGGAGAGGACAGCTTTTGGTGAGAAGCACAGGGACTCTGCTTCCCGGGGCAGGGCAGCTCTGGCTGAAGGTGCTAGTCTTTTCTTCACACAAAGATACAATGTTCTTACCAAAACACAATAAAACTTACTGCCTTTAGCAGTCTTTGAACTTCACCTGATTTTCTTACATGTTTTTGAGTTCCTGAAGTTGTTTTTTATTTTCTCCCATTCTCTGTGCATCTGAGAATAACTCTCTTGAGACTAAAAGCCAGTGTTTCAGTCTAGACTTCAGCTTCAGCTATGCTTTTCCCTCTGTGATACCTCAGCAAGGCAAACACACAGAGCTTTTTGGAGAAGCTCAGCTCCATGACCATGAGGTCCTGACCTCCATACAAGCTTGCTGGTAAGCATCTATAAATGCTGACCATAGTGGCAGCTTCCTTGACCAGGACCAACCTGGTGGTTCTCAATCCAAGAGGCAGACTCGAGGCTCATTTTTTGTTTCATGTAGGCCTGTCTTGAAACAAGACACGAGTCTCTTTCTCAGCAAAACATCTCAAGCTCCATCTCCTTTTCCATAGAATAAATAATAAGCTCCCCAGCAGAGCTGCTCTTGTTTTGGGACCTTGAGTATCCTGCCTGCCCTGTATCTGCTCTACTTTGTGGGTGCAGCAAGTTTTCACCATTTCAGAAGTTGCAAATGGCCAGGAGGCTGAAGAGCTTTGTGGACCCTTAATGAAACAGGATAGATCAGATGGTTTAGATGTGAAAGTCTTTCTGCTTCATTACCAATTTTCTGAGCCAGTGGTTTTCAACTTGATCCATTTCTGGACCCTTTACAATATTCCAGTAGTAGTGCAGACTCCATTAAAACACATTTAACTACAGAGATAATACTTTCCTTAGTGGAATGCTTAATGAAAAGCAACATTCCCAGTCAATTTGCTTCATTTGCACCCTGTCTTTGAGCTTAACATTAAACTTCCAGTGGTTGACCATGTCTACTTACAGCTAACCTTCTCTGATCACCTTCAGTTCAGAGCTCTGCTTCTGCAATACCAAGAGACAATCTTTGTGTTTTCAAATTGTTTGGCCTTTTTCTGCAACAAGTATCCTGAATAACATTTTCAAATATATGCAATATTTTGGTTGTCCATATGAGTCAACAGAGAGAAAATCAAAGCCTGTCTGGAAGAGTGAGGCTGAGCTAATCCTTGTCCAGTGACTTCCACATGAAAGATAGAAAACATGCAGGGAAGATGGACTAGTGTTCACTGAATTAGTTCGGGTACTACAGCTAATAAGATAGACCTAATCCTATTATCTGGAACACGGAGCTCATGCATACCCACTACATGGCAATCTTGCACTGCATTACTGGGGAAAAGCCTGGGGAAATGTTTATTAATTAAATTTTAACATTTCAAGCATGTGAGTGATCTGATCTGCTAATTGCGTACATAAGTACACAAAGAATGACAGAGGGTAACCACTCATTGACAAAGTGCATGTCATGGGAGAAGGAAATATTTGAAATCATTATGAGATTGTTTCTAATTTAAACTTTTGCTTTTGCACACCATCTTGATACATTGAACTCGATGGATTTTCAGTTTACACTCTTCAAAGGTATATTTATGCTGCCAGGCTGATATGAAACATCTCAATGTGGTTTATGATAAGGTCTGGCATGTTTAAATAGCACTCCATTTTATTAAAAGCTTTGTTGCATCTAGCAGTGTGCTCTATAAAATGATGCCTTTATTTTACTGTCAAACTACCCCGTATTTTAAAGTGTTTGCACAAATTAATTCACTGACATTTTAATGGTAGTGCACCAGGGAAGTCTTAGCTCTGTTTGTTTTAATGTAGTCCATGCACGCTGAGGCAGGCAGAGCATAAGAAGGAGCTGGGTTGTTACATCTCATTTTTTTAAGTGCAAAATCAAAACTGCCATTGGTTTTGAATTCAGCAAAGGAAATATCTCTGCTTTCCCAGCCTGGTGTTGTAAAGGAGGCCTCTGAAACATCGTGATGTGACAAACACACACATGTGCTTTGAAGAGCAGTATAAGATTATAAATCTGGATTATTTTCCATGACAGAGATAAGGAAAGAAGTAAACAACCAAAATAAATAGTTCTGTCATCAGTGGGCTCACTAAAGCCTGCTTTTAAACCTTCTATGGTTCTGGGTGTCTGAGTGTAATAAAGTGTTTTATCCCTGAGATGGGACACAGAAAGGGTCAGCTCCTGCCTGACCTCCTGCTCTCCCAAATATATACATCAGGGGCACTTACACCCAACATCTGTAACTAAACTTGGCCAGTGAGCACAAAAGTTATGGAGAGTGCACGAAGTCAGGCACATGCCTGAGCTGCAGGATTTGCTTCTGGCTTCTTGCCTTAGAGAAGGACAAGGGCACAAAGGCTTTTGCAAATCAGCAAGAGGGCCCTGTGGCCAGCAAGTTACCCTCAGGACAAAAGCTCAGTGCTCTGCCTGACCAGATTGCCTGTGTAATCCAGCTGAGTCATTTAGTGTGGGATTTTTAAGAGTGTTTTGGTTCCTAAAAGACTAAGGTGTTATATGCTGGGGTTTTAAAAAGCCTGCAGGCTCCTGAGTTCTGTTTTGATCTTCAGAAGCGAAGCTTAAATGGCACGTTCTGCTTCCACTGGTTTATACCACAGCAGGTGCGGCACAAAACTGGAGGTGACAGCACTGTTGGGATTAAGTCTAGAAGGGACACAGGAGGCAGATTTCCCTCTATTGTGTTCATCAGCTGTGTGTGTCCTCTCTTTATCACACACAGCAAAGCAACAAGAGGAATTGCACTCAACCAAACCCAGGAGGAAGTTCTCTGGGGATGGGAGGGCTCTTGTGGTGCTGGCTGGGGTTAGAAGTTGTGATGGTTGTAGTGCCAGTGCATCACTGGAGATGCAGTCTCTTGGGGGTCATGGCACCCTTACAGAACCACCTAGGAGGGAGGCCAGCATGGACCTTTACCAGGAGAAGAGATGTACAAAGACCACTCCTTTAGGAAACCAGTCTTTTAGGCTATACTCCATTCCTATTGTATTTCCAGAGTTTTGAGAAATTTGCTCAGTGTGTTAACAAACATAATGAATTCTGTTTAGGCTTTTGTCAATACCATAAACATTTGTCTTTCCATTATTACACCGTTTCTTTGCTGGTCATAAGACACTTCATTAACACAGGTAAGCTAGCTTGACCAGTAAGGTGTTAAGGGGCCAAATCACCTGGATTTTCTGTGCTCTGACTTTTATTTCCCTACATAAGTACACTGTATTGTCACTGAGCACAGATAGACACACAGGCTTTCACAGCCAGGGAAGTGACCACACTGAGCTTCTAGCATTATCCTTGCAGAGGGGGCAGGCAGCATCCACAAAAGCACCAGAAATCCCTACAACATACCATAAAAGTAGCCCACAGTACCTATTCATGGACACAGACCATCTTCAGGAAGTCAACCTGTTCCCTTTTGCATTGGGAAGATGAGGAACCCTCAGCTAGAGAGCTGCAGGCTCCTGTGCTTGGGGTACACAGCTCAGTCCCCAGGAGAACCTTTGCAGATAAGCACAGCAAAGCCCTGGCATCATTACAGCCAGCAGGATTTCTGTATTGGTTTCTCTGGGGCTAAAATTTCATCCTTGGCCATCTCCGTCTACGGACTTTCAAAAGCCATAGTTCATGACCAATGATTATTGAATTGTTAGTCACTGCTCTTACATTATTGCCTCTCTAGAATTTCAGCTTGTGGTGGGCAAAGACAGTATGCTGGCTTGAGGGGGGTTTATCCTTTACATTTTCCTAAAATATAATAACGCTCAAATTAAAAAGACTTTTTAATGCTCAGTCTGACATTATCAACATAAGGCAATGCAAAAATATGAATGTCAGTGTTGCATGTGTGATGGTTTCGGCAGTATATATAACTTAATTTGCTGAAGTTTGCCTCATTAATGAGCTTGCCCTGCATGTGGCTTGTAGACATTGGGATTGCAAACTAGAAGTAGCAATGCTGCTATCTGGGAAGTTATGAACTGTCAGTGTTTCTATGAACAAGGTAATAACATATGCTAAGATGCAAAAGCTGAGTGAGAATTTTGTTCTTACAGAAGAAAAAGGAATGAATACTTAATTTTCTCAGAAACTATGTCTTAAAACTAGTTCAGCATTTACAGTATTCTGCTTAAGCACACAGCTGTGTGCATGCACAGGTAGGGAAGCTGTCATTCATGACAGAATGTTGTCAAATGCACTCGTGAACTGGGAATTCATGGTCTGAAACTTCATCAGGACTCAGCCATAATCACTTGACTTTAGGGGCAGAAGGTAGGGAAGGAGGGATTGGGAAAGGTCATTACTACTAGTGTCATCCTCCATAGCCTCCATCTTCTCATGAAGCAGCGAGGGGGCAAACATTCATTCCTACAACTTGTGTAACCTCAGAAAGGTAGGTTATTCTCACCATGCTCTTAAAACCCTCCATTTTCAGCTATGTGTCCCAGAGCACACATTGCAGGACAACTCCTCATGGCCTGGAGAGGCTCAGAGCAATACAAGGCTTCAGAGCACCTGCTCCATGCCAACAACTCTCAGTCTATGCCCAAGGCCAAGGTGACAACCCACAGTCTGTTTCCAAGGGTTCAGAACTGCACATGACTATGGATCTCCTCATGCAACTGTGTGCATGTAAATGAACAGTGATACACGCTTAATGACTATTACTACAAACATATATATACACTTAGGCATGAAAACCAACAAGAATTGTGCCTGCAAAGGGGCTTCCTCAGCACAGGGTTGCTACTTTAATTCCCCCAGGAAGAGTCTTGAGAATTCAAATGTTCATTTGTGACTTTCCCCAGTGGCTTTAGTGCTCTTTAAGATTTGATTTGGCAGATTCACAGGGCTTGTGCAATGCTAACATGTTTACTACCTGTTTTCTTTGCAGAGGTTCATCAAATCCCCAATCTATATCTGTGTTCTTCAAAGAGGGGATGTCAAGGTCACAAGGAAACAGAACAGCCTCTTAAGAAATGGCTTCTAAGCAACCTGATAAAGTGATGTTCCTTTCTGGAGACAACCAATCTCTTCCAAAAGAAGTACTTTCTCCCTCTTCTCTTTTTTTTTTTTTTTTTTTAATGTGGTGTAAGATCATTCATAGCAGCATTAGTAAGTGGCAAGTATTTAGCATGCCCTGGTTGGTATGATGTCTGCTTACACCTCTTACAAGCTAAAGCTGCAGATACCCAGCACAGAATCAAAAATTACCTTTTCTGTTTGAGGGGTTTGTGTTTGCTGTTGCTATTGTTTTTTCTCATGCCTGGGCTAGCTTCTTTGAAATGTCACTTTCTGACTTTTCCCTATCACCAGAGGCTCTAGAGTCCACTCAGTTCAGCACATCAGTAGCTGTTTAAGATATATGCAGCCAGCTGTGGATGTACAGAAGAGAGGGCAGAGATCTGTATATTCCCGTGGAGACAGATGGGTTTACAGCTCCTTGGGACACAGCTTATTTCAACTGAATGTTATTACAGTGGCACTTGACAGCCCTGAGTTGGAGAGATGGGCCACCCTGGGAGCTTTCTGTAGCTGTGTGCAGCAGTAACAACAGGTCCTTGTCCCAAAGAATCACAAGGGAAAAAAAATAATCTTCCATATCCTTGTTTCCTAATAACCATTAACATCCCTGATTCCTTTGGCACTGCAGCTTTGATAATTTTTGTCCTCATGAGCTAGATTTGCATTTCAGATCATAGATTTCCCCAGATATACAAGGCATCAAATCTTCCCAGATCAAATCTTACCCTGTAACACAGAGACTAAACTGCCTCTCCAAAGACACAAAGCCCATCTATAAAAACCCATGGGAATGGAAACCAGACCTGGGCTGCACTGATACCTGCCTGCACTGGGGCAGTGGAAATTGCAGATCTTTCCTAGGAAATTATGGGGAAGGGAAAGGAGTTGGAGGAAATGAACCACATAATGTCTACAAGCTCCAGATCACCTATTCCCCAGCTCCTGATCAGAGATGAGTCACTGGGGACGGAAACCTTAATGAAGCAGCATAACAGCTATTTGCTACCTGCAAGTGCTACCAGTAAGGTTTTTGTTCTAGCTGTAGCTTCTGAGCTTTTATTGTTTTCAAGCTCTGCCAGTTGGAAAAAAATTTCTGTAGCTTGCATTCATCTCCCTTCACTGTCCTATAAATAAGAAAAAAAAAATCCACACTCTTTGTAATGGCAGTTTTTCACTTTGCTGTAAAGGGTCACACTCCTAGGCAGAGATGCATCATGCATACATAACATAGTATTGCAAAATATGTGGGCAGTCTCTTGTTTGCTTGCATACCACACTGGTTTTTAGGAACAAACACAGATTTTGTGCCAAGAATCAAGACAGTTCCATCTGAAGATCATTTACAAAATTGCAATGGTAAGTGTCTGTTAGTGAGACTCAAATGATACCCTTGAGAATGACATCAGAAATGAGCTTTTCTTTTTCTTTTGTTTTCAGATTGTTAGGTATAATAAATTGCTCTGAAATTCAGGTGACTGATGCTAAACTTATACCAAATATTATGTTGCTGATTGCAGTATAAAAGCTATATTGTGATAAGGCAGGGGAAGACTTGAAGCTTTCAACCACCCAGTCTTTCAGGGAAGCAGCAGGGAGCCAGTAAGGGTTGTTGGGCTTTGCAGAGAGGAAGAGCTGGATCCCTGCGTGTCTTGGGAACAAAAGGATTCACTAGGAGAGAGGAAGGGAAGGAGCTGGAGATCTGGCTGAGACAGAAGGAGATTCTTTACACTGAGGGTGGTGAGACACTGGAACAGGTTGCTCAGGGGGATCATGGATGCTCCATCCCTGGAGGTGTTCAAGGACAGGCTGGATGGGGTCTTGAGCAACCTGGTTTAGTGGGAGGTGTCCCTGCCAGGGCAAGGGGGTTAGAACTAGATGATCTTTGAGATCCCTTCCAGCCCAAACCTTTCTATGAATGTACCCTGAAGAAGGATGCACCTCATGTAAACCTAAGAGGTTTTAAAGCTCAGTTTGTTTCAGCATAAAGTCAAGCTGTTTTCTCCTACGGAAACACTTCAACTCAAAGCAAAAGATCTGCAATGTTGTTCATAGCTGATGTCCACTGCAGTGCAAAGAAACAGCAGCAGCATGTGCTAACTTTCCTTGGGGATCTCTTGGAGAAGGTACACCTTCTAAAAGGGCATTTCTGGCCCTACAGATATTGACCCTGAAGGAGATCTTTAGGGAGTACTATTTGTAAACAATGTTAACACTATCTTTTCTTACCATGGTATCAGTGTACTCTTCCAGCTTAACTTCAGCAACCATTTTGTTATGCTGCAAAAACAAATCTCGCAGGAAGTCCTGTAGTAAGGAAAGAGACAAATTTTACTCTTCAGGGTAAATTCAAGAAATAACAGTAAGAAATTCAATCCAAATTTAGCAGGAATTTCACTAATTTCACAGTCCTCACAAGTACTAGTGCCTTCAGTTTCACATAAATTTAAAATTTTTTTAGTTAATACATATTTTTTCAAATTAATTAGAAAACAGCTAAATCACCCCAGAGCAGGCATACTGGAAGGAGTCATAATTAACTCACAAAATAAGCAAAAGATAACATATAAGTCCTGCAATATCTGCTAACTGATCTCAAATCAAAGTCTGCAGCCTGAGGATGGATTTCTGTGCCCGGCTGGCTCAAAGTGTTTGAGTTATGGTTTCTGAACAGGCTCCTGCCTCAATTGCCTGAGCTGTAAAATAAATCCACAGGCTCAGGAAGAGGTTGTAAAGTTTCCCATTAATAAAACACAATGGCTTTGGCTCTGTTCAGCTGGGAGATGTGCATGAACAAAGCCAAGAAGAGGCAGTGCTCAGGAGGCTCCTTGGGGGTCACCAAGACACAGGGGTCATGGGATGAGGCAAGGGGTAAGCAGGAGAGCAAGGGCAACAGCAGAGCATCCTCCTTCCCAGCAGGGACCCTGTAGCTGTGCCAGAAGGCTGGAGGGTCCCCAACCCTTAAACTTGCCATCAACAACCTAGAAATGCCATTTGTCAACCACACAAAAAGGCAGCAAATTGGTAAAGCCGATGGAAGGGCTCCCATTGGCATCAATGAGCTGTAGATCAAGCCCAAAGGGACTTGTTAGAATAACTTACTTTGAGCTCGCCAGCTGAAATAAACCCACTGCTATCAGCGTCGTAACTGCGCCAGATCTGGATGGGGATAGATTGACATGATCACGTAAATATTGATTAATCATCTGCTTGGGTGACAGATCACAAAGATTCAAATCAGGGCTTCCATAATGAGCAAGCTGTTGCATTATCCAATATTTAATTAATTGTAGATGAAATAAAAGAAACTTTTCACACAATAGTTTTTACTCTCACTTGGATGCTGTACATGTGACACGCTGTTATCACAAATTTAATGCAGACACACTGTCTATAAAAGGAAGAAAAGACTAAGAATCTGCCCAGCATTTCTTACCTAATTTGTACATATAGCTTTTTTTATTGCCCTGGGTAAAAGCCAAGGCTGTACACAACTGTCCAGTGATCTGCAGAAGCCCCCAGATTGAATGTTAAATAAAAGTAGCTGTGAGTAGTCTTGGAAAAACTGAAATTCTGTGCTGGAAAACTTAGGGGCAGCAATTAGAGGGAGATTGGGCAAAGTTAAGGAAACCTTATGGGCTCCTCAGCTAGCCAAATTTATTACAGAATCACAGAATGTTAGGGATTGGAAGGGACCTCAAAAGATCATCTAGTCCAATCTTCCCATCAGAGATTTCCACTCCACGCCCTTCCAGACTAATGCTTCAGGATAAAACTGTGCTTAAAAATGCACCTTATTTGCCCTCCTGGTCTATGCTGTGCTGCAGGTACGGAGCTGCTGCTCCCAACAGGACTGAATTTACCAGTGAGCAGGTACTATTGTAAGGTTTTGTCTCTGGTGAGAGCATTGTGAAGTTTAATGAACATTCTGGGTGTTCTTGGTCCAGTTCTAGTAACCACATCTCTGCTTTGCTGGTGTAAACAATGCACAAACTTCTCTACCCGAACAGGTCAGAACATGTTTTACTTCACAGTCCCCATGTATCTCCCATGCTACGTTCTGTGGAGGATGGAAGTGTATGTATTGAAGCAGCTGTTGGTGTGCAAGGGGAAGAGGCAATGCAGAGACAAACCCTCATGAATTCCACGCTGTTATCCAAGGGAGTTTCCCGTCTGAAAAGCAGCAGAAAGTTCTCATCATCTGGCAAGATCATACTTGCAAGCTGGAACAAAAAACACATAAAAATCCCCAAACTCAACCCAAATCATGGAAGAAAAGAAAAAACTTAGGTGCCTGTTGAGCCAGTATGGGAATTATAAGGTGGGCAAATTGTTGCCTTGGAAATATACCCCAGACCAAGAGATATGGCTACTCAACTCCACAACTCGCCTCCTCCCTACCTATCCTCCATATCTCCTATCTCTGCTATAGGCCTTAATCATAGAATCATTGAATGGTTTGAGTTGGAAGGGACCTATAAAGTTCATCTAGTTCAACCATCTTACAATAAACAGGGACATCTTCAACCAGTTCAAGTTGCTCAAAGCCCCATCCAACCTGGTCTGGAATGCATCTACCACATCTCTGGGCAATCTGTTCCAGTGTTTCACCACCCTCATTGTAAAAAATGTTTTCCTTATATCTAGTATGAATCTACTTTCCTTTAGTTTAAAACTATTACTCCTTCTCCTATCGCTACAGGCCCTACAAGAAGTCTGTCCTGATTCTACGCCATTCTACAAAAGAAATCCTGAGCTGGGGATACCTCTTGGATTTGCAAGCGTCCATCTGCGGTGAGATCGTAGGCAGACATGAATTGCTCCTTCATCCTCTGAACTTTTTCTTCTGTGATGGTGTTCTGCCATGGGGAAAACAACACAGGCATGAAAATTGCTGAGGGCGCTAGAAGAGTCTTCTGGAGTCAATCTCTCCTCACTCATAGATAACCACCAGGATCATTGCATCCTTACTGTTGGGGATAATGCTTCCAAAAGCCCACAAACACACCATCGTGGGTGAATTTTTCGAAATAAGTTCTATGCTTAGCTTTGTAGCAACTAATCTTTCAGTTGGACAACCAGTGTTTGAACACCCCAAATTATTCCAGTGATACCTGCTCTTTAGCCAACTGCTCCCACTATATCACTGGGGTTTGGTTTTGCTTGAGCAAATGCTACAGCAGTTTCCACGCCACTCATTTTCAGCTTGTGCATTTCAGGAAGATGTCCTTATCATGGAACTACATCTCTGTAGTTCATTAGATCATCAGCCTTGACAGGTGTCATTGGAGCTAGATTGCTGCTTATTATTGCCTGTCAACCAGTTCAAGACCTGGCACCAAGCCCTGTCAGTGCTTCTGGGTCAATAGCATGGATTTTCAAGCTATTCACATTCCTTTTGCATCTTCTCAACCCCCAATCAATTTATACATAGTGAGGAGTTTTCAGGACTTGTCAGGTTATGTATTTTGACAGGCATCACTGTGACAGGTGAAATACAATGCTTAGGTTCACCAGGCATGATTTCTTTTTCCTAGCAGTAACTGCTAGGGTATCTGGCCTGACTGGGCTACACAAAGTACAACTTCCCCACCCCGGGGAAAGGCTTCTGGTCAGATGAGCTTTGTGGCTGTGCTGGGAAGCTCACCTAGTTGATCTTGCCCAAGCAATTAATGAAGAGCTGCTCAGCAGCAGCTACAGCCAGTGACAGAGATGTAGAAACACACTGGGGTGTCATAGATGAGGCAAGCAAAACCAAAATGAGACATCTTTGGCTTAGGCTCATTAAGCTAAGGTCTGTCTTTGCAACCACTTGGTCACCACGTTTCCCCATGTGTTTAGATGTGACTGGCATTTCCCAAAAGCCTTCATTTGCTGCTAGTAATAACAGAAAAAAGTTCTCTATAGATGGATGGATAGGCAGGTATTATAAGTGATCATTTATGGTATAATTTAATTTGCTTTCACCTTACTTCAGAGCAGACTCAGCTCATGATCACCTACGTGCAGAAAGTCACTATGGGCTTATAGAGAAATCTCTAATAGCACTGTCAGTGCAGAGGGTCCTGCACTGAAGTCAGGGAAGAAAGAGTTAATTGGCTTTGATTTATAAATGTCAAGTCAAAATAACCAAGAGAGAGGTCTGCTTAGAACAAGTGGAACTCTTTCATCTCTCTACTATCTAGGGTAATACAAGCCCAGGATGTGCCAGATAATGGGAAGGCTGGGAATCTGGGAGTGGGAAAGGGAGGATAGGGGCACCCACATGGATCTTTGTAGAGCAGATGGGGTGCATCCCCTTGGGTGCCTCCTTGGACTACAATGCTGAGGGCTGGCAGCTGCCAGTTAGGAGATTAGACACCCAGTAATGATCTCACAGTCTCCCTCCTAGGGCCAGCTGCTGGTCCTGAGCAGGTCCCAGGGCATGGCTACAGGATACTCCATCCCCATGGTGGTGTCCAGCAAGCCCAGTGCCCACACCACCAATCCAGGTGGTGCTCATGCTGGTCTCCCCCCAGTGAGAACATCGAGGGCAGAGCACACCAGTTTTCTTTCACCTTGACATTATAACTCACCCTCGTGCTATCTAAATTGTCTTCTGACAGCACCTTGGCACTTTGAGACACCTCCCAGGAGTTAGGCAAGCCTATCAGCTGCTGACTTCAATAGGCTTGCAAAGTAGTCTGAAATTATCCTCCTCCATGCCCAGTAGGATAAGTTATTTCTGAAGCGATAATCATAGCTGATATTCGGAAAGCGTGCTGTGGAGTGCAGGCCAGTCATTTGTTAAGAAAGCTTATTGCTCAACTTTGTGTCACCCATTAACCACCATTTCATTCAGCTTTATGTGGAACATTGTTATCTGCATAAAAATAGGATTGGCTCTTTTTGTTTTAATTTTTTACTGATTTAAACTATGGGATATGTCAAATAAGCACACAAAATACTTATAATATTTACATAGCTCCAAGAGCTTTTAGTCCAAGGGCTTACACTAGAGTGGATTTTCAAATTGGACAATCTCTCTGTTCATAAATATTCTACTTATGAAACACCAGTGGTAATGGATCTACTAAACCCCAACCTTTACTCACAAAAAATAAAAGTGAACTAAAAGATACTGCAAGAACTGGCTTCCCCAAGATGTGTGTTCAAGGCAAAATTATTTGTATATTACAAATCATACTGAGAATGATACATCCTGGTTTATCACCATTAGGTTTCAAAGGTGGCCTTTATGTTTAACAAAACACCCCAATCCCAGAAGATTAAGGAAAAAAACCCAACAAACTATCAAATAATCCATGCAACTTCCAAGCAGAAACCAAGGCTGGAAGGGTGGGAGATCTGGTGTCCAAGTTTCACCTACTGGTGGTGCAGACCTGTAGCTTGCTCTGATTGCCTTTTCATTCCAAAAACATTTAAAAGGTTGGAAAAACCTTGCATTTAATCTGCATGATTTGTTCCCCTTGTCCCTTGTCCCCTTGGACATGAACTGCAGACTCCTGCTGTGTGCTGACTGTGTAATCTGGTTTTGGAGGTCTGCAGGGCAGGGTCAGGACAGTGGGGCAGATGGTTGGAGTTGGTGATCCCTCCCTGAAGGCTTAGGGAGCAAGTTAAATTATTTGCCTTGTTTAGATTTAGTTCGTGTACGGTTTTGCCTCCAAATCAGGGCTGTGGCACTGCTACAGTGAGCAGAGACACTGGGAAGCTTGTGAGTGGTTCAGCAGGAGCTCCATGCCTAGAGAAGAGCGTGCTCCAGAAACAGAGGGAGAAAAGTATTTGGCCAAATGTACTGTCTATGCAATATTCCAGGGTTTATGGAGCCAAGACAGGATTTTACTAGTCAAACATGTTGTCCCTGGTATTGCTTGTACTGGTGCAATGTTTTGGAAGGCCTCGGAAGGTTTCAGGAGGGGCATCCCAGCTGGGACTCCATGGTCTGCTCAGAAGAAAGGTGGGCAGAGGCAAATAACAAGCAAAGTCAGTCAGCAGGGAAATAAAAGGAGAAAATATGAGGACTATTAAAATTTTTAAAAGTCTGGTAGATATAGCAACCAATTCCAGTCATGCAAATATATTGGGCAGATTTGTTTTTTCAATAGTATAGGTAGTTTGTACAGACAAGATTCAAATATCCCTAAAAGGGACAAGATAACTTAATCACAGGTAAGAAATTACTGTTGAAGGAGTTTCTGCAGGCATGGCCTGGGCACGGACCCAGCAACTAGCTGGCCATGTCAGAGGGCATCTCTCACCCATCACCAGGGCCGAGCTGGGATGCTGGTGAGGGGCTGGACCACAGGGTACAGGGGTCCCTCGCTGCCTTGGCCACCCTGCGATGGGGCTGCTGAGGGAAGGACAGAGGTAAAAGCTTGGCAACTCGTTGGACAAGAGACCTGCTATTTGATTCTCCCTTTGGGCTCCTACAGATATTTCTTTGCCTCCCAGATTGGGGCAAGTCCTATGATAGAGAGAAAAGGATCAGGAGAGCAAGAAGGAGAGATCTTCAGGCAGGCACATGCAGGGACGTACAGCACTTACACAGAAACACAGGGGCTGCCCAAGTGCTACAGCCACCCGCTTCCCTGGGAAGTTTGTTTTCCCTTCCTTCCTTTTAATTATTAACTTGCTGTTCAACTACAGATTGCAACAAGCAGGAAAGCCTAAAAGCCAAACATGCTTGGCTTTCAAATGCCTCAGGCTCACGCTTCATTTATTCAAGTGCTATGAATTACAGAGGGAGTAACAACAACAAAAGATTCACCATCTTTCTGTTCTGTACAAATAGCATGATACAAATTTGTGCCTCTTGTCTCTATGAGATGGGACAGTGGGAAATGGCTTCACAGCAAGCAAATGGCTGTACTTGAGCATGGCTTTTTTCATCAGAGCTAATGCTGTCTTGACTGTGTTGCCTGTCTCAAGCAGCAGGTCCCTCCCCAGTTTCAAGGGTTCACTGCTTGGGCTAAAATTTATCAGCCTTGTTAGCAGCTAGATGAGACTTCCCTTTTGTGAATGTTTAAATGAATGCTGCTGCATCCCTCCGGGTAGCTGTCTGTATGGGGTGCCTTTCTTGTCAGCCCTTGGTTTCCCTGCTGCTTGCACCTCCCTGAGTTTTTGGAGAAAAATGTAATCAGGAGGTAATAGCCCTAAATGACAGAGGAGCACAGTGTCCCCTGAATTGCTGCATATGTATGGCAGGAACAGCTATGGAGTTGCTCATATTTAGCATCAGTCAACACTGTAATGAAAAGAATTCCCTGCCACAGTCTGGAAAACGTACCTGAACTAGGACCTGCCTCCAATTTCAATGAGGCTTGGGCTGAGAAAGAGTGATGACACTGGGAGAGCAAGTGCTTGGCAAGAAAGGGTCCTACAGCAGAAGTAAACCCCCAACAATGTCTTCTTGAGGCTCATTTAAAGGAAAAAGCCCCATCTCTCTGCTAATTTCCATGAAATATGATCTTCTTTGGACTACAACGAGGAGGGAAGCTAGCCTGGAATGGAGAGATGCTTTAACCTCTTTTCAGGTTGTCTCATATGAGCTGTAAAGCTTCAGCTGCCCTGGTCCCTCACAGGTTGGATGCTGTGTGGTTTCCAAGAGCTGCTGCATGTTCTCACTGTCCAGTCAAGGCATGACCATGAGAAGTCCTTGACCATGAGAAGAAGGTCATGTCATTTTTGTCCTCATAAAAGCATACAGCTTAAAATATTGTTGTGGCTTTATTCATACATTTCTCAAGGTTAAGGATTAAATTCCTTACTATGGATGCTCTTCCCCAGAGTTTTGCAGAGAAAAGCTTCTCTGCTTCAAATTGCCATAACAAATGAATTTTCTGCTTTCTCCTTTCCATGTCCAGTCTTTGTCTTCTGTTTTGCAAAAACCCTTTAGCAGTATTTAGCATCACAAAGGTAAATCTGGTTTTTAATGCTGTTTGTAATAATGGGAAGGGCATACTCACACTTTTTTTTTTATATTCTCCACAGCATTTTATTTCTTTGTCGTGGTTGGTTATGACTCTGGAAAACTGGCTGTAATCTTTCTTTCTTAACCCATTCCTTTTATATTGTGACACTCTTTGCCTCATGCCGTCTCATTAGATTTCTGCTCCTGAAGGGATCCATGTGCTTGGCAGCAGCTTGCCTCAATGAAAACACAACTATGAGTCATTTGTTTTGGGGGCTAAAAGCAAATATATGGAGAACTGAGGAGCCTTTCCTGCTTGATGAAAGGGGATGTCTCATTTGATCCCTGCTGACTGAGACTGTCTTGTCATAAATTGGGTTTTTTTCCTTCCTGACATGATTTTGGGAAGTAAGCCACTATATAGATAAGGATATAAAAAGCAAGAAGGAACTAAATGTAGGTGACTATTATAGCCTGCTTTTTAAAAAAAGGAGGCTTATCTGCAAATGCTGGCTTGAACAGGTTTCTCCTAAAAGTGTTTTAGCCAAATTTGATAGAAGGACAAAGAGCCTCAGAGATATCAAGTTCCTACAAGATCTATGAAAACAAATAAAGTCTGCCAAGAAGGCTCGTTGGAAAACAAACTCAATAACTATTACTATGCCAAAAGCCACACAGTACAGGCAGGAGGCCAGCAAAGAGCAGATGAGACACCAGTAATGTACACTTCGACCTTAGAACAAGAAACTTTTTTTTTTGCCAAACATTTCTTCTTTAAATCCTTAAAGAAGTGAGTATCATGAATTATTTCATTTCACCCATGCAGTTGTACGTTGGCTTGCCTGCATTAGCGTGGGATTTCACCCTGCACCTCCTGGGCCAACTTCTCCTTTGGGCCAATCTTGCTTACTTAACTGCAGTGCTATCACTGGAGAATTCAGCTCTGTATTTTGGTTAGGATTTACTGTAATCCTGCATGCTACAATGGATGAGTGCTTATCCTGTCATCCCGTGTTGTGTTTTGGTTCTTTTTTATCTCTCATCAGCACATATGTGGGAAATGTCTTTTCACACAGAAGACACCAGCATCCAACAAAGGCTACAGCAGCCTTTGCTGTGCCATCATGGTTTTGTGGTGAGGATTTGGACAGGCTCTTTGTTCTGCCCTTTTCACTAGGTTGCAAGTTTTTTGATGTGCCTTTGGGCAATGAAACCACATTGTGTCTGTTTTTTCCTGTAGGCATGTTGAGTTTGCATCTAGAATACTTCCAGGCACTGGAAGTGGCCTGCCTGAACACACAGGAATAGGAACAGGAATTGGTCAGGCTACTCAAGGCTGACAAAAGCCACATCTAAGGAGAAAATTGTATTTGAAAATAATCAGAATCATAGAATGACTTGGGTTAGAAGGGACCTGAAGGATCATCTAGTTCCAACCACCCTGCCACAGGCAGGGACACCTCCCACTAGGCCAAGTTGCTCAAAGCTCCATCCAACCCGGTCTTGAACACCTCCAGGGATGGGGCATCCACAACTTCTCTGAGCAACCTGTTCTGGTGTCTCACCACCCTCACTGTAAAGAGTTTCTTCCTAAAGTCTAAATAATCAAGATTGACTCAGGGTTTGGATTTCAAAATTAGTCTGAAGGAGGGTGCAAGATGAATGGTTTCTGCTGGGGGTCTTCTTGCTGTTGACCTGCTGGTCACCAGGGACCTGGTTTGTGATCCTGGCTCTCTTGGGGTGGTAAAACATAGGGGAAGTCTGCTTTGATGGCTTTGAGGCTGGCTGATGTTTTGGCCACTAAATGGTTTGAACAACTAGCTGATGCCTTCCTGACCATACTAAGTTAAACACATAATTTAGATGGACAATACATTGTCCAAGGCAAGGATAAAGTGCAAGAGTAGCTGGAGGCTGCTCATCTTCTTTGGAAGCAAAAAGCAAAGACAAATTCTCTAAGGCTGTCCGAGGTGAGCTCCTGAAGATTAACTACAATCCCTTCCAGTCATGACTATCCAGGTGGTTTGAGGGCAGGGGGATTATAACAAGGCTAATAACTGTCTTGCCTGATCAAATTTACACTTCAAAAATTTTTACACTTGGTCTCTTGCACAGTTAGAGTTAGATGAGGGCAACCAACTTTTACCTGAAAGTCTTTTGTCTAATTTTGGTCTGATTTAAGCAAAGTGAAATATCTTTCTGTGGAAGTCCTGCAGGTATAATGGCAAAGTGCAGTTCCCCCTGTGTCTGCCCAGACATCATTGGTTTTATGGAAACTTTCAGTATTCCAAACCCCAAATTTATAGCCAGACATCTATAAAACTCTTCTGATCTAATTATTATGAGAATATATATAGAGCTTCATTAAAACTATAGCACAGAGAAAGTAAGGAAGATCCTAAATGGTCTCTATACAGAAAGAAAGATGTACAGTAATATAAGAGAAAGGCAGGGGCTGTAGATCTTGTTACAAAAAATTACTTCTTCAGTGATGAAAGAAACTGTCCTTTTCACTAAGTTTCTACCTCAGTATAAAAACTGTTAGGAAATACATGGAAAGGTGCCCATAATGTAGAAGAAAGAGGTTTATGAGTGAGCAGAAGAGAGCACAGGCAGCTCACAGCAGTCTGGAAGCTGGAGGCTTAAATGGTTAGAGAGAAGTCATAGGAGCAATGATGGCAGCAGGTGGGTAATGCCAGCAGTTCACAAACCTGTGCTGGTGTGTGGCTGAATTATCCTCAATTTTGCCTCATATCCTCCAAACAAACCAAACCACAGAAGCCCCTTCAGCTGATGGAGAATCTATATAAACTTTAGTGTCATAAATCACTGAAGCCTTACGGATATGTAACACACACCTGGAAATGGAAGGTGTTTCCTTAGAAAAGAGAATAGAATAGGAATAGGAATAGGAATAGGAATAGAATAGAATAGAATAGAATAGAATAGAAAGAATAGAACAGAACAGAACAGAACAGAACTGAACTACTTCAGTTGGAAGGGACCTACAATAACCATCTAGTCCAGTTGCCTGACCACTTCAGGGCTGATCAAAAGTTAAAGCATATTATTAAGGGCATTGCCCAAATGGAGAGAGAGAAAGAAAGCAGCATCCAGAATTTGTGGAGGTTTATTGCAGGTCTACCTTTGTTGAAAACTTTTCCCTTCCCCTGCTCCCAAAATTCTTGAGGTTCAATAAAAGATGATGAATTAGCCTCTCTCGCTGGATGGTATTTCAAGTTTTCTTCCTTGCCCAGAGCCATCAGAAAGATGCTCTCAGCTTCCTGACAGGCTCCCTTTTGCATTGTTTTCCCAGCTGCTCCCATCCCCTGGCATTTAGTGTCAGCTGGGGAGGCTGCAGAGTAGCTGCTGGGAAGAAAAACAGAGTTGAAGGACTACAGTGGTCATTAAGAAAAATACAGCTTAGAGGGCGCAGGCTGAAAAAATATAATTATGAAGCTGTTTGCTGTTCAGGCAGAGACAACTTCCAGTGCTGATAATATTATTTATCACTTGTACAGTACTTCAGACACGGTGGCTAATTAATCCTTGCGACACATCTTGAAGCTACGCCACTGTACTACTGTCTCCCCCTTTTACTGTGCAAGGAAACATAGACATTAAAAGTCCAAAGAAGTAAAGGTCAAAATGAGCACTAAAGCTGAGAGATGCTCAGTCCCAGCTCACTGCTTGTATCACGAAGGACACTTTCTTTCTGTAGGATGGTGAAAACCAGTGCAAAGGGAATCCTTCACCCCTCCCACTATAACCACAAGCCTGTACAAGATAAATCACATGAAAAAGAGAAAAATCATTCAGTGTTGTCACACAAACTAATTGTACAAAGGTTGTAGAGACCTTTGTTTAACCCAGTGCTACAAGTGATCCCCGTACCCAGGAGAGCAGGGGACTGCTCTCAGCATCCCAGGGCAAATGTCCCCTTGTGTTTCTGTCACCAAGACAGACTTCTCTGCCTGCTGCCCGCTGGATGGGAGACTGTTCTGTCCCTACACAACTGTGAGAACCAAAACCAGACTGCTGGCAAAGCGGAACAAGACAACGCGTCATCTTATCAGTGAGAGTATTGCTCTTTGAGTGGAAATAATAGGCAAGAAAACCAAGAAAGAGAAACCAAAACCACTTGAGAGCCTGCTTGAGCAGCCTGTCAGGTAGTGAGCGCTGCCTTCCAGAATTAGCCTTTTCCTTCTATTTAGTAGAGAGAGAGGGAATTGGTTCTTTCTTCATTCAATTTGTGTTAAACTTTTTCTTTCAATGGCAAAGCCTACACAGCAGAAGCAAAGGAGATACAAGGTAGATGAGGGTGCTGGTTTAATCTGGAGTCATCTGAGCAGCAACTTTTGGCAATCAATTAGTGAAACTGTTCTCGATTTTTCAAAGCAGAAAAGGTCATTGCTAGACCACCCCATTCTACATGTTCCGTGTGCTGACACCTAACACAGCACCATAGAGTTCACATTGGTATCAGCAGGACCACAGAAACTGCTGTAACACACTGGGTTTGCAATCCAGCTGGTGTGATGTTGTGTCCAAAAATCTCACGTGAGGGATGCACAAGGGCAGCTATGGGCTAGAGTGAGGCTGGAACTTTCCTCTTGACTTTTCATCATTAGGAAACTGCCTGCAGCATGAGATCTCCAGCTAAACCTCAGGTTTTATCACCAGCTACTCTGGAGAGCCTGACTTGGGGGACCCTTGCAGCACTAAGCTCTGTGGCCTCATTTTAAGCCTTTCCCTCAACATCTCTCATTTGCTGTCACCGGGTTCATTTGAGCGTGCTTCGTGCTGGTGTTGCAACACCCCCAAACTAGCAGCTCCCAGTTCCATCTGTTGTTCATGGGTAAACGATCGTGGGCTTTTCAATTTCTCTTCAAATCAGTTTTCCTGTGTCTCTAATGATTCTTAGCACTTATTGTTGAATCTTTTTTGATTTTCTTTAAAGTCTTTTTATATGCCTATCTGTTCATCTAACCATCCATGCTCTAGAAAGACATTTCTGCACAAATTGACAATATTTCAATCCAAATTTACTTGCAAATCAAATAAAAACATGCTTGAAAAATTAGTCACAGCTTCTTTTTTTTTATTATAGCCCCAAAGATATAAGAATCCTAATTGGCTTGTAAGTATAATTCTGATTTTACACTTGATACTCATGAATTTATGGCTTTTATCAGCTACATTTTTCATTAATTACTTTTTGCTTAAAGGAATTGTTTCATCTCTCTTTTTGGCACAGCCCCTCCTTCCATTTGGAAGATGCTTACTTCTTTTCTCTTCCTAGTCAGGCACACACTGTGTAGCAAAAATATTAAGCCTGTTATAAGAATATATTCTTTATGTACTTCTGAGCAGCTGACCTGAGTGGCAGGCTTTCTCCTTCACTGATGGTGATGGTCAAAGGCAACGTATCACCTGGAGCTCAGGAAAACAGCCCAGTAAGCTGTTGTGCAACTTCTGGTAGAACAGAGATGCAGTGAGAGAGAGAAATTCTGCCAAAAATAGGAAAGGGAACCAGAGGAGAAGCCCAGAAACACTTGAAAGACAGGTCTTGACCTTACAACCAACAGAATTGACTCCTGTTTGTCTTTGAGCCATTTTTGCAATACAGACGTGCATCTTCTTCCTAAGCACCTTTTAAAATTGATGACACTGTATTTGTCAAAAATTGACCTGGAAATAAACCTATCATATTAACAAAACCCATCAGTACTCGCTGGAATAAACCATCACTGGTGTGCTCCCCTTTGCCCCGCTAGACTGTGTGCTGGTGCCTTTCCATTTGTTTCTGTTCAGTGGCAGTAAATGACTTTCTCTCCACCCTTCCAACCAGCACCTACAGCTGGTGCCAACAGCAGTCTCACCGTGACAGCAGCTGTTGGACTGGAAACAACTGATTGGACTTCTCAGGTGATTGCACTTGTTGTCAGACCTGCTTAAATGCCACCTTGTTGCCAAGAGAAAAGCTCTTTCCCTCAGGGATCACTAAAGAAGCTGACAATCAGAGAACAACAAACACACATCGTCTCCCAGTGCAACCACCGTTTTGCTTGGACAACTAACACGGCGCAGTACTTACCTCTGGTCCCAGTGTCTCCAGGAGATGATGAAAAAAATTGTCAAGCTCCTTCCCTTCTATGTAACCATTGTCTAAAATAAAAGTCAAATATATTAATGGTCAGGCAGCACTGCCTGAGCTCAGGGAACCGTGTGATGGGCTTCTTGCAGGGACCCCAAGACTGCATGGTAGGGGTCTCATCTGGGGGCCCTGCCTGCCCACTCGGGGGGGTTCCTAATCAATTTGATCAGTTCACATCTGCATGGGTACTGGGCACGGCTTTGCAAAGCTTCTTCAGGAGTTTTCCCTACAGAAAACTTTTCAGGAAAAAAAACCAAACTACAAGCATGGACCACAAGAGTGAACAGCAGAAGGAACGGTGAGGTGATGAAAAGACAAAAACTTTGAAGTGGAAAAAGAGATTTCCAGGCGTGATGAGGAGGACGAGGGGAGCTCTGAAACACCTGCAGGACCCCGTGGAGGTGAAGCACACAACACCCACTGGGACGGGCACCCATCCACCCCGGCACCCACGCACACAGCACCCACTGGCGTGGGCACCCTCTGAGCGGCACCCACCGAGGCGGGCACCCACCGGCCCCGCAGACACCCCCTCCTGGGACCCCCACGCGTGTCCATCCCCAGTTCCCGTCCCCACTTGCCGTCGGCGTCGAACAGGCGCCAGGCTCCGAGGAAGGCGGCGGCGTCCAGGGGCCCCGCTGTGCCGCTCTCCATGGTGCTGCCGGCGGCACCTCCCCGCGCAACCCCGCGCAGCCCCCGCGCAGCCCGGCGCAGGCTCTGCCCGCTGCCCGCCGGAGGCCCCGGCTTTGAGGGCGGCGGCCCCGCCCCGGGGCGGCCCCGCAGGGGGCGAGGGGAGCGGGGAAAGGCCCCCCCGGACGTGCGAGTCCGACCCATCTACCCCGGCTGCCGCAGCTCTGCCAGCCTCAGAGCTGCCTGGCTGCATGGATCCCTCCCGTTGAGGGTGCTTCAGAGGGTCACAGGGTAAGGTCTAAGTTGAGGTGTGCTTGGGCATGGGTTTTGTCAGGATGGGTCTCAGCCTTCCTGGTAACAACACAGGATGGGGAGGAAGGGATTGGGAGTGGCCCTGAAAAGAAGGGTTTGGGGGTACTGGTGGATGAGAAGCTGGACGTGAGCCAGCAATATTCCCCATCACATCCTGGGCTGCATCAAATGCATGTCCAGCAGGTCAAGGGAGGTGATTCTCCCCCTCTACTCTGCTCTGATGAGACCCCACCTGGAGTGTTGTGTCCAGCTCTGGAGTCCTCAGCACAAGGACATGGACCTGCTTGAAAATGATCAAAGGGCTGGAACACCTCTGCTACGAAGAAAGACTTGATAGTTGGGTTTGTTTAGCCTGGAGAAGAGAAGGCTCCAGGGAGACATTTATTGCAGCCTTCCAGTACTTCAAGGGAGCCTGTAAAAAAGATGGGGACAGTCTTTTTAGCAGTGGCTGTTGAAACAGAACAAGGGGCAATTGCTTTAAACTAAAACAAGGGGGATTTAGACTGGAAGTAAGGGAGAAATTTTTTACAATGAGGGTGCTGAAACCCTGGCACAGGTTGCCCAGAGAACTGGTAGATACCTGGAACCATTCCAGGTCAGGTTGGACAAGGCTCTGAGCAACCTGATCTAGTTGAAGATGTCCCTGCTCACTGCAGGGAGTTGGACCAGATGACCTTTAAAGGTTCCTTCCAACCCAAAGCCTTCTATGATTCTATGACCCCACAGATACTGCTTTGAAAGAGCCATTCACAACTTGCAGACAACCTTTAAAGTTTCAACACTCCCTAAATGAAGGCAGAAGTGCTTGAGGGAAATGTAAGACTACAGAGAAGAAGTAGTGTTTAGGGGAAAAAAAAAAGTTTGCTAAAACTTTTAACCTTCCTCCTCAGTTAATGAAGAAGCAGCAGGCAGGGATCTCTCTCCTCATCCCTTCCAGCCTCAGGAGGGTTTCCCTCACAGGATTGAAGAGCCATGGAATGAAGATGGACAGAAATCTACACCCTCTTCCTCCTGTTATATTAATCGAAAGAAGAAACCTTGGGGTTAGAGGTCTCAGTGCTGACAGAGAAAGGCTGATATTTATATTCAGGATGGCTCTGCTTGGGACTCCGTGTAATTTGCATGTCATCTGTCTCTTCATCTGCAGTGATTTCAATTGCCTAGGACTGGGCTCTGTGTCTTTGTGTGTGCTCCCAGAATAGTTTCTAGCAACTTTATTATCTCCTTTGGGATCCCTCACAGATAGTGTTTTTCAGATTCTCTTTGATTCAACATATGTACTTCAGTTTTATGCAAATACCGGCTGCTTTAGAGAGGCTCTCAGAAGCAGAGCAGAAAAGGCTTTTAAAAAGTGTTTAATGTTTGCCATGAGCAGGCTCCTGTTTGATCTGAAAAAAAAAAAAAATCCTGAAGAACTAAAAGTTGTGTTTTACTCAGAAAATACTGGGTCTGAATGTTACATTCTTTCAGAGAGGTCATACAGAAATGCCCAACTTATCCAGTGTGCATGGAAACACCATGGGGCAGCTCAGTACAGAGGTTCCCTGGGGTACAGGCATTCCCTGGGTTCACCTTCAGGCTCCAGAAAAATGATCACTAAGATGGTAAAGCAATGACAAGGCTAAAAGCAACCTCCAGGTTTCATGAGTGTGCTCATGGGGAAGTCTAAAATTTAGGGGACACCTGCACAAGTCCCTCGCTGGCATGACCAGCTGCTTCACAAGTTTCTCTTTGACCTGTCCTTGCCTCACTGCCAAAGGGCATTTCTGGCCCTGGGGTGATGGCTCCCACATGGAACCTCTCCTGCAGACTCTTCTCCCTAGTCCTTCCTGCTGTGGATCCCTGGCAGCTGTGGCTTTGTGTGCCCCATGGGAGCTGCCTGAGCTCCTGCATGGGATGAGGCCACCTGGTGCTGCTCCATGGCACAGTGGGGGCATGAAGGCCAGTTTTTGGCCCTGTCTCTCTTCCCAGGACCCAGAGACCATCTGCCCCAGACAGGGAGCATCCTGATCCAGGTTTTTAACAAAGAGCTGTCCATCAGTTTCTAGCAAGGTTTGTAACCTGGCTTTGGAAAGCATCACCATAGCTGATACCAACAAGGGTCCTTGGTAGTATGATCATGGTAACTAGTTTCTTACTAAAAATCTTAACAGAGCTAACTTCAGGAGGAATACTACCCATGTCTTGCAATGCTTGCATGGGGAAGCACCCTGCTGTTTGACAGGGCCAGAGACAGTGAGGTTTTATGGGAACTGATGCAAAACTCAGGCCATTGAGAAAAGCTTGTCACAGCTGGTTCTCCCTCATGCCCTCACAGGAGGATGGGCAGGCCAGAAGCATCACCTCATTTAAACTGCCAATATTCATCCAGGATCTCACAAAACATCAATGAAACCAGGTCCAGGTTGGAGATAAAAAAGGACCTTAAAGCTTAATGGACTCTCACAAAACCTCATCATTACCTGTGCATGAGTGTGTGGATGATATGTGTCCATCTGAGTAACCTGTCCTCCCATGCACCCTCAGTGCTGGATCTCTGCCCCAGCAGAGAGAGGCTTTGCTTTCACACAGCTGCAGAGCTTGCTTGCAAAGGGGGAAAAAGGAGCAGAGATGATGGTTTCCTCTTCTGCTTGCACCAGCTATGCCTTTGCTCCCCACCAAAGCCCTTCACCAACATACCTTATAGGTACAGGGGCCACCCCATAGACACACAGTTCATAGAATCATCATCATAGAATCATCATCGAATGCATTGGGTTGGAAGGGACCTTCAAAGATCATCTAGTCCAACCCCCCTGCAGTGAGCAGGGACATCTCTAACTAGAACAGGTTGTTCATAGCCCCATCAGCTCAGCCTTGAATGTCTGCAGGGATGGGGCCTCCACCACCTCTCTGCGAAACCTATTCCAGTGTTCCACCACCCTCATAGTAAAGAACTTCCTCCTAATGTCTCATCTAAATCTATCCTTCTCTAGCTTAAAACCACTGTCCCTCATCCTATTGCTACATGCCCTTGCAAACAGCCCTCCCCCCCCAGCCTTCTTGAAGGCCCCCTTCTGATACTAGAAGGCCTCTATAAGGTGTCCCTGGAGCCTTCTCTTCTCCAGGCTGAACAAGCCCAACTCTCTCAGCCTGTCTTCATAGGAGAGGTGCTCCAGCCCTCTGATCATTTTTGTGGCCCTCCTCTGGACCAGGTCCATGTTATTCATGTATTGAGGGTTCCAGAGCTGGATGCAGTACTCCAAGTTCTGCCCTTCCATGTCTTGCACAAGATGGATTTAGGGATCTTAGGGCTGGAATTTTAGAAATTTAGCTCAAAGTGACTGGAACCAGGTAAGCTGGGGAAATATTCAGCCTGTGGTGAGGATCCAGCCACTCTGCTGCATGGTTAAAATTAAAATTTCTACTGTCTCGGCAGAGCCTTCTGCAGGTACTGTCAATTTGAGGAGCGCATTGAACTGTGGGTTTATTGCCATCAGTATTAAAGCAACAAACTGGAGATGACTGCTGTGTGTGCAGCTCACGTACCAACCACAGCAACCCCTCTGCCTTGGCTTATTTCCTTAAAGAAATAAATAAGAATTAAAAGTAGGCAGTATTTTTAAGAGTAGGGAAGGCTTTTGATTAAGCTCTGGCTTTGCACTGTGTGGTAATGCTCGAAGTAGAAGATCTCAAATCTGTGTTTTGAAAAGCTGAAAATGAAAAAAGAAAAAAGGCAATTGAATTCCTTTGCTTCAGAGCATTATAGATTTTTAAAGACACATATTTTGAAAACCACACCACTGTGACATTGGGTTTTTGCTAGCCTCAGAAATGGCTTTAATGTAATAATACTTCATGGGATGACTTTTTTCCATTAAGGATTTGTGATGGCAGATCGTTACTTCAGATGTTTATTTTATTTGTTTATTTTTAGATTATGGCAATCAGACATCAAAGAATAAAAACTGTCCCTCTTTTTTTCTTAATGTGAATTTGGGTGTTTAAAACACCTTTGAAAAGCATAAAAATAGCTATTTTTTCTAGAAAACTTGTTTTCTTTGTGTTCTGCAAGGCTCCAATGAAACCACATATTTGGGATATAGGTAAGTAATACTCACTAGGAAGTGAAAATGAACAATTTATTCCTGGTAACTCTTCCCTCCTTTCAGCTCAGGTGGTCTCATGTTGGTGGGTACCAGCCTCTGACTTGGCTCCTGCACCTTCTTGGGGTCCCCAACAGGTGTTTCTCTTCCACAGCACCCCTCATCCTTCCCAAAATCCTGCCTCGAGAAGTCCCACAAAGATGTTCTCATCTGCGAAGAAGAGGAACTACATCAGATACACCCAGACTTTGATGATATTTAGCTTTTAAATAAATGTGCCTCAGTAGGTGCTGTGATGCTGGAAGCATTTTCATGGCCCCACTGTGGGTCAGGGAGCCCTCCAGCTGGGGGACACAATCAGCACCGTATTATTTACCTGATGCTGATAATAAATTAAAAAAGGCAATTTTTCCAGAGAAAGGAGCACACGGCCAACCCCCAGGCTGGGCTAGCTTTGTAGAAAGGCTTAACCAAGCAGCTCTAAGTAGGAAAACATGCAGATTGCTGATTTGGAAACAGAAAAAGGGATAGCTGAGAAATGTCCCATTCTTTGGGCCAGACTTGAAGTATTGATGTCACACATTTGAGTTTCCATGACTAGAAAAGGAGAACAAAAAAACCCATCTCTGGATTTGTGGTATGACTTTGTCCCTCACCTTTTTAGAAGATGATTCCAATAAACGCAGACAAGGATATTTATAAAGAGAAATAAATTTCCTCTGTAAAATGCTTCAGCTACCCTTCACTTTGCACAGACAGGAGACATTGAGGGAGCCACTGCTGGCACCCATCAGTGTTTCCTCCTGCTCTGAGTGTGTTCTGCAGGTAGCTTGGGCCCTGCATGGGTCTCACAGGGAGCCCAAGCCTGGATCCTTGGTGTGACCCATTTCCTCAGCACCCGATTTGCATCAGCACGGTGGGAGGCGAGATGCCAGATGAGCTGCTGTGCACAGCTGGGGCTGTGGAGGGTGGGGACAATGTGCTGCCACCCAGCAAGGGGTCTGTGAGCATCCCAGCAAGGGAAAATGCTGGAGAAGCAGATGAAAGACAAAGTGAAAGGGAAACAAAGTGGAAATAACAGAGTCAGTGAATCCCCCTGCGATTTGCCTGGAAATCAAGTTGGAGATAAAGCTGTCTGCTGCAGAAAACAAATAGACTCTTCTTCTTGCCAATCCACCCTCAGATGGGTACAAGCTGCTTATTAGTGGCAGACCCCAACCCCCTTCTTCCAACATAGATTCCCTTCTCCCTCTCCCCTGCTCCCTCCCTCCTTCTGCCCAGTAAATCCCACATCCCTGTACCAGGCTGGGTGCTGGCTCCATCCTTTCTGGCCCCGCTGGTGCAGGGTGTGTGGGTGTACGGAGCTGCACAGACAGTTCAGGTCCTGCTACTGATGGATGTGATGTGACATGACAATCATCCTAAAGATGTTCCCATACACAGACTCCCACCAAGATCAGGTTTTTCCAGCCTTCCCTGTGCAGCCACCCCCCAAACCTCCAGGCATCAGTCCTGTGTCCTCTTCTCCATTTTGGATAGACAATGGGGATCCCTTGAGTGTTACAGGGGAGCAGCCAACCTCTTCCCAGCGGGATGCTGCTGGAAAGCAGGGGTCAGGACTCAGGCCATCAGATGGGATCTAAGAAGAGATTTCACAAATGAAAAGCTGACATTTCCGCAGTCACATGCTGCTTGATGCTGCAGTCTCAGTTACAGTTAGTGACTTTCATTATTTCAGTCTTCCGCTCAAATGTAATGTTTTTTTAATAAAGTGGGGGCTGTATGGCCTCCACAGGGCTCTCCTCTACCCACTGCTGGATCTTACCTACCTAAGCAAATGGGAAGGGAAGGAGGCACCCCCAGAGTGATGCTGAGCAGAAACTACAGAGTTAACTTTACTCTTCCATTCAGTGAAACCAAATTGGATTTGCCAAGCTAGCAGCCCCTCTCCTGCCTTCTCTGGCCGATACCAATCTAATTAAAATGCTTGTTCTCCCACGCAGCTTTTCCTCTCCTCAATTCAACTTAGTCAAAAAGCAGAAAAAAACAGGCTCTGAAGGGTTGGGGCTGGGGTCAGCTGGCAGAGCTCATTGCAGATTGCCAACACAGCACCAGCACAGTGGCACTGGAGCAAAGACCCCACCACGGGGCTGGGAGGGACCGTGGCAGCTACTCTGCTTTCTCACGCAGGCTTCTCAAACACAGGTGCTTGAAACCTGCATCTAAGAAAGCCCCAGGACAGCTGATGTAGGGGTCAAAGGCATATTGAGAAGAGACTCTTCCCATACCAGCAGGAGCCTCTTCTTCAGTTTGCTGTGGAATACACCAAAAGAAACTAAGTTTTGCGATAGCACAGCCCTTGCAAAGACACCTCTAAAAATGCATTTTCATCTGATGTGCAGAGACTCACACTTTGTTTTCCCTCTTTTTTAAAATACACGGTCTCACTGTTCAGCTTCTCAGCGCTGATGAGCTTCATTGGCCTCACAGCAATTTCCCTGCAGTACTTGGCATCTGGGGAATTTGCACCCCCAGGGTAGCAGCAGCCCCTGCCCCACCCTGGTGTAGCAGGAGCAACCACGGGTGGGATGTCCCAGGGATGGGGGAGCTGGCAGCCCAGTTATAGCAAGGCAAAGGGACTTGCCTGAGGCAGGGCAAGGATGGTGATCCCAGTTTCCACCCAGGCAAGTGCCTTGTCCCACAGACCAGCTTGTCCTTGGCTGTGTGCCGATGGAGAACCAACAGCTCTGTCCTGAACACAGATGAAAACAGTCACTTGGTTTTCAGCTGGTAGAGACAGAGAAGCTGATCCCTTCCCTCTTGTCCTCCAAGCCTCATACCCAAGGCAGGAGCTCTGCCCTTGCTCTGCACCAGCCTCTTTCCACTATCTGGGATTTCCCCTCCCCTCACTGCCTTGGACCCTGGAGCCTCTGGAATGTTTCATATTCCTGAGGAGCACTTGGGTGCAGCTCCTATAGGCTGCTTTCTAGGGACTTGCTATCAGCTTTTGCACCTCTTGACTTGTTTCACTGCTCTGCAGCTCATTATGAGACTTCACATTTGTTTTTTCACCCCCTTCAGATACCCGTTCTGTGTCCCTGAACACACAAACCCTGCCAGGGAGCTCCCAATGGCTCCATGTCCTTTGCCAGGTACCACTGGATTTCAGTGCAGGAGTCCCTGCTGAAGCTGGCATCACTTAGCTCTCCCTCTCAGAGCCTCAAGAGGACAACCCAGGAGCATTTAGGCTTTCAGCAATTCTCAACCCCAAATAAATAAATAGCCACAGTAAATTACTAAACCAAACCACTGCCTCCAAGATGAAGTATTGCCTTTGACACTCCTTTGACCCTTGTTACAGCCTGTTACTGGCCACATGCCAGCATGAAGAGCAACCTCCAGGAAACATCTGCAGCCCCAGTGCCTTTGGCAGAGGTTTCCTTTGGACAGTTTTCCAATCATTTCTGTGTCTCAGGGGATTAGGATGGGGCACAGGAGGGGAGCACAGGATGGCAGGAGTCCTACAGCCAAATCCACTGAAGCCTCAATGCTGCCAGCAAATCCTTGCGGCTGGAAAACTGCCCTTCAGAGCTGGGGAAATCTCTGTTTCAAGAAGGGAAAATATTTACACGTGCAATAATCAGAGCAGTGTTTTAAGCTGCCAGCTCTCAGAAGTGTTCACTGAAATAAGGCACAGTCATGGTCTGAGGGCCAGGGAGCTCTGGCTGTTTGGTGAAGCTGGTTGCTCTCAACCAAAAATGAACGTACCCCTCTCTGCACCCCAGGGAAGTCACCTTGGCCACTGCGGGGTCCAGCCTTGCCTGTGGTCATGATGGCATTAGAATGTCAGACATGGTGGAGGCTCAGGTGGAGAGTCACTGACTATGGTGGTGGAGAGACACTCATGTTGCGAAGAGTCTTGAGGGACTGCAGGAGGATGGGCACAGGGATGAGGAGGAAAACTGGGAAGGTGCCTGGCAGATCTTCCTATGATCTCTTATATCCAAGACAGGCAGTTAAGAGGCCAACTGTACTTTCCTCTCTTTTGCAGGACACAAGTTAACGTTTATGTGACATACTGACATACTTCAATTATCCAGTGCGGAGTTTGCCACCCTTGAGGGACTCACTGGCAATCCACCAAAGGAGGCTGGATGGTTTTGGCTGGGCACAGGCAGGGCAGCAAGACCCTGGGCACCAACTCACTGGCTGCCTGCCTGGAGCTGTGGAGAGGGCTCACAGGAAGGGCACAAGGGCTGATGGTGCTGAGAGGGAATGACTCAAACTGGTTTTGTTACCTCACACATCTGAAGGAAAGAGAAGGTCATCACTTTGTGTTCATGTAGCGATTTTCATCCTCCCCATTCACAAACTCTTTCTTAGAGTGAGGAAAGACCATTCTGCTTTCCAGGCCTGATCAGCAAGAGTCTGGCATTAAATGACAACCCCTGGTACCCACCTGCACTGTATTTGTTAGAGATCCTCCAGACCACAGCTCCAAGAGAAGTGAAGGATAGTATGGCTACCTAAAACCTCCCTCTAGCTTCAGCACAAGCAGAGGGTAACCTCCAGAGGTGGGACTGGGATTCAGTCCATCCAGCATCAGCATCCCTGGCTGTGGGGAAAGCAGCACAGCGATCTGATGAGCACAAGAAAGCAGCGTTTCAAACAGGAGCAGAGCTTTCTGGTACTTTCCTAGAAAATATTTCTCAGTAGCTTTTTTTCTATGCGACAGGAGAAAAAAATCATCTCCACATTAATCAACTAAAAAGCAGCGGCAGCAAAAGCTCGTGCCGATGGCAGCTCCCACTTGAGTGGGGTGGGTCGTGCAGATTTGTGACTAATGGGCCACAGTAATTCCCAGATCATCTCAGCCTGGCTGGACGGCTCTGGTGGAGCAGGAGGATTAAAGGCAATTGCTGTTCCCATCTTAGAAAGCAGCTATTTACTGCTGTTACTGCACACGTGGGAATACTTTAAAACACTCAAAGTCTACCAGTCAGATTTCAGCCTCCTTTAGCAGGGAGTGAGATCTACGTCCTGCAGATGTGGTGTGGAGCTTTCTGAGTTCATGCTGGAGCCTGGCAGGCAGCCACTGACCTTCTCCAGCACATCTCAGATGGGCAGGCACTTCCACTCGTGCATCACAGGTGAAATTCTTCAAAGGCAAATCCTGAAAACCAGGTTTAGGAGCAGAAAAGGGCCCTCCAAGAGAGCTTCTCACCCCTTTTTCCCCCAGGGCTGGATCAGGTATGTGCAGCCCTAACCAGAGATGCTGGTGCAAGGACCCCTTCCAGGGCAGAATTTCTAACCAGGTGACCAGGGCTGCTGGATCCTTCACTCTGGCTCAGCCATACAGTACTCATGCTGGTGTGCACAGAGGGATGCAAAGGACCTCACTGTCACCTCAGATGCAGCTCGTGAAAAGGCAGCACCTCCCCTGCCCCCCGGAGGATTGACCTCCCAAATCTCCCAACCAGCTTGGCTTGGCAACAGGGTACAGTGGTTGTTACTTCCCCCAAACACACTGGCACTTACCCAGGGCCTCTATGGGCTCAAGACACTGAAAATAAAAGTTGCTATTTCTTAAATGCAGAAGAAGTACATCGGGGTGCTCTGGGTTCAACGTGAATTCTTTGCCATTGAGCTGACAGTGCTGAGCTCACCAGGCAGAAAGATTATAAAAAAAAGAAAACTATTGCTCCTCCTCACACCCAAAACCACACACACACAAAACCAAAGCCCAGGTCTCCAAGAGCTCACACAAGCACTCCCCTAAAGTTGTTTCTCCACCACTCAGCCTGCCCACCACACACTGATGGCTGGATAAAGACTGCAAAGGCTCTCCATAACTGAGATGGAAAAACACTGCTCTCTGATGAAATCTTTATACTCCAGTGGACAACTATTACAGCACCAACTCTTTTCTTCTCATGTTTGTCAGCACAAACAGACTCTCTCTGCAGCCTGACACCAGGGTGATGGGCACACACTATTGCTGTGATTTCTCACAGCACAACCAGTATATCATCTCAGGTGACTGGTGAGAAGGACATCAAGCACAAGTAAGACAAAATCTTAGCAGTTAGGAGTTAGAGTCTATTTTTTTGTTTAATTAATACCACAAACCTTGCTGTTAATTTTCTTAAATTCACAAAACCAACGCATCAGGAAACCCTTCCTGTATACTCACCTCTCTGAGTTGTCTGTTCCATGTCCTGCAGGAATAAAAATTGCAGTTTAGTTAGCACTGGATTATTTTTCCTTTCTACTACCAGCATCCAGAATTTTCCTTTGCCATTTGTCTTGTTCTCACTGATGCCCATTAAATCTAGAATACAGGGATGTGAAAATGAAGAACTTTCTCTTAATGATTTTAGACAAGTACCTCAAGGCAGTGCAAAGCCCCCAGCCTTCAGGACCCCCTTCCCACAGCCTTGTAGCCTACTTTTGAGACATAAACCTCTACAAAGCACTTCCAAGAAGTCCTGGTATCAAAGCCTACTGTCTTGGCTTAGCAGCCCTTAATACTGCTATACAGGACACGTGCAACAGCAGGTATGGGCAAGGCATTGGATAGAAGGTCATTTGACAGATACCTGAGAATTTCTATGCAGGCAAGGAGCTGCAGTCGTGTGGGAAAAATTGCTCTTAGGAGAGAGTTACCAAAACAATTTTGTTCTGTCCTATGGAACCAGAATAGAGAATTTAGCTAGCAGGTGTTTCCGGCTCACATGAATGCTGCTTTGATGAAGAACCTGAGGGAGGGGATTAGCAAAGTGATCTTCCTTCAGCAGTTTTATGAAGATGATGTGCAGGAACAGGCATTTTACTAGAAGCAGAAAAAGATCATATAGGTCTTAGCTGCACACTTTGTCTATCTGTCACAATGCCATCGTCCAGAGAGCAGAGACCGTCAGACCACAAGCAGTGTCGTACAAACAAAGACCAGCATTTCAGTTGTAAAATCATTTTTTATTGTTACAAATATACATATGAATAAAATCCCTTCAACCTGTAATGTAAGTGGGTAGCTGTGAAATTTTCACCCCCTCCCTCAAAAGCTGAAATGTTTTTACACTATTTTTTGGGTAGAATTACACATTGAAAGGAAGCTAATATGCAGACAGAACTGAGGAAGGCCTCTAGAAAACACCAATATTAATAAAATTCCAATTGCCCTCATTCCAATCAACTATATACATTAATATATGAATGTGGAAGCATACCATGATTATACGTCATCCAAATCCTTCTCTGTTGTGCTTTTTGATGGTACACAAATGTAAGCGTTGGAGCTTTATGTACAGTACGAGAACGGGAAGAAAGAAGCTCCCTAGGGGAGAATGTAAAAACCATACCCAAGCATTTAATATATATAATCTATACAAATTATTTTATTAATGTGCTCTTTTAATATAATTACAATGTGCAATTGCATACCGCAAGAATATATTTATAGGTAAGTCACGTGCAGATTTGACACATTTACATTCAGCAGTACAACACATTACCTGCTGTACAGTGTATTAGTGTAAGACAAGGTCCAGTTAATTTGCTCTGCTGTCTAAATGCCCCAGCGCAGGGCACTCTTTGTAGCTGCTTCAGAGAAATTCAAGTAGAATACATGAGAGAACCGCTGGCTTTAGCAAAGGCATGGGAAGGAACGGCTGCATCGTACAGAACAGGAATGAAGGACCCAATCGATGCCAAGTGAGCAAATCATGATTGGAAGATCAGGTTTTCTGCATGGAAATGTACCAGTGGAGAGGGAGCAGCTGGCTAGAAGGGCTGTCGATTGCTGTACCCTGATTGTTATAAAAAGCTCTTGCGCTACGAAGCACTTGGACTGATTGCTAAACAAAAATAAAATCTTTATCTGCTTCTTCGCCAGAGTCACTGGACTTGCTTCCCTGATGGCCATCTTTACTTAAGGACCGCTGCTTCAGCTCCTGGAACTCATGAGACTGCTGCCCAGGGCTTCTTTTTGCAGCTGTATAAAACAGAAATAAGTCTTACTAAGGATTGTAGAAGAGAGAGGAAGAAAAAAGAATAATAATAATAAAAAATTATTCATGCACACAGGACCTGCTCCTGCTCCCACTGAACTCATCTGCACTAGTGGGAGCAGCATAGGTCCATTAATTCTTCAACCCAGAAGAAGATGAGAGAGAGAAGAGAGAGAGTTTGAGCAAACATTATTCTGCTGTTGGTTGGCAAGCAGGTAAACTTGAAACTCCACACCTCACTGTGACACGGATAAACATTACAGTTAAAAACACCCTGGAGGCTTCCTTCTCATCACACCACTTTCAAACCAGAACAACATTCTTCTTTCCAGCTGGGCTGGATCTCAGGTGATGCTCTCCTGACTGCTCAGGTGGATAACCTTGCTGGGCACCCCTCAGACCCGCAGTGTGTGCCCCAGACAGGCCTGGCTCCTAAGCAGGACACCTTGACATTCTCCCTTTTGACTCAGCAGCCTTAATCAGAACAGACATTCACACCTTGGGCATCCAGGTTCCCTGAACTGCTGCTCCTGGCCCCACCAGCACTGCCAGGTCTCAACACCCCCCCGTTCCCTGATGGGAGGGACACCCATGGCTCTGAGCCCAATCTGCATCTCTTCCAGCTGAGACCATGGGCTCTGCACTTTGCTGTGCTCGGCAGTGGAGAAAGCAGGAGGACATACCCGCTCTTCCCATGATCTACATACAAACAGTACTCATTTTGTTCACACAGCACTCAAAATCTTGGCAAGGTCAGGGTTTTCCCCAAACTATGAGCTTTGAAATAAATCGGAAAGAAGGTTGTTAAACCTTGTTAAGATTTCTGATCTAATCTGGTGGTCTGCAATTGGTAGGGCAACAAGAGTTACCATACAGGTAACCCACCCAATGGGGTGGCATTATGCAAAGACTGATAGCTTTAGGAATCTCATACTTCCAATTAAAGCGAACCTTTAAACACACAGTGGTCCCTAAACGTGAGTTTGTTTTAAGTCATCTCACTTCACTCCCCCCAAATGTTACAATGACAGACCTTCTTTGCTCCACCATTTCAGATAAGGATGTCTGGCACACTGATCCCTGTGCCTGCTCACATTTGTGCACTCAACAAGGCACCAGCAGCCACGGTGGCCATGAAGCATCACCTCTCCTCCCTGTACTGCTCACCCACGGCCTCGCTGCCACAAGGTGACAGCCCTGTCACCAGCTCTGGCAGGAGCAGGGGCAGACAAGCAGCAGGCTGTCCTGGCACTGTTTCAGATTGTGCCTGGCTGTGTTAGGGGTTGCCAGGAATGCGGAAAATACAGAGAGGAATCCTGGGGGAGCTGGTGATGCTGGGGCAGCTTCAGCAGGGATGCTCCCTGTATCCCTGGGGGCCAGCACGACTCCCAGGCAGTGCTGGTTCCTGCCAACAGGCTGTGACACGGGGACAGAAAACTCTGGCCTGTTTTCATTTGGCACAGACATTGTCCAGTCCTGGGTCTCTGCTGTGATGAAAGCAGAATGGACACATCCAGTGCACGCCTTATGGAGACCCACCTCCGCACACATGGGACATTTGCTACCCAATAGCTCTCCTGAGCCCAAAATACCCGTTTCCTTATTTGTGCTAGCCAAAATATGGGAGGAAATGAGAGCCAGCAGCTACATGCTCACTGCGTTCTTATCCTGCCTTTGCACATTGGGAAAGAAGAGGAAAGGATTTAAAGCTATTCAATGGAACTGGAGAGGATTAAGATACCTAAATTCTGTAAAAAAAAAAAAATAAATTTAGGCATTTCCACCTTTCCAAACATCACTGCTGTTCAATGAGTAGGTGCCTGCTAATTACATGTTTGGCCTTCATTCGCTTTTCAAACAAAACACATCCTTCAGCAGCCATTTTAGTTTATGGCTTGATAAATCAAGACAGATAGTTCGCCCCTAAAATACTTTAAAAACACATCAGGCATTTAAGTGCACATACTGCAAGTAGGCTTCTCCCACACGAGCTCACCTTTGCCCTGAGGAAACTATAGAGAGGTGACCTGTGTAGATAATGCGGAAGCAGCTCAGCTTTTGAAACTTACTTTATCGGAAAGGTATCTTGGAATGAGCTCAAATACACTAATTTGATTATTATGGGGAAGGAAAGATTCCAAGTTTGGGTGGGCTAAGTTTATTCTACAATAAGAAAAGGACATCAGTCTCTACATTTTGGGCTGAGGATGTTACAAAAGGAATACATGATGCCTTATAAACTGAAAAACTGTGGGTAAATGTAATTGTGTAAGATATTCAAATGCCTCATTAAAATACTTAGAAAAAAAGTAATTCTGAATCATTGTTTAAGCAAACCAGTTAAAAGGTAAAGAGAAGCATGTAAACACATACCATTTGAGAACAGGAGCTTTTATATTTTAAAGACAAATCAACTGAACATTTTTATAGCTGACTGAGTAAGTTCACTGTAGGTCAAAGCTGCTCTTTAGGAAGCAGAGCTTAAGCATGAAGAACAGTGCAAGTTTGGGTTCTTTTGGTGCTTTTTGTTTATTCATGCAGCTGAACATCAAAGTACTAAGTCAAAATAATCTGATTTACTCAGTTCTCAAATGGTTTTTTGAGTGATGTGCTGAAACTGGCACTAACAATATCCAGGCTGAAATGTATTTTGAAATAGTTCAGTGCACACATCTCAGGAAGGAGAGGTTTGTAGGCACACAAAGCAGTGGCCAGTCTACCTGCAGTGTCCCTACACGGCAGTGTCCCGGCCTCACTGCAATGAGCAGTCAGGGTTTGGAACGAGGGGGCTGCAGGTGCTATATGGTGCTGGCCACTGCTGCTGCCATGAAGGAAAAATCCACATATATTTCTTATTTGGAATTTTTTTCTGCCATTTAGCAGCTCCCATGGGGACAGAAAGATGATCAGCATCCCACGAGGCTTTTTTTTTCTCATAATCTGGTGACAAACCCACACCCTTTTGTAGCTACTTTGCTATTACTGTTTCCTAATGATTGTTAGTGCCAGTTACTAAGCACATCTCAATGAAAAATGAAAACTTCTAAGCACCAGAAGTTGGCTGTGCCTTCCTCTGCCCAAGCACATTACCTTCCTCTTCTGCACTGGTAGAATAGTGCCCCGAAGTGGTTTTCAGGCTGCCAGATGGCTTGGCACAGTCATGAGCTGTATCTCTTTTTTGACAATCTCCTGTTTGCTCTGGCAGGGAAAAGGATTCATTTATACCCCTAGGCTGTTCTGTAGGCCCACGTACAGAAAGTAATATAAATAATTTCACTTATCCATCCCATTTAAACCATTGTTCAAAGAGCAGCAATCAATATGCCAGATGCTTGCTTAAATTTGGTCACTGCAGCCCAATCTTCCAGGTATGCTGTGTAAAGAGGTGTATTTTGAAACTGTCCCACAAAGTACAGTTAAACTCATTGACATAAAGCCATTTTATAATCAAGTGTCATCTAATTTACAGCTTTCTTTGATGGGAGATACAATTTTGTTTACTAACATAGGCAGATTTGCAGTGATTTACCAGTTGCAGAAATAAATTGAGCCTGAAAGGTGGCAGAAAGCAAGGACAGAGGAGTGCCTGGGTGAGGAAGCAGAACAGTAATAAAGAACAAGGAAAACCTCAAGGAGAATAAAAATGAAAAGAAACAGAATTTACTCTTTCCCAAACAGTTTTATGCAAAGCATAGCAGCTCTGTAAGGACCTGGAAACTCCATTTTAGCCTTTCTAAACAATTATTGATAGAATTTGTACAGTGCAATGTAGTGACAACTAGAAAACCCTGTGTTTGGCCAAGTCTGCGGAGGTCTGTCTAAAGGAGCAAGGAGTGAGGGATGCACAGATTCTGACCACTTCCGTGCAAGGACTTGCAAACAGCAACCACATTTAAAAAAGAAAGTGACTGTCCCTCTTCTCATGACCTCACTGAGGTCCATGCATGTGTCATGTCCTGCTAGCTCTACATAATTCAGTGTGATTGTGGAGGTTCTGCTGGGCTACCTTTATGGCAGAAGAGCAGTCCAATGGCATCATATAGATGGATGAAGCGAGAGTCAAAACCTGTAGACAAATACTCCACATGCTGGCATGTGCTCACCAAATGGTAGACACCACAGCAACAGTCTTCCAAGCAGAGCAACACCAAGACTGTGAGGTAAGTGGTTTTGTAAAGGAAATGGTAGTTTTAGCTTCTCAAAATATACCTCTGGAACATTACACTTTGGGGATGGCTTTGCCCCATCTCTCATCTGGAGGGTAATGGTGGGCTCTGTGGGCAGCACAACTGCTCAGTCTTCACAACCCACTGTTATGTATCTGCCTTGCCTCATCTGCCCCCATTCCCAGTTTGTCTCACAGCTTCAGTGATGGGAATCACCTTGGATATCTTTCCTGAGGAGAGTCCCAAGAAGGAAGAGGTCTTGCTCCCAGATTTCAAACTTTGTCATTTGTGCCAGCTAACACCACACTGAGCAACATTTCTGCCACTGCTTCTCCATGTATCCTACCCTATCAGAAGAAGCTTTAGCTCTTCTAAGAGCCAACTGTGGGCAAGGAAATGCATCAGCTAGAATAGAAATCCAGTGCACACATGAAAAGCAGCAAAGACAATGCAGCAGAATACTGTTGTGCATAGAAGGTACCAAGTCCTGCCTGGACACACAGAGACTCATTGCCTGAAGAGGAGGAGAAGTCATTCACATGCAGTGACCCCACAGAAAGGAATACAGAGCAACAGGCTGGCTGCAAGGATCAAAGCTGTGGCTGCTCCCCTGGGTATGTGCTGAACCACAGAGCTGCATTTCACATTGTTGTATGTGACCAATACCAATCTTCATCTCGGTTCAGATCAAAGTGAACCATAGTACACACAACACAGGAGCCCCTCAATTGTTCAGTCACATTATTAATACCAAGGGATTCATTGCACACTTGGTTTAGTCAAAGGAAGAAAACATAGAGCACTAAGCCATGGGTGGAGGAGACAAGGAATAGTGACCAGATACACTTTCCTTGCTCTATTTTCCTCCAAATGAACGACCTTCTTCCCTTCCAAGTGAAGACAAATCAGGGGACAATGACACATCAAATTCAAGAAGACAAGCATGCTGGAACAAGTTATACCAACACTCTCCTACCTTCTTGAGGAAACGATCTGACTGATGGGCTGCTCTGACCATCCTTTTCTTTATCAGAAGGAACTTTCTTCAGCACAGGTGGAAGCAGGGCAACTTTGGGGGAACTGGGGCCAGAGGGAGACTCCGGAGCATCCTCTGTGGAGTACCATCAACAAAAGAACGAGAAGTTATGTTTGCACTGTAGCCTGCAGAACTGGTGCTATTATGATGGGCCAAACCTCAACACAATACACAAACAAAAAACAGCTAGAACCTATGTCAGAAAAAGAAGGATGCAGGAATTCATATTAAGTCAAGAGAACATATGATGGCCCTCAGTCCAGGTGAAAGAATTTCAATAACCAAGGCAAAAATCTTAACTTCAGCATTTTAACATGTACTTCCATTGTAGCACAAATAGAAATCTGATGGGATCAAGTGAATTTCCTGCAAGACATAAGCACGCAATTTGCAAAGAATAGATGAAAATTATTTTGGATGGATTTTTGGAAATATTTGTTCTATTTATATTTTTATTGTCCTGAAACATAATGAACTGATCAATTTAGATGTCCTGTTTCACAGCTATAAGGCAGAAAAATGAACCAGAGAAATAGATTTCATAAATAGCCTACAGAACTCTGCACTTCCAGGAATAAATTGCCAGTACATGACTTGACAGCATCTGCAAAGATTTTTCTAAATAGAAAAAAATACTTTGCCTTCTAGACTGTGAGAAAACTTAAATTCAAATCCATAGTTTACACCCTCTGGATATCTTGTTCCTCTTAAAGGCTGGGTGTGGATTATGTATGACAAGGTGACTACCATCTTTACAGTCCTTGCAGGAAGACCTTTCAGTCTTGCACTGGACAGCCTTTGCTTGGACAGTAGGGAAGTACAGCTACAATGGGTTACTTAAACTGCTTGTATGCTTGCTTCCCAAGGAGTAAATGGTAGCATATGTACACAAGAGAGGAACTAGGAAGATCCACTGGTATTGATGGAAAAAGGAACTCAGAGTATCACTCATACTGCACATTTGTACAATGAGTTAAATCAGTTGCACACTGGAAAGTAATAGGAATTTATCTCACTGTTGAGAAGCCACCAGAAAGGAGTCCATCTTTTTACTTTCAGCACAGGAGAGTGATGACCTTCCAAATGCAACTTGATCTGAACACATACACACAAATTCTTGGACCTTGTCCATGCTTTTGATGTGCCTATGAGGCCAGTTGCTTTGGGAAGCTCAGTATCAACACACGGATGAGCACAGTGCTTGGCAAACACCGCTATATATTTCTGACCTAAAGCTGTTACGTGGTTTATAGAGGAACCACTTTCAGTCTTTGTTAATTTGTGGCCATCCGAGCTGTGTTCCTTTGCCCTCAGATTACTTAGCAAAAATTTGCTACCACTAATTTGGCCACAGCGCTGGAAACAACGGCGGGAGCAAGAGGGTAAACAGGATTATTGCTTGGCTGCTCCATCACACTGCCTGGGTGTGATCAGCCAGCAGGTTGCCACATAGGATAGAAGTTAGGCTGTAACAGAGATGGTGCTGCTTTTACTGCCACCTGAGGAGATGGTCTTTTATGAGTAAATATTAATTAGTCTCTGTGTTCAACCCACAGTAGGCTCTCTCTGCATGAAACAGGAGCTGGCAGAAACAGACAGCTCAGGTCTTTCTGATACCTCAGATCTCAAGGTAACACACTATTTTGCAGATGAAGCATCACCAAATAATCCCTGCTTTCCTATTGCATTCATCTCTGTGAGCATCTTACCCGACATGTCTCCTTTTATGAGCATTTCTGAAATGGTCAATAAAATAAATTTAAAGCCATCTAAAATCTGAAGGTGAGTCTGTATTTGAACAACATTCTACCCACTGGAGTGCAAAGACTAAGTAACGCTCAGGTTACACGTCAAGGGCAGGGAGGAGGCTGTAATATCCCTCTGCCCCCTCATTCTAAGGTCAACACAACATCTTTCTAGGGTAACTGTGAGTGTGGGAAAAGCCTAGAGGTCTGTGAGCTCTTACAGATGGCTATGCTCACACTTTTCAGTCATTAATTAGCAATTAATAAGCTCTACCTGCCACAGCTACTGCAGGAGTCAGTAACTAGCATTTAATTCCCCTCAACTGCAGTGGCTGTACTTTGGGAAGAGGGGGTTGTGATACTGGCCTAATAAACAGTGGACAGATAAATGCATGGGAGATCTGCTGAAATATTTCCCACTGTTGAAACCTTGAGATAATATCTGGGCAGGAGGTTAGAACACAGCAGAAGTTAATACTCATTCAACTGGCAGACTTATGGGATTATAAAAGCACAATCACAATTATTTCCAGTTAACAGCAATACGGGAAGAAACAAAGGCAAAACAAGGAAAAAGGGAGTGAGAGATGGTCAGTTTGTGCAAGTTATTAAGAATAACAGTCATCTGCTGGAGGGGCTATGAACAGACTGCCAGAAAACCTCAAGGACTTTAGCATTTAGAGCCAGGTGTTTGGAGAAAATGCAGCTATTTTTGTCAGTGTTACTACAAAAGGGCTTTGATGCTGAAGCAGCTTTCTACGCTCACCTCTCTTGTGAAATCAGGCTAACCCAAAACAGCTCTGCCACTGCTGCTATTGCTTCTCCTCAGGTTTTACTACTGCACGTCACAGATTAAACCATTTTAATAACTTCATTTGAATTAGGGCAGAGGGGGGTGGAAAAGAAGGGTGCAAGTCAAGTGCAAGTGACTGAAGAACCTGCCCCTCTACATTTAGCTTCTGTTCAGGATGTGGCCATGGGTGTCTCCTCCATAGCCCACACAAACACCACTCAGAAGTACCCAGCTGGGGCTAACAAATGCCCAGGAGAGCTCCTCACCAGTACGAGAGGCAGAGCGTGGTTTCTGTGGCACCGTGGGTCGTCCTGCCAGGCTGGGCTTTGTTGACTGCAGTGGGGGCTTTGGGCTGGTTGGTGTATTGGAAGAACTTCTTGCCTTTGCACCAGCTTCTGCCTTTGGTTCAGCTTTTGAATTTTTTTCTGATGCTGAGGTGGAGTCACATTTATTGGAGGCAAACCGACTCTCTGGAAGGGTCTGCTGGAGTTTAGGCACTAAAATAAATAGACACATAAAATAACATTTCCTGCAACACAGAAGGCTCTGTGCACAGATATGCTTGTGTGGAAAATATTATCATGAGCTCACATGTCACTGCTGCACTGCTGTGTGAGTGTGAAAGGGGACCCCCAATGTTCCACTCAAAGTAACTGCAAGAAAAGCATCTAAAACTGCTTGTTCTCACACATGCTAAGCTTCATGATTCCATTGGCTCAGAGGTAATGGCATTTCCTCCTTTTTAATACATTTGGGGTAATGGCTGGCTGGACCTTATTCTTCCTTCATATTCCTGGGAGCAGATGGTACAGCCTACCCACTGAGAAAGCAGTGAAAGATCAGTGGAAAAGGCAGCCTTCGGCTGTTTTGTGCCTCTACAGACGAAAGGTTGGGTATCCAAGATCAACAGAGAAATCTTGGCCCAGAAAATAAATCCCAAATGTGTGATCAGCAGGCTACATCTTTTTATTTATTGCTTTTAGCGAGCTCTAGATGAGATTCTGAAACTTAGCCGAGATCAAAGTATTCTTTGTATAATATTTTGATTTATCTAGTAACACTGTATATGTATTATGGTTTCCACACATTAGCAAGTTTACCAGCATATATTTATCCCAAACAAAGACCAAGGTATTTACAGATAAAGCTACGCTGACTTCCAAGCAATAAATCAGCTCTATCGAGCTGTGCAAGTTGGTAGAAACCGGCTGGACTCCGCATCATAAACAAGCAAAACTCCTGCCCTACTTTCCTGCTCTGCAGCTTTCAGAAAGTTGAAGGCTTCTATGCAGCAGGTATAATGACAATGTTGGAACTCATTTGTTAGCTTGGGACTTTCAACAACTGCCACATCTTTAGTCTGCAATTCTTTTCTGAAAATAACCAAAATAGAGACTGGTAGCCTTGGTATCTGGCAAAGCCAAGCATGTGCTCACAGATGCTGACCTGACCTACCCACCTGCTATTCCCATTCAGAAATCCTACTTGTTGCAGAAGTGCTGAGCACAGACATTTTAATGGCAGTGGGAGGGAGGGAGTGTTGACAGAGTTTGTTGCAAGCCAATATCCAATAGGTTTTTCCAGCTTATGTAGCTGTTTTTCAGCCCAGCTGGAGTTAACCTCTGGCAAACTATAGAGTTGTGTGGCATTTATGTATTTGTGTGAGTGCGTGGCAGGGAGAGCCTGTGTCTGCATGCATGCAACAGGCTTCCATGCTGCAAAAGAAGCAGCAGGACACCTCCACCCATGCGTGTGTGCAAACAAAAAGCAGGCAACAGCCAGACACGAAGCAAGGAATAAAAAAATCTCCCTTCTGCATCACTATCTATCATTTTTCTGTAGCAACATCCAGCAATTTTTCATTAACTCTCTTTCTTACCTTCCTAACCTCAGGCCTGCTAGTATTATTAGAACCCAATAAGTTAAAATAAATTAACCCAAAACAAAGACAAAGTGCAGTTGCCACAGTGAAGAGCAGCCTCAGGAGCTCTCAAGCAAGAGTGGTAAAGAACTGACAGCTGGAGGCCAAAAGGAAGGGGCATGAGCACTGCAGTGAGGTGGGGGTGAAACGTGTCATATACAGAGACAAGGACCAGAGAAAAATTGGGGTCAGTCACCCACAGCCACTCTAATGCCCCAAGCACAGACTATTCCTGCTCCTCTGACTCCAATTTGATGATATTAGGAGACACATACAGTACACAAGGTCCTCCTCAAAATATAAGCAGGCTTTAAAAGCGCTGATGTGTAGAGTTCGGCATACTCTCAATATGCTGTCTGTTAAAACACGATTTAAGGAAGGTATAAAACTTCAAAATTGGTTTCTGAAGTGCTCAACCAAGATGGCCACATTTGGATTTTGATTTCAGCCTGTTTTTTCAGCTTTGCTTCTGTATATTTTGGCAACCCTGTGTGCCATGCTTGCAGGATACTGGTTGAGCAATTAGACCTGGATTTCCTAGTTCATTGAGCTCCTTTCAGTCCAGTGAACGTGGTACACACAAGCCACCAGAGTTGAATCCCTCTGGAACACTTCACTGCCTAGTCCCAAAAGTATGCACAGAAACAGAATTTCATCTTGCCCTGAGATGGCTGCATTGTAGGCACTCACATATCAGGGCCCAGGACTACAGCTGGACAAGGGCACAGCAGGATGAGGTGCAGAGGGAAATGGTGCTGCAAGGCTGGACTCCACTTTGTACATGATGGAGGTTCATTGTGTGCATGTGTGCAGTGTCCAGGGGCCTCCACAGCCCTGCAGACAGCCTTGGCTTTGGTCAAGCTGGGTAAATCCTGGGAAGAGCTAGCTGTCATTGCCTATGAGATGTCTATTCTAACAGCTGAAAGCCAGGAGCACTCAGGCTGGTACGTGCACAGACTACCATACACCTTGCAAACTGGTCATATTTAGGTCTTCAGATATATACAGGAGTTTCACTTCTTCATATGCAGACAGTTTTGCTGGCTCCTGGGTTCAGCTTCAGCTTCACTGATCCCATCACAAGTCAGCATCCTTCTGAAGGTGCCCCAGGCACGTGCACCAAGTACTTTAACTCCTGTGCACTGTGGAACACAAGAGTAAAAGCTGAGCTGCTAACTCAGCCCCAGAGCTGACTTCATGGGAAGTGCTGCCCAACACAAAGTGGGCTTATTTCTGAGCCTTTTCATGTAGTGTAAGCTCCTATTTTGCTTAAGCAATTGTGGGCACACAATGTGGAGAGGGAAGTGAGATTTTTGAGGTTAGACATTTTGCATTTTCTAGAAAGAGTTTATACTAGGAAAGTCAAACTGTACCTGTACCACTTCCATCCAGTCGTTCTGAGCTCACCGCTGTGTCAAAAGACTCTCTGGGGGTTGTGTCATTCCCAAGTTTCTGAAAGAGTGAGAAAAACTCTCATATTAATAATATATCTGTAATTAATGCAACTCAGTGGTTCTGTTAGGGGAAAAAAAGCTTTAATTTTGAAGCTATAAGGCAGAGAAAACAGTGAGTAATAATTGTTGGATTATCTCTCCTTGTTTCTCTTTAAAGTCTTGGACATCTAAGTGGAAAGAAAATGATGCTTATTTGTAATACTGCCACATGTCCAGCAAAGCTGCAATCACACCCTGGCTCCTACGCAACAGGTCTCCTCATGTATAGGAGTTGAAACAGAAGGTGCTAGTTGGAAACAGTCTTTTCTCCAAAGGTAACTCCATATTTTAAAATTCCTTGTTTAGGTTTAAAAGTCGTCTTCTGAAGATCTAGGTTTTGAATGTGACTGCTGAATAGATCTTATGCTCTTCCACATATATACAAGATACAAGAATAACATTTTAGATATACCTGCAACCACAGAAGTAGCAGTGTTCACATATTTACAGGATTCCTCTAAAACCAAACAGACCTTACTCACTGAAAGGTGTTTACATCTACCTGTCACAAGCACTGCTGGATGCTCAGCACCTCTAAAGAAAGGGGACTTCTTGTTTAGGTGCTGATATTCTGGCTAAGTCTTCTATTTTCAAAAATAGTTTTCCTAACATCCTGGCCTCAAAAGGTGCAAAGACTTTTGTCATATCATAGCTCTAGCCTAAGTGAGCTTGAAACTTGTCTATTCACCAGCAGAAGTTTAGATCTGTAGCCAATGTGCTTGTAAAAGAACCAGCCTCCTTTTTCTGTCTTATCCGCTACCAAAACTTAAGCAGAGGGATAAACGGGAGGATAAAAAAGTGCCTAGAAATAAGTGCAAGATACACTATGACAGAAAGCCTTATAAAGGTAAGTCTAGGCAAAAAAAGTGAAGTAGGGGTAGACTTTTCCAGGAAGTTTCAACCTTGATTTGTTATTTCCAGACAGCATGGCAAACGACTTAAAGCAAATGATTTATGCTGATGACCACTGCATTTGGTCATATACCTGCACAAGTCATGGTGCAATGTTCAGGACCCTGCTACTACTGCTCCAACACCAACTCTGCATGACTTGTACTGGGATCTGACTGTCCCACAGCATTCAGAAACCTCCACCACATGCCATGCAGTCTATGCTAAAAATGATCCCCTTACTTGGCATTGCTGAGGCCACACCTTTAATGCTGTGTTCAGTTTTGGACCCCTCACTCCAAGAAGGACATTGAGGTGCTGGAGAGTGTCAAGAGAAGGGCAACAAAGCTGGTGAAGGGTCTAGAGAACAAGGCTTACAAGGAGTGGTGGAGGGAACTGGGGTTGTTTAGCCTGGGGAAAAGGAGGCTTGGAGGAGACCTCCTCGCTCTCTACAACTCCCTGAGAGGAAGATGTAGTGAGGTATGGGATCAGTCTGGTCTCCCAAGTAACAAGTGATAGGACAAGAGGAAATGGCCACAAGTTGCACCAGGGAACATTTAAGATTGGATATTAGGAAAAATTTCTTCCCCGAAGGGTTGTCAAGTTCTGGAACAGGCTGCTCAGGGCAGTGGTGGAGTCCCCATCCCTGGAGATATTTAAAAGACTTGTAGATGTGGTGCTGGGAGATGTGGTTTAGGGGTAACCTGGCAGTGCTGGGTTAATGGTTGGACTTGATCTTAAAGGTCTCTTCCAATAAAAACAATTCTATGATTCTATGATCACTGACCTTTGGAGCTTACAATCTGAAAGACTGGTAGATATAGCACATAGATAAAAAACGAACAATACAAATGTAGGAAGGAAGAGAATGGTTACAAGTAGCAGAAACACATACTAGTTATAGAAAAAATGATAGATTTAGAGTGAAAATAGTAATTTAAATATAAACATAAAGGAATGATCTCTCAATATTCTTGCTGGCCACATGTCTTTCCCCTGTGGTGGTAATTCAACACAGGCATTTCAAGAGAAGCAGATTTTGGGGAGCAATGGTTTGCCTTACAGGTTTACCTATACCTCCATTTTCCTCACATAATCTCACAGCTCCCAGAACAAAGCCTCTCTTTGATAGAGCAAAGAAAGGGACGGAGATGCTGAGTGCTGCCATTCTCATGTAACACCTGGCAGGAAAATGCTGCTGCCAATCTCTCCACTAAGTACAGGTGGGCACTTAACATGGCACACTGCCATAAGGAGGATGCTATTAGAATTGTCATTAAACTGCCTGGGCTGTCAAACTACCCCAGTACTCCTACAGCTGTCCACTCTAAGGGACTGTATTTCTGCAGGTGTAAAGTGTAACATCAGCTATATGTTAAAAACAACAGGTAAGCCAAAAAATGGACTCCTCTGGTCAGAAGCACTCTAGGAATGCCGTGACTTGTAGGGTCAAGGTGGTGAGCTATGGTGCCCGTACTGAGAAAGCAAAGTCCCCTCCAAAGCCAGCAGGAACATTATGCTTTGTGCCACTGGGTGGAAACTCTGTTTTTATTCCCATTTCTTGACTGTCATTGATATTTTTGCTAAATTCTCACCTCTCCACCTCCTAGAGTCACTTATTTCTTTGTAAGACTGTCTTGGCTATATATTTTTTACAGGAATAAAACCTCTCTACCTCCTGGATTTTTCTTCCATTGCTTGGAAAAAACTCAACAACTTTGGGGAATTGAATTTACCAACAATTTCTTCATGGAATGTGAATTCTCATGAACTTTCACTGAAATACTCATTTTCCTATGTAAACGCTGAAGACATATGCACAACACTTAGCTAGAGTAAATGACTTGAGAGCTGTATGACAATATGAAAACTAATTTCACTCTAACTCCTTCTTCCCTCCCTAGTTATGGGACTACTGGGGAAATATGGCCATGTACAGAGACAAGTGGAGTACTTAAAAATGCAATTAGGATGCTTGCATGTTTGGCTGCCTCCTGTACACACATTACAAAGTGCTCATAGTCCCGAGACAACACTAAACACTTGCTGCACAAATTTGAGAAGCTGTCAGTCATGTCAGGTAAATGCAGGTGAATTAATCACATAGATAAATAATGACCAGGCTCTACTTTTAATAGGAATCCATGTGAGTTTGGGAAATACTGCAGAGTGGGGTGTCACTGAGAGTGAATAACCTGGTTATGGATGATCTTGGTCTGCTCATAGGTCTTGCTTAAGGTATTTAAAAATTCAATCTGTAAACACTAGATGGAGCTAAATGATCTTGTCATTTAGGCCTAGAGGCAACATTAATCTGCAAATACTTCTCTCCACCATTAATGCCAATTCACACGTTGTATTCTAAGCAAAAGAAAACAAAAAAATCATTTACCATCTTTCCATCTACTGTGCACCTGCTCAGCACTTGTATCTGTAACAAGACTGTGGTAGGGTATGAATGAAATAGTAAATTCCTTCTGGCTTTGTTTTCATGTAAAATAGCTCAGAATATAAGCAGCCATCTGCACCTTAAAGGAAAATACAATTTTCTATCACACTGGAATTCTGTTAAATTTGGAGATGTTATGGAAGTTGGTGTCATACCCATCCTAAACAATGAAACAGCAGTGGGATGCTGTCTTCTGTAGCTCAGCCATCAGGATACTGTATGATTCTTACCTGCCTGAATACCATGAATAAAAGTGCAAGACTAAATTATTCAATATTGCAATCTACAATGAAGTATCTGAAAAATTCTTTAGAACAGTAGTTCAATTTTGTGTGGTCTGGGCAATATTAAGAATGCAGAATCCAGCTCTCTGCTGTGTACAGATTCCTATTGCAATTCAGTTTTCTTGTCAGTCTTAAAAAAAAAATAAATTAAAAATCTACTTTTTACAAAATCTAACAACAAAAAAATCAATAACATTATTCTCTTGAAAATGAGACCTGAAAGAAGATGGTTAACCTTGTCAATCAGTAAAAAAGCAAATGATAGAAAAAGAAATACTGGGAAAAGGCAACAACTTTTCTTTTTGATATATGAAATTCAAGTTTTCAATCAATGCTATGAAAGCTCAAAGAGGATTTTACTCTCCCAACTTAAAAAAAATTACACATGCTAATGTTCTACCTCAGTCACATCACTCCAGATCTGACTAACTTTAGATGACAAGTGTTAAACACTTGAGCACCAAGCATATATAATTTATGCAGTTGTAAAATTTATATAATGTAGAGTAACTTGGTATTTTATAAGTTACAGGCAAAGCATAACACTCTTATTTAAAATCATATGGCATTTTAGTTGAAAAGTTGGTGGTTTAGAAATCAATGAAACTATTCCTGGGCGCTACTCAGCACCAGTGAGAAAGGTGGGGATTGGCCATTTCTTTAGAAAGATAATTTTTATGCTGAGGATCCCTTTAATGAGCCATAGACTCCTGTGTTAATTTGAATCTGCTTACTGCAAGACTCCAGTGTCTGTGGGAACGGTTCAGACATCATGGCAAGCACTAGAAGATGTGAAGAAAGGTAGAAATGAACATTGGGTGCCTTGTTTGGTCACAGCAAGACAATTCTACAGCATGTTGAAGGAAGGAGAACACAAAGTTTGCAGATGAGCTTTGCCACAAGGTAACACATCTTTAAGTTATCGGGCATGGCGGTGGGGAGTGGGCAGCATCTGAGCATCCTGCACATTGAAAAGGAAGAGAGAAGTGAAAAAAGTCTCAAGCTTTGGGAATTTTTGAACATGCCAACTGCAGTTGGGAGGAAGCAGGGGAAGATAATGGGGAAGGTTCAATGGGACACTGGCATCAGGCAAAATAGGTCGGCACAAAATGCTTTGGAGCAACACAAGGACATTCCACTCTGCATGTTTGCAAAGCAAAGCAGAGTTCCTGCCCAGCATCAGCACTTCAGAGGAGAAAATTAGAGGGAGCAAAGGGACTCTGGACAGGTAATTGGGAATAGATTTATTTCTTTTTTTATGCATGCTTATTTTCTTTGAGCATTAGTATTTGAAATACAGAAATCAAAGGCATAAAAATAATTTAAAAGGACACAAAAAAAGTGCACAAGAAAAGTCTAAGCCGAATAGTTGTAAACAATGTCTAGAAGCCAGATTTACTTCTCTGCATGGAATATATAATTTAAAATACAGCAAATCTATTTTTCTACACCACCTTCCAAAAGAGAAGCGTACACAAGAGGGGACAAAGTGCAGGCTTAAGGGTGCACCTCCTGCTCCACATGTGCAGCCTAGTTCTTGGCCAGGGTGTTTTTTGTGTCCAACCATGACAGCAGAGAGCAATCCCCTCGCAGGAACACCACAATCCCCAGTGGAAAACAGGACTGATGTGTCAAGCCCCAGCCACCAACCACTGTCAGCCCAACCCACCTCCCATGAAGACACCTGGCTCTTGCTCATGATTTCAACAAGTCAAGAGAAATCAAATTGCCTTCACCTTCTGAGCAGAGGCTGCTCTCTTCTCCTGCTTGGCTTTCATTTCTGCGAGAAGTCCACTGCCCATCACCTGCACGCCATACCTCCGGCCTCCTTGGGGGCTTCCTTTGCTGTCACCCCTCTCAGTTTTTGCCACATCATCTGTCTGTGCCTCCTCCAGTGAGTCTGGAGTCTTTAATTCCTCAGATCGCTCTGTACCACCGTTCTGCTCTGCAGGCTTCACCTCCTTCTTGCTTGTGTCCACAGCTGGACTTTTTGCAGCAACCTTGGGCGAGGAGGGCTCCTCTGCCACCACCACGGTCTGGGGACGTTCAGATTTGGAGCCTCTTGATTTGATTAAATTAAGGAAGCCACTTTTCCTTGAGTCCCTTTTCTTCTTCTCATCACCTGCTTCACTGGGCTCACTGCTGTCTGAACTTTTGGTTGATGGTCTCCTAATAAAAGACAGAGACATTTTAAACTCTTTTCCACTCCCCTTCTCCCTCTCTTTTAAATAGTACCAAATGATTTCTGGGCAAAATCAACCTTATGTATGACCCATACATTGTCCTAGGGGCAGTCATTAGGTGGTGTCTCTAAATTAAAAACTGGACAATTAACATTGATCATACTGTCTTGAGGATTCCTGTGCTGGCCTTGTGTATGGTATAATGAAGAGAAGCAGCCATTTTATCTGCACTGGGCACTCATCTGTTTCCAACACCAGACAGCTCTGCCCAAGCTGTCTATGCACATATATATTAGGCTCGAGTGTCAAGGTTTTGGTAGCAGGGAGGCTACAGGGGTGGCTTCTGTGAGAAGCTGCTAGAAGCTTTCCCTGTATCCCACAGAGCCAATACCAGCCAACTCCAAGACAGACCTGCCACTGGCCATGGCCAAGACCATTAGTGATGGTGGTAGTGCCTCTGGGATAACTTATTTAAGAAGGGGAAAAAACTGCTGTGCAACAGCAGTAGCAGAGAGCAGTGAGATGCCCAGAGAAGTTGTGGATGACCCCTCCTTGGAAGTGTTCAAGGCTGAGCTGGCCGGGGCTTTGAGCCACCTGATTTAGTGCAATGTGTCCCTGCCCATTGCAGGGTGGTTGGAACAAGATGATCTCTAAGGCCTCTTCCAATCCAAACCATTCTATGATTCTAATGTGTAAGAGAAACAACTCTGCAGACACAAAGGTCAGTGAAGAAGAAGGGGGAAGAGGTGCTCCAGGAGTCAGAGCAGATATTCCCCTCTGGCCTGTGGTGAAGACCGTGGTGAGGCTGGCTGTCCCCCTGAGCCCATGGAGGTTAATGGTGGAGCAGATATCCACCTGCAGCTTGTGGAGAACCTCACACTGGAGCAGTCTGTTTCTGAAGGGACCCATCCTGGCTGGAGTAGTTTGTAAAGAAATGTAGCCTATGGAAAAGACTCATGTTAGAGAAGTTCATGGAGGACTGTCATCCATGGGGGAGACCTCACACTGGAGCAGGGGAAGAGTGTGAGGAGTTCTCCCCCTGAGAAGGAAGGAGGGCAAAAATGTGATGAACTGACTGTAATGCCCATTCTCCATCCCACTGCTCCTCTGTGGGGGAGGAGGTAGAGAAAATCAGGTGTGAAGTTGAACTTGGGAAGAAGGGAAGGGTAGGGGGAAGGTGTTTCAAGATTTAGCTTCTATTTGTCATTATCCTACTCTGATTTGATTGGTAATAAATAAATTTNCAGTAGCAGAGAGCAGTGAGATGCCCAGAGAAGTTGTGGATGACCCCTCCTTGGAAGTGTTCAAGGCTGAGCTGGCCGGGGCTTTGAGCCACCTGATTTAGTAGAATGTGTCCCTGCCCATTGCAGGGTGGTTGGAACAAGATGATCTCTAAGGCCTCTTCCAATCCAAACCATTCTATGATTCTAATGTGTAAGAGAAACAACTCTGCAGACACAAAGGTCAGTGAAGAAGAAGGGGGAAGAGGTGCTCCAGGAGTCAGAGCAGATATTCCCCTCTGGCCTGTGGTGAAGACCGTGGTGAGGCTGGCTGTCCCCCTGAGCCCATGGAGGTTAATGGTGGAGCAGATATCCACCTGCAGCTTGTGGAGAACCTCACACTGGAGCAGTCTGTTTCTGAAGGGACCCATCCTGGCTGGAGTAGTTTGTAAAGAAATGTAGCCTATGGAAAAGACTCATGTTAGAGAAGTTCATGGAGGACTGTCATCCATGGGGGAGACCTCACACTGGAGCAGGGGAAGAGTGTGAGGAGTTCTCCCCCTGAGAAGGAAGGAGGGCAAAAATGTGATGAACTGACTGTAATGCCCATTCTCCATCCCACTGCTCCTCTGTGGGGGAGGAGGTAGAGAAAATCAGGTGTGAAGTTGAACTTGGGAAGAAGGGAAGGGTGGGGGGAAGGTGTTTCAAGATTTAGCTTCTATTTGTCATTATCCTACTCTGATTTGATTGGTAATAAATAAATTTTCCCAAGCTGAGTCTGTTTTGCCCATGACAGTAACTGCTGAGTGGTCTCTCCCTGTCCTTATCTTGACCCATGAGCCTTTCATTGTATTTTCTCTTCCCCTTCCAGCTGAGGAGGGAAGTGATAGAGCAGCTTTGGTGGGCACCTGATGTCCAGCCAGGGCCAACCCACACAACATACGATTTTACTCTGCTCTGTTTCCAGTTTGTATCTGCCCATTAGTAAATGGAGAACAATTGATCCAGGCACATGATTCATGCAGATTTTGGGGGACCTTGTCCCTTAAGGGGTCTGCTTGAAATAGGAACTAATTGGCACAGCCAACTTCTCTCAATAAGGAACACAGAGAGGTCACCTTTATAGTGCAGATGTTCATCCTCCAGAAAAAAAAAACCCAAACCCANGACCCATCCTGGCTGGAGTAGTTTGTAAAGAAATGTAGCCTATGGAAAAGACTCATGTTAGAGAAGTTCATGGAGGACTGTCATCCATGGGGGAGACCTCACACTGGAGCAGGGGAAGAGTGTGAGGAGTTCTCCCCCTGAGAAGGAAGGAGGGCAAAAATGTGATGAACTGACTGTAATGCCCATTCTCCATCCCACTGCTCCTCTGTGGGGGAGGAGGTAGAGAAAATCAGGTGTGAAGTTGAACTTGGGAAGAAGGGAAGGGTAGGGGGAAGGTGTTTCAAGATTTAGCTTCTATTTGTCATTATCCTACTCTGATTTGATTGGTAATAAATAAATTTTCCCAAGCTGAGTCTGTTTTGCCCATGACAGTAACTGCTGAGTGGTCTCTCCCTGTCCTTATCTTGACCCATGAGCCTTTCATTGTATTTTCTCTTCCCCTTCCAGCTGAGGAGGGAAGTGATAGAGCAGCTTTGGTGGGCACCTGATGTCCAGCCAGGGCCAACCCACACAACATACGATTTTACTCTGCTCTGTTTCCAGTTTGTATCTGCCCATTAGTAAATGGAGAACAATTGATCCAGGCACATGATTCATGCAGATTTTGGGGGACCTTGTCCCTTAAGGGGTCTGCTTGAAATAGGAACTAATTGGCACAGCCAACTTCTCTCAATAAGGAACACAGAGAGGTCACCTTTATAGTGCAGATGTTCATCCTCCAGAAAAAAAAAACCCAAACCCAATCCACTCACCAGTAAGACCTTCTACAGACATCTTACGAGCAGAGTATTGAGTGTCACACTTGAAGGGAAAGCTGGGCTTGTAACATGTCTGAGTAAAAGCACCCCAACTGGAGAGAGACCCACCAGTGCAACAAATGGAGCAAAGATCCCTAGCAATGGGCATGGCCAGGGAGGGGCACACAGGGACAGTGCAAGTTCACGGGGACATCTGAAGCAAGTGGCTGGCAGGCACCCAAGGGAAGCACAGGAGGATGCTGTAGTCTGTGAGCACCTTCAGATTAAGCTGGCTAAGCCATTTTTCAAAGCTACTATAATTTTACCACTACACAAAGTATATCACATGTGGCTTCACACGTCACTGGAGACATTTATAACTCACAGTGACTTTAAAACATTTGCTTTCCTGCCACAGCCATCTACTAGTTAACACCTCCCATCTTCCCTAATGGATGTCACATACAGCACAGAAGGGGTCACTCTGAGCTGTCTGGAAATTGCCCCAGATTTCTCATTTATTTGTGCGTGTCTCTATGTGTGTATGTACATGAACATGCATGAATGCAAGAACATCTAGATACATGGTTCTTTAATTATACAATCAGCTACAAAGCAATTGTATAAGCTGTATAACCCTCTCACAAAGCTGAAGGAGACATATCTTTAAAAGGAATGTATCGCCTAAATCTGGAATACTACAAATCTACTGTCATCTATCAAAATACTGTGCCCAACAGCAGTCCTTATTAGACAGAGACACCTGTGTGCACTGTGAGAGGAGATCCTCAACCAACACACAGTTTTGCTTCTTTACTGAGAGAGTGGTCAGGCACTGGAACAGGCTGCCCAGGGAGGTGGTAGAGTCACCATCCCTGGAGGGGTTTAAAAAACAAGTGGATGTAGCATTTGAGGCTACGGTCTAGTGGTTAGGGAAATGCTGGGATGAAGGTTGGACTTGATGATCTTAGAGGTTCTTCCCAACCATAATGATTCTATGATTCAGTTCTGATCAGCTCTACTGCAGGGTAAAATGAAGTCAACTGAATTATAAAAATACACACTGGTCAATAATCTGCCCCCCTATATTAAGGCAATTTATCTCAAAGTAGTAATTTTTAACAGAGGATAACTGAATTCACAATGTCTTGACCACTAAGGTATTTCTGACTTTGACAACAGCAATCCTGGATATTGGGAACAGAAGATAAAACAACTTAGAAACGATACTTGCCCAGCTATCAGAATGGATTTTATGTCGTTTTCAAAATTGAACTTACTTTGAATCCATTTTTGTCACTTTCTTAGTGAAAAATTCATCCACGCCTTCATCCACTCTCCCCATGAGGCCATTCTGATCCCCTTCTGGAGGCATTCCAGCAGACACCTGACAGAAGAAAAAGCTCTCTCTGGTATATAGTAATCTAAGCATATTGGTTTCAATGATAACAGTAAAGACATTACAAAAACTGTGTGTGCCAACCAAACCTCAGTGCAGACAACAAAATCACCACTGGAGTTCCCACTTTAGTCAGGCCAGTTGATGTATTACATCAAACACAAAGCAGCCCAAAGCACCAGTGACAGATTTGATGCTGTAGTGCATAAGCCCAGGACGCTCAAGCCTTGGGCTTGTGAGAGTAGAGCACTAGTTCAGTTAGAAAAGAAAAAAAGCAGTAAAGGAAAAATTAAATCCTAGGTGGTGACCTGAAGAGAAAGTGTTTTCAACAGCTGGTTGTTCCCCTATTCACAGAAAAACATATGTTCTGAATTTTGGATTTAGAACCAGGGCTCCAGCAAGCTAACAGAGCCTTTTATAACTCATTCAATCCAGCACTTCCAAAAGCAGAGGCTAAATACAGAATCAGGTGTTTCACTTTAGGAACTGAACATAGATTTTCACTGAGTGTCTAAAAATGGAAAACCTGCTCCCTTTCTTTGGTTTCAATGCCCACGTTTTGAATGTGGGTGACTGGAGGCATCTAAACCAGTCAGAGTTTGTAATACCTGCCAACCACAAAGGCCCTGTGAAGATCAGCTGGTGACTCTGCAGCCTCCTGGGAGGATTTCTTATGTGGTGTAGCTCCCGTACGCGGCTCTGATGTGGAAAAGCTCTATTAAGAGTAGACAGGCTTCCTTCAATTTAAATGTCATATGGAAACTGTCTACTGAGGTATTGTTGTTGTATTCTTCATAGCACTAATGACTGGTCTGCACAATTTGAAACAAGTTAAATCAAGGACTCTCCTAGTTGCCACCATAAAGTTTCCCTTTTCAGTTGCAATACACACTCTTTTCTACACCTCTAAAAAGAAAAATACTCTTAAAAGGCTGTTAACATCAAACCCAGCCTCACTGACAGGACTATGGATTGTATATGAACTAATGTTTTGATATATCCATGAAACTTTTTACTTTCCATGGCTGAACCTTGTTAGAAGCCTAGTATTTGCTTTCTTATCAAAGATAATAGTTAACATTATATTGATACCTGCTGTAGCAATGTAACAGCGATCTGTTACCATGACCCACCTGGCTTTGCTGCCAAACTGCCCATTTTCTATAAAAAAAAGTTTTATTCTAAGAAGCACAATGAATTCTCAGACTTCCAACTCCACCAACTTTGGGATTTTCTGTAGAGAACTCATTTAGCTGGAACATGTGACACTAGGCAGCAAAGCATACACTAACATCTGGGTTGGTCACATCAGTGCTGGTTGTCTCAATATAATATTTACCTTTGCAGTCAAAAAACAGTTGACATTGACATTCCAACCGAAAGGTGTCAACCAAAAGTGGTTGATGTGTTTCAACAGAAATGAGAAACCATTTAATATTGATATTGGAGCCTTCCAGACAGTAGAAACAAACGTGTATTAAAGGCAAGTGCATCTCCTGAAGGGGAAGTAATGCAAGAATTCAAAGATCTACAGCAAATGAGAAGATCTACCTCACAAAAAGAAAACAGTTTGCATCTGAAAAAGCAGCAAGTTCCTAAAAATGTACTAAAAATGCAGACCTTGAGGGCCAAAAAAATGTCCTCAAGGCACAGGATTTTGTTATAGATGTTTAGTGTAATATGTTTTAGTGATCAATGTTAAAGACTGAGCTCTTGTTTATTTTGTATTTTGTGTTCCTAATGCTAAAATAAAAAAAAAAAGTTAAGTTTTATTTTGTCAATTTTTCTTTTTTTTAGGCTAAGTTTAAAGGGGGGTCATCAATGTTTCTTTAATAAGGCAAAAATTGGCTTGGAAGCAGAAATAAATAAGATGAACCACAATCTTTTTCATACATTAGAGATTCACTTTGCTGAACTAAATCTTCACACATGATGGAAGAACTCATGAGTTTAAGATCTCACAAAAATCTAAATGACAAACAACTGTCTTATTGTATTGCTTCACAACTACTTGGGGGTGGGTGGTGCTGGAGTTTCATTTATTTACNAATTATACAAAACTATACATCTTTCTTCTGCCTGCCCACCCACCCCAAGTTAAATTTTACATTTCTCCCTTTTTACTCCATTTCCCTTTTTTTTCCCCCATACATTTTTCAGCTTACAAAGAACAATTTTTCCAGCAAAACCAGAGAAGTACAGCTATGATCATCTGAGACCCCTTAAATTACTAAATAGAAATAATGGGAACAGCAAATAACCCACCAGACCTGCTTCAAGTGGTAGAAAAGGTCAAGATTTTGCCTCTCACATATCAAGTACTTTTCCCAACCACTGCTTTCTGTACTCTCAAAGTGGCAAAGCCAGCAGCAAATCAATTCTGCAAACAATGCCCCAGTCCTCTCCTGACCCTGGCATTCACAATTTGGCTGTTTCACTTTCAGAAGCATCTAATTAAACATCTTAAGTCTTTCAAAAATTTGTTTAGACTTGTTATGAGGTCAGAACTAGTAAAGAATTAAATGGACCATAGAAACAAGACAGGGACAAATGAGTTTAGCTTAAGAAGTTCCTTTCAATTTCTGCAGCTAAATAAACCCTAATTTCCTAATTAATTCAATATGGGTGAGCATTCCCACAACACTGCACTATCATGAGAAGTAACACTTCTCTTCTACCAGAAGTAAGTGTCTTCTTTCTGTTGAGCAAGATGTTGTATGTCCTGGCTCCACGCCTGGTAGCGAAGCCCTTGCCCCCCTCGTGCCCCTCACTCCTTCCACACCCCTGTGCAGATGGCTCAGGATGCACTGAGGAAGTTTGGAAGGAAGGCAAGTTTAGCAACTGGGAAAACACGTGTGTTCTGCAGAACTGGAATTGTAGGAAGTAAACACAGATGTATTTTCACTACAATGAGGAAACCAGTCCATCCTTCTGCTACCTCTATCCTTCCCTGTAAAGTGCAAGGGATTGGAAAGTTGGCTTGAATGTCCTCTCTGCTTGAAGGTTTCTTCATTTCCAAGTGGTACAAAAAGCACTCTACTGCCTGATACGATCTTTCCCAGCATTAGGGAAATTTTCAAGTGTCCTCCTCACCAGCAATCCTCGGGCAGCAGAAGAGGCCACAGGCATTCATTACTAGGCAACATAACTCAGACAAGCAATGGCTGCCCCTTGATAAGGGTTCCTTATCATATCAGCTGTGTTCTGTTGCCATAAGATAGCTCTGTAACTCCTCCAGGTCTGTCCTTACATACCCTGAGGACATACCATCACAGGAATAAATCTTTATTGATGTGGTATGCCAAGGAAATGGAACTGTGGGAACTCCACACACATACTTGGGTTCACACCAATGCCTTTCGTAGACAGACAGTGCTCTTCTGTTTTGCTTTTCTAAGGCAGGCTCCAGCATGAAAAGCAGATCTGTGACTATGCAGATTTGCTGGCCCAAACACCATCTTTAGCTAAGGAGCTGTGGGAAGCTGGGTGTCACAGAGTAGCTTCTCTGAGACCTGACAGAAATAGGAATTCATGCCAAGTTACCACATCTTAATGTAGGCAGAAAAAAGGATTAAGACTTAAGAAACCCTTGCAATATAATGGAAAAGTCTCATGATATTTTGTGCGTTTCCTGTGAAAGCTCCAAGTTCCTCAGAAACTGCTTCCATGAAAAAACAAAAGCAAATTAAAAAAAGATAAAACATATCCTGGCTTTAGCCTGTGTCAAACAAGGCAAAAAGCTTGTAATAGGGATTGCACACTGAAAGACATGAATACCAGAAGAAAAATTAAAGTAGTTGCTTATGGCTTTTAAAATTTCAACAGTTGTCCTCATTACATTGCAAGACCTGACTCATGGCAAAAAGCAATCAACAGATGATTTTGCCAGCAATATTTTAATGTAGACTCACTGCTGCTTGGCTGGGCTGCTGCTTTTTATTCCTTTTGGGCCTTAATTTTGTGAAGTGTTCCAGTTTTCTCCCTTCTTCTGATGGCAGCTCTGAAATGAATCCAGAAGTTCGCTTGTCTGGCCTGCTGGAAGGAAATGGTGGGTCTTCTATATGGATAGGTACTTCTTCCAGTGCTTTATCTAGATCAAATTCCATCTCTAAGAGAAATCAAAACTTTCTAATTAGACTTAACATGCTATTTGAAACACAAGACAATCCCATTCCTCTCTTTTGTGGTAAATAATTACAAGCACATTTAGAGAACTGAGCCACAACATGGTTGTGAGCTGACAGAGCCCTGTGAGCAAATAGTTACTACCAAACACACTAGCAGAGTCACAAACCAAAGCAACCAGTGTGAGCCCCAAATGCAATCCAGAGGGAGAGAGAGTCACCTTTGCTTTTCAGTCAAGAGCTGCCTAGAAGAATCTCAAACAAAGAAACAAAAAGGTTTTCAGAAATTCTCACTTACCAAAAGCTCTGGACACCGGCCGGAGCATTCTACTGTGGATGCTTTTCCTTTTTGATTTAGGAGTCATCTATCAACATAAAACAAAACAAAAACTACTTTAGTGGACAGAAGAAATGATGAAGAACACCTTTTCCTTTCTATGAAACAAATCAGTTCTTCAAGCTCATGTATCACTTCAAGACTGGGTTTAACACCAAGAGGGAATGGGTTTTTTTCCCTCCCTTTCTCAAACATTCACAACTTTTCCTAAATTGACATTTTGCCCAACTGACTTTGAACAGAACCAAGGAGGTAGTTTATTTTTCCCATTAAAACCATAGCCTGTACACAGGATGTTTATTTGAGTTGTCCAAGCATTAGCTCATTGATCCCCAACCGTAAAACAAGGGAACTTTAAAACTTCACCCCTGCATTTAAGATCATGAGGCTCAGAAACTGTGTGTCTCGTACTGCACAGTTAATGACAATACCAGGGATAGTCTCTCCCTTGTTCTGGCTTTTATTTTTGATACAAAATACACTTCCTCAGTTCATTCATTAGTAACACGATACTGGGAATGATTAAAATTCAGGTATTTCTGCCCCTGGACACTGCCACACTGCTCACCAAACTTCCCTAGGAAAATGCAGGCTTGGAGCACACAGCTCTTCTTCAAAAAGCAAAAATACCATGCATCAGTGTCAACAGTATCTCCAGCAAACACATGACTTCCCAGGACTTCAGATGTGCTGAGGATAGGTGGAAAATTACCTTGGCATACATTCAATGTAGTTACTGAGAAGTTATGCACAATTATTCTTCTCATCTTCACATTCCCAGAAAAAATGAGTATGTTGCCAAGCACAAATACGCAGATTTAAGACCTGAGTTTGTTATTTTTGGAAGAAAGTTGCCCTTGTTCTCTTGCCTGAACTCTTCAGAAAGTTGGCATGGCAAGAAAGATTGTTTTGTTAGAGGAAAAGCATGCATCACCAATTCCAAACTTCTTAATACAGCTCAGCATTAAGACTTTTAAACAAGAAGTTGACCTACAGGTTTTGTAAAGAGTTAATTCAGAATGACTCAGCTTCTGCAAACAGGGGCTCCTTTTGTGGCAGAGTTGTACTTGATGGCTTTAGTGACATCCATATACTTCCTTTTACTTGCTAGCCTGGAAGCCTCATGGCCTCAAATCTGGAGTGTCAGCCAGGAGGCTGTTATGGCTCACAACTCATTAACTGATTTGTTATTCAAGTTTGGTCCTATCAATTTTATATGAACCAGAAAAGTCATAGTTGGCATTGACATTTCAGGCAAATCATGAATTGTTTAAGGCAAACATTTGCTGGTTTTTATGTATGGAAAGTTCAGTGCACAGACTTACATGTACTGAATTCATACACCCATCCAGAGTAAGTCAGAGGGATTATGGTGCCACTATTCACATACTCAGGGTTAGGACAGAGTTTTTGAAACAGGGAAGTTACTACCCATCTTCTCAAGATCAGGAAAGGACTTGCAGGCTACAGAGAGGGCAGTGATAGCACTGTCTGGGCAACAGAGCTCTGCTTCTATTCCCATGCACATCGCTGGGGGGAAGAAGATACCTTCAGCTGTTGCAGGTTTCCACTTCCACACTTGACAAGCATCAGTAAATGATACAATAGTTTCAAGACCAGCCAGGAAACACTTTGCCACCTGAGCAGACTCACCCTGAAACTAATGAGCAGGCAAAGTGGTACTGAATCAAAAGGTCAGATGTTACCTTCAGAGCTACCAACAAATTAACTGCAATGGATTAGATGGCAAGTGGCTGGAGAGCTGCTGAACTTTTCCAGCCAAGATTGCAGTGGATTGTGCAATGAGAAGGCAACCGGGCAGCCTCTAAACCACACACCTTGACAGCTGCTGATCCGTCACCCAAACCTGAAACAACCAAAGGCATCCACACCCCACGTAAGGAAGGGCTGAAACAGCTCAGCATTTGAGGGACAGCAACTAGGAGTCACTCAGTCCCCTAGTTTCACTTCCAGCCGTAGCCTGTTTCTCCTGTTAACATACACTTGCATGCATTGTGGTCTGCTCGCCACCTCTTTTGGTGGTGCAACTGGAAACTACACCTAGTAGGATAATGTAGCAAGTCATGCACTAAAGAAGATCAGAAAGGAAGCCAAAAGCCAAGGCTGATGGGAGACATCTGATTGTTCAGGAACTTCACAGCCATGGCCAGTGTTCAGAGAGCTCCTGGATGATCACAGACAAGCCAAGAGCTGCATCAGCCCAGGGAACCAACACAACACAGCACAGGGCAAGTTTTGAGGTTCCTGTGCAGGGTCTTAAATGCTCCAAGACATCCTTGACAGGCAGGAGGAATAGAATGATTTCATCTTTCTTCCCAGACAAGAAAATGCACCCAGCTGACCCTGCAGAGCTTGTGCTGATGACCATAAGCCAGTCCCTGGATCACTGCTATAACTTACTGTCAGTTTGGCATGATCCATCAGCAGCTTGGTTGCTGGGGATAAAGGCAGAGGGATAGAGATGCCTCCCATTTGCTCTAACAGCATGAATAAGAGCCATACACACACTTTATTTCAAAACCTTCTGTTTTATAGCCTGTTTAGGAAGTGCACAGATGAAAGGCTTCTTGCCAAGTGAACTGTCTAGATCACACACAGAGCAAAATGGGTCAAAGCATTAATTTAAATAGGCCAGTGTGCTCTTTTTACAAAATATTAGACTTAATCTCAGCTTAATATCCCAGCCACCATGCAGTATGGTACAGCAGCAGAGCACATGTCATTACCAGAGGAGATAGCTGAACTCCTAGGGAAAGATCTTTGCCTCTCCCCAGCCTGAGCCCCATTTCCCATAGTTTATGGAAGCTTTGGCAGGTGTGCACTTTCTGCCTTCCTATCGCCTCTGGCCACACAAGCACAACATGGTTCTCCTGCCTTGTTTCACTGATAGCCATTACAGGGAATAGCTGTTAGTATCAACCTCTCCTTCTTCACTTCTTCCAGGGACTTCCCATTTTAGCAGACTAACTCCTGAACTTCTTCCTTGTTTCACCTACTTTCCAGTGAGCACCCTGTAGGCTGCCCAGCAGAACAGATAAAGACATTAACTGCATCTCTGGGTGTTGGGAGGACCTCTTGGAAGCCTGTGTGCACCTATGCCACTGGGATCTCTGGAGATGGCTCCACAAAGGTACCCTTCTGCAGTAGATGGGAGAACATCTCCACAACACTCCCAAATAACAGCTTATTTAGTTAGGCATTCTCATGTGCCAAGCTAACTTTAAACTCCCAGGATCTCTTCCCATTATCACTTTTCTAGATTCCTCCCTCCTGTCTCGCTTCCTTACAAAACTATCTGAACTCTCTTGAGTTTTTTTAAATTATATCACCGGCTGTGGAAGAACACTACTATATTGGGAATTAAATCCAACAACGAAAATCACTTTGAGTGCTAGAAAACAACATGCTTTTAGCAACAGGATCTCAGATACTCTACATTCCTTGATTATACAGATAATTAAAATGACTCTCAGTGCTGAGGGATATGCTCATTTCCTCATTTTTCTCCTCCTCCTCCCAAGTAATTTATGTTCAAAGCCATTAGATGCTCTGTGACCCTTCTGTCACTTCCCTTTCAAAAGATTTCAGACAAACTTATGAACAACTTCCCACTCCCTCTTGAAATTCAGCTCCCAACCAGTCCCCCTTCAACCGTCCTTCTTGCAAAACAACACACGGGATTTCAGCTTCGAGAACACATTATGGGTGACAGCACAAAAAGGTGAGAACAGCAGTCAAAAGCTCAAGGTGGTTCAACTAGATAAAGAAAACACAACTGAGAGAACCCCTGACACTTCTCCCACCCCCGTGGCAGGGAAGCCCTGGTTTATGCCCATTTTTAAGCCGTTCTTTCATTAAGTTCAATAACGCTTGAATATAAAACCAAATCAATGGATTTTCATTCTGAGCAGTAACGTTTGTGCTTATACCTCTGACACCAGCACTCTGCTTTGGTCTGAAAGCCAAGGGATGCTTTACATTCAGATGCTATTCTAGCTGAACCTTTTGTAAAATCCAGTCTCATCCCTGAACTGCTGCCGATTTCATTTGTAGGTGCAGATGGATGGCACTACAGTCTCCCAGGAGAGTCACGAGGCAATACAGAGGCAAATGGAGCACAAAAATGTAAACAAGTAGGCCAGAAACAGCAGAGCTAAAAAAATACTTACACTTGTACAGCAGAGAGTCTCCATGCAGCAAAAAAGAAAGAAAAAAGAATATGAATGGGGAAGACAAAGCAACAGCAGTTCTCAGGAAAGGAGGCAAAACCAGAAGTCACCAAAATAAAGAAAACTAAAGCCAAAACACTTAGAAGTCTCAGCAGGAAAGGTGACATGCAAGAATGGGGTAAAAATCCCTTGCATTTGGAGGTCTAAACACTTTATGTTTCCAGAGGACAACCAGAGAAGGATGTGATGTCTCTTGTTTTATCTATATTGGGACAAATTCGGGTTTTCAGATGTTTGTTCCCAATATATGGCACTTGCCAATGGTGCCAACCTGCCACCTGCTGTCCCAATGTACTGTCTTTTTTCATTTTGGTGGCACCAATACCAAGAAAAAAACTGTACTTCTGTTATTTCCTAGTCTGAAGGAAGCTTCTGAATTAAAAATAGGTAGCTTGTTGTGGAAAGCAGGACAGCAAGGAAAACAAAACAAAGCCTCTCTTGAAAGAATGACAAGGGACGCAAGTCTGTTCTCCTGCGGTTTAAATAAACCTAATCCAAAGCAACAGTATTTCTCTTTCCCATAATGAGGCTTAGAGGCACAGGCTTTCAAGCACTTTTGGCACATTAGAAGAATGTTACTCCATTAATAAAGTGTGATCTTTCCTCTCCTCTTCAAAATATCAAAAGAAAAAAAAGAGAAGCAGCACAGCCATCATATGAAACAAAGCAATGCCATTGCCCATGTCTTGTGTGGCACATGAGCAATCACGTTCCTCCTTAATTTAGAGCAAGAAAAAGCAATTACTAGAAGTGTGGTTTTGTCTTCAAGTTGACTGGGAACTGCTGCTATAACAACAGTGCAGGTATTAGCAGAATGTCTGTGGCAGAAGTCAATAGCCATGGTCTGGATTAAACTTCCCAGTAAGAAAGTGCTGCATTTTCAAATGGATACCACACTGGTGCTTAATTATCAGCAGTGAAAACAGTCTGCACATAACATGAAGTTCATCATTTAGTTGTTGAAGAGGTATTAAGGTCTGTTTTTCAATGCTTTGACATTTTCAACAATAAAGATCCACTTGTCACAGTTAATAGCTCTAGGCTTAACTGTAGCTAAAAGTTCTAAAGACACGGTGAGCTATCTTTGAATAGTGAGAACAGTGTTCTTGCACACAGCTCCACTCCTTTATTTTCCTACTGTCCTCAGGGTTTTTGGTTGGCTGGTGTTGTTCTATTGTGGGTTTTTTTGTTTGATTTTTCTTTTTAAAAAATTTTTATTTTCTTTTACCTTCAGAAACTTTCGCTTTATACAGGAGTTCTCAGGTAACAGTGATTCAGGCAAACCTCCTCATTACTTTCATTTTTGTATGCTCTCCACACAGACATACACCCTTCCTCCATTTCCCTGCCAGAATTTGTGTTCTCTCTTCTCTTGCCCATCTTCTATGCTACTGTTCACTAGGGCTGCTCTGAGATTGCTGGAGAGACTGCAGAATCCATTGAGAAACAGATTGAAAACTGAAAACATCTTAAAAATAAATCTCCAGCACGCTTCCAAAATCAATCTGCAACACGGTTTCTCTTGCAGACAGCATTTGTGGTAGAACTCCAGTGTGTTCTGCTTATTTAATGCACAGGCAGGAAAGTTATTTATATTATACAAACAGCTGGAAATGTGAATATGACCAAAGTGCAAAGCACAACACATATCAGAAAGCAATCCCAGGATCCAGGGGAGTTTACAGTCTAGGGCCCTGATCCAGCAAGGGCTTATGGAAATTCCTACCTTTCACACTTTATTGATCTCATGGAAGTGAGAATACTTAAAAGCTGCTTAAAAGGTGCTAAACAGCTTGTAGGTGGAGTGTAAGGAGGGGGGAGGAGGAGAGGGAGGCACACAGCAGGCAAGAGGTTAGACAAGGAGGCACCATTAAGCAAAGAAAAGACTAAGGGTCTTGCCTGGTCACCAAGGAACCTGGCTGCTCTGCAGGGATCCTAATGCCAGTCTTCAGACCCCTGAAGCACTACAGACCAGGAGGCCACCCAACCTTTCCCTTTGTTTGCTCTCAGCATAGTTGCAAAAGAAAGTGGACAGCCTCCCAGCATCCATGGGCCACTGCTAAAGACAAAATGCCAACCCACAATCCAAAACCCCAATCAAACTCAACCCAAACAAAACCAGAAACTGCATTGGGGAATCATAGTAATGTGTCAACAAGGAATGAGCTGTCAGAAAAAATATACTCAAGGATTCTTCCAGAACATTGTAGAGCAGTGCTGAATTGTTTCGGCTGTATGTATTTTGTGGGGTATGCCTTTGTAAGAAAGAGCCATAAGCAAGCAAGGCATTTTATCACAAGTCCTCCTGTTTTCTTTTGCTGAAAGGAATCCTGACCTGTAAAGCTTCCATGACAGTATCAGTTAATTGATATTTCCCATGCTTCTACTCTCCTAACTACCTTTGACAGAGATGTCACACATCTGTTATAAAGAATACCTGAAGATTATTATTTTATTTTTTTTTAAAGCAGAGCAGTATATTGACCCACTTTGCTTTTTTGCATATGAATCTTTGGGCACACAGATGTCTCACCATCTGTATAGAAAGCCTTAGAAATTAGAAAGTTGCTATTTCTTTCTTCAGCTACTGAAGATTTTGTAACATGTTTTCCAGGGTAAAACCCCCAGCATAGCTGGCAGAAACTTAGCTACGTATTTCCCACTAGCAATGGAAACCTGAATCACTATCCTTAGAATCTCCCCCTCGAGTGCTACTGTCCTTGGAAAGTTAAATACAATGCTAAAATCCATGACAGCTAATGGAGTATTTTAGAGGAGAGAAGGAGAGCAAAGCCACTAACACATAGTTTAGAAACCAAGGCCAATGTGATAGGCTGCTGTTTGTTGATACAGCTGTCCTGAATGTAGTGGCTCTGCGTTTTTACACCAGTGAAGGATCTAGTCCTGACCTTACATTTCAGAGTTATGTCCTCTGTATGGAAATACTACATATAAATACAGATATTGCAAATAAATAGGGCATACAAATAATCTATAAGTGAATTTAAGGAGAATGTTTTTTTATTTCCTTCCCTTCCTCAAGAAGTGAATTTCTAGAGAACCATCTGTGGTTCAGAATTAATTCAATTGGTCTCATCTAAGCCAGCCTGATCTTTAGAATTACTTTGTACAACAACATTTTCTGAAGGGAGTAGCACTGCAGTAAGATAAGCAAAATTGATTTGCCCTTGAGCTAGTTTCATTTTACTAGCCAAGAAACTTTTGCTTTTCTACGTGCTCATGTACCCTGTGATACTTCACCATGTAGTTCAATATATTCTTTTCATTAATAATTCTGCACTTGAATCTTTCAAGTCAAAAAAAATTCTTGTTAATAAATATTGCTGCATATAAATAGCCAAAGCTTTTATTATGAAGACTGAAAAAAACAGATGCATGAATTAAACTGAGCAGCTCCTAAAACTACTGAACCGAATCTTTTATTTCATGTTCTGAAAAAGAATCCTGCAAGGAACTGGGCCTGTAACTACTACCTGCAAAAGAAAAAAAGCAATTCTTCATCTCACCAGTTCTGTTTTCTACTTGCTTATGAAGAGGTTAGCAGCATCCTCTACAGCAGCTGGGCTTTAAATGAATAAATTTATTTTAATTAAAAACTAAGTGTAGAAGGGAGAGCTGCTGCAGGTCAGATGGCACAATCTATCTCTTTAAGCCACCACAACCTGCTTGCTTGTGGTTGTTCATTACCTTTAACTGGCAAATGCTGATGCAGAAATGACTGTTCATGGCTGAACATCCATATAGTAAGAAGAAAAAGCTTTTAAACTCAGCCAATATGGAGGGGTGGGCAGCCTTTTATGATATTCTTAGACAATCCTTTAGAGAGAGCCACCATATGTATCAGGTGCCCTGGGCAATGACATCATTAAAGCAAGTTTGAGGTAAGGTACTCCTGAATGGAAGCGTTCAAAGTGAAGGTGGGACAGGGCTTTGAACAATCTGATCTAGTAAAAGATGTCCTTGACCATGGCAGAGGGGTGGACTAGATAATCTTTAAAGGTCCTTTCCAACCCCAACCTTTTTTTGATTCTAAGAACAGGAACTGTTGCATCTGCCTGCTGTACAGCCTCCCAGGACTGAGAATGAACACAACTTCTCCTTCCTTCTGACAACCTGAAGTGAACAGCTACTAAAAGGATAAACAGTCACCCAGGCAAAAGCCACATGTCATCTTCCCACTATCATTAGACCCTTTGGGGCAGATGATGCATCACTTGCACTGAACCAGTGACATTTCAAAGGAGAAAAGCCACAGGGAAACTCTTTGTAGTGAATCAGATACAGTTTATTCTGGACGGGGAAGTGGACTAGTAGTCTCCCTGCTCAGAATTATGGTGGGAAGTGTTGCCCTTAAAAACTCAGGCATACTTGAGCTGCTGCTCTTTTCTCATTGAAGTTTGTTTCAGACATCTTTCCAGCACGCACGGTAAATCTTTATATCCCTCAGGCGCTTTGAGATAGACTTTGTGAACTTAAACATTAAAAAAACCCCCACATCAACCTTCTGATTTTAAGTCCTGTCAAAAATTACTATATAGAAATATCTTCCTATCAAAGACAGAAAATATCTTGATAGACAACCAGCAAATATCCTAAGACCCTGTACAAGAAACAGAAATAATAAAGTATTTGAGTTTCTTCTCTGAAACAAACTGATAGAAAGGGTCCATTGTAATTACTCAAGAGAGGATGGCAAAACTCAAAGGCTGGTCTATGGAGTGCCAGCACCTAAGTAGAATACATTATTTAAATAATGCTGCTTGGTCAGACAGTCACGGGGCAGCACATGAAGGACAGAAGCACCATGACAGAAGATGCCTAACAGGCAAAGCAGGACTGTTCATCTGCAAGCATGGAATTAAGTGCTGGCTAACAGGGCACTGGAGTCTGAACTTCTCAAAGAGTATGGACACAAACTTCCCCTAGGGCACCTAAATACCATGGTATTGGAAATGATCCACAAGATAAAAAGAGGCTCCGATCAGTTTTGAATGAACTTCCCCTGACTTTTCAATCACTTTGCCTTTCTACTCTGCTAACTCCTTTTAGTTTTCTTTAACATTTGCATACTTGAAGGTTTTCTTCACTAGTTTAAGAGCTTTTGGTTTCAGATCAGTAGCCCAATCCTGCCACTACTGACCTCAAAAATTCACAGTAATTTGATCTTTACTCACATGAAATAAGATCTTACCGCAGAGATACACCCACCACTTTGCAATGAGGCTTTATCTGTCCTGAAAAATGCAGAAGAAAGAACCTACTTACCTCTAAGCTCTCCTCTACCCAGAGAGATGAGAGAAGGTCTGATAAATCTATGAATAGGATTGTGTGATATAGAGGTGAGATTTGATGACTTGGAAGCTGTCTTCTAGACTTTTGGCTATGTACGCTTAATTTTATTAATTAATTTGTAAGTTCCTATTCCAGGAACCCAGCTCATCCTAACCTCCTTTTCCTTGACAAAATCCAGTCAAATCTAATGGTACCCTACAACCACCTGCCCTAACACAGACTTGCCTCTTTCCTCTTCCTGTGAGCAGCTCCTCTTTATCCCTGCAATATGAGGTATCAATTTTGCAGAGCAAAAAGTCACAAGCTGCCTGTTCTCCTGGGTGAAGCCAGAATCATGACGCGCTCTTAGCGAGACAGACTCGTGCATGTGCTATTTTCAGTAGGCTCTCCAGATTTCAGAGTAAATAAGTCTCCTCCATACAATTCAGATAAATGCCTTGTGCAAAGTTACTTATTTGAGACACTGGAAGACTCTACAAGCAGTAGAAAGGACCATGCAACCTATACAGAAAACTCCTCAACCACTTGAGGAGGTCAACTTGTCAGATATTAATTGAAGCAAGAAGCCTTACGGCTGCAGACAGATGTGTGCTACAACACCAGCATTGTTAGAGATTATTCTCCTGCTGTTTGCTGTTGTCCCTCTGACAAAGGTTATGGAGTCTAGATTTTGGCAAGAACTCCTCCAAAGGAGCTCTTGCTAATCTGCCATGGGAAATAATGAGCAGGTTCTTATAAACAGAGGCTGTGGAAAAATTAATTCTGTATCTGTGCTGAACATTAACCCACTCCACAGCTCTGCTGGCAAAAGGGATCACACAAGTGCCTCCTGATCCAGCCCATGCCAAGGAGCTTTGTCCTCAAAACCTGTTAGCTTCACCTGAAGCAGGTAGGTGAGTGCTTGTGTGATCCCTGCTGCTGGCTGTATGGGTGAGTGCTGGCTGGCAGGGCAAACACCCAGGTAGGGACCTCTCACCAAGTGGGTGAGAGGAGGGTGAGGAGTGAGGATGGGTGCCCACCAGCAGGCTACAGCCTACAACAGCTCTTTGGTGCTGTTGAGAATGACTCTGCCCACAGCTTAGGCATTCGAATTCTTTCCAGCAGAGTGGGGAATGGTGGGACTGAGCAGCCAGGTCTGCCACTACCTATAGACCACATAGCTATGTGTGCAAGGCTTTTCTGTTTGCCACCGACTCACCCCTCAGCAGTAACCTCCCTCTTAAAACCACTGCAGGGAAATTACAACTCTCAAGACCAGTGTTTCAGTGACTGCTTTGTTACTGAGCTCTTTGTTCAATGTGGCTTTTTCATGACATGTGAAATAAAATGACGGAAACTCAGTAAGGCAACTACTGCCACTGAGGATGTAACTCACCCTCCCCTCCACCCCCAATACAAATCTGGGCCTAAGGCAAAACAAAGCACCGGTATTAGGGGAAGACAGTGTCCCAATACAGAAGTGCCACCATAAAAACAGAACACCCAGCAGCTGCACCTCACAATTCTCATTTTAACCTAAGCAGCAGTGTCTCCAATTTTACACTACCTTTCTTCTTAACCAAGCATGCAGTGCTGTTACTAGAAGCAGTTTATCACATCCTTCATTTACTTCATATTGTGCCAATAATGTGCCCTAGATTATGAGAAACAGCTTTGAACTCTAAGAAATCTCAGTTGGTTTAGGGAAAACATACTATATATCAATTATCCATCACTTCCTTCCACTCAGTAACCAAGAAACAGACACTTAAAGCCAGGTTTCTTTTAAAAGTTTCACCTGGGAACAGATAACCCCTCATGAGCCTGAAAGAGACTTACTCTGCAGTCTATACATGTAACAGGCATTGAATAAATAAGGCTAAGGATGTTTAAGGGCAGTGAATACTGCAAAACAATATAGAAAGGAAAAGATAAGTGTCAAATATTCACAATTTAAATTAATGTAATTGTAATAGTAATGGTGAGGCTAACATACAAATGCACAACTTGCAAACAAACAAGATATTAATAGCTTCTGCAAAATTATCACCCTGGCTCCCTTTGTGTCTCACTTTCTCAGCCCCACGGTGCACGGAAGGGTGCAGGGAGGGCGCTGGCACCGCCCCGTGCCCCTCCTGGTGAGGTTTTCAGAAGCTGCCCTAGTTTGGGGGCAGTCAGAAATATTACTGGCCTCCCACTGAAGCAGATTTGCTCGCATGCCTGTGATGGAGCCTTTTCAGAAGCTGAGAATACCCTCGCACAGCATAATGCCAATTCCTAGCTTCTCACAGAGCGCTGTATTTACTAGACATCAAAGGCCCATTTCTGCTAGTGCATACATGAGGGAAACTCAAGTGTCACCATCGGTTTAATCCGGCATTCATCCCGGCTGCTGCCTCTGCCCTCAGCCCTGCCTGCTTCTTCCTGCCGCTCAGGATTTGCTTTGTGAACTCAACCAGAGAACTAGTCAGTCTGTAAAACTCACCTGGGAAAGAAATTCTCTGTAAAAAGCTTAATTTTCAGCTGAATCAATTCCCACACCCGGGTTGTAGGGAGGCTGTGTGAAAACCAGAACAAGTGTGAGAGTGTGGGCAGGGAAGAGCGAGCTGCGTACAGGGGAAAGTGGAGATGCTCTTTTCAGCAAGAACAATGATTTTTGCTGGATTAAGCCAGGTGCAGAGCTAGAGCTTTATTTATAGCGCAGGAGAACATATGGACTCCAACAGGAACGGGGTTTTATTGCAGTAGGTGTTCAGTCTTTCATCCAAAAAGCTGACTATCTATTCCCAAGACAATTCTGCTGCAGGTAAATTGAGAGCAATGAGAATCAGATGTATAGTATGTCAGGGCATTCCACAGAACCTCTAATTTTTCTTCCTACAGTATCAGTGCAAATGTGCATGAGTCTGTACCATGATTTTCTCCTTCCTCCAGTGAAAGCAACTGAAGCGTTTTCTGCTGGTTTTGGGTGAGGGGGTGGGGAGAGAAAGGCTTTCAGGTGGTGTTTTAGGAGTCGTCTTCTTTTAAAAAAATTAATTTAATTTTGGTGTGGTGAGTGCAATTTCTCCTTTTTCTCCGAAAACACTGAGGTCCACACACTCTTTGTCTTTCAGAATCATAGAATGCTTTGGGTTGGAAGGGACCTCAGAGATCATCTAGTTCCAACCCCCCTGCCATGGCAGGGACACCTCCCACTAGACCAGGTTGCTCAAAGCCCCATCCAACCTGGCCTTGAACACCTTCAGGGATGGAGCATCCACAACCTCCCTGGGCAACATGGGCCAGTGTCTCACCACCCTCTGAGTGAAGAATTTCCTTCTAATTTCCAATCTAAACCTCCCCTCTTCTAGTTTAAAGCCATTACTGGACTAATCTGCTAAGTCTTTGATAGTGGCTACTTTTTACATTCCCAGCAAAAAACATACAACACCAGTCTGCAAGCTTCTACTTCTGCAAATTTTCTTCTCTGCTCCATAGGGGAAATCTATTGTTCAATAAAGACTAAAACATTAACATATTGCTATAGGATTTTTTTTTTTAACTTTGCTTCATTAAAGTCACAGAATCATCTCTATGGTCAAAATTAGACATAGACGAGAAATGGCTAAGATTCAATATTCATCACAAGCAGTTCTATTAGCTACAAGCATTGTTGCAAACATAATTTAGCATCCAAGCATTTCAATCTTAGCCTGAAATGCTTTAAAGAAGATTTATAAGCAGACTTGTGTACAGCCTACAATTCCTTTACAGGTTTCAAACAATTTCCTACCTACCATACCTCTTCATAATGCAAATAACCTCTGCTTTGCTCTAAACCAAAACCTATCCTGGCTATATGCTTGTTACTACCTGTAGCAATAAAATTGTATTGCTGAAATGGATATTTTAAAGATGAGTACATGGATTTCCAGTAAAAAAGCTATTTCTCTCAAAACTTTTATTTAAATAATGGCTCAACTCTGGTGCTCTCTTTTTAGTATTCTGGAAGGCAAACATTCACATAGACAAAAAAAAAAAGCTTTAGAATATAACTGTTAAACACAATCAAACAAAGATGTTCTGTTACTTTTTGGTGGGGAATTGAGCACTACTTAATACCTCTTACTTCTGCAAAGAACTAATGGTTTTGAAAGAATAAAGTACAACTAGAAGCATTGAGCAAAACTAAATCCGTTAGTACCTACCTACACAATTACAGGTACAAAGATAGATGATAATTCAATCTCAGTAAAATGTTAGTTTTAAATGCATTTAAAATGTGTCACCCTCATAATACACACACAGAAAAAATTAGAGAAACTGTACTATTTTATGAAGTTAATTCATAATTGAGCCTAAGTTCTGAAAAGCAGGCCAAGGTTTTTCCTTAAATCTGAGAAGAGTGGTTTTCTGCACAAAGATTTTTCTTTCTATCTTACTTGCACACAATTTTTATCTAATGACTTATTACCATCAACACAGCTATAATTAAATGTAGACAACTAAGACAGCTGTAGATTAGAGAAGCACCAATTTATGGAACTGCAGCTCAGGGAGATGAGAAACACTCAGGTCCATAATGTTCCAGCTATTGCATCCTACGCTGGACTACTCAATCACTCCCTGTGCTCTTCTGAACTCATTTAACAGACTAGCAAATTCTGGTGTGACTGACAAATCTTTCATGTTATGGGCTCTCAGGCCACCGCTAAAGGTTGGAAGAGAATCATATCCTAAGCTAGAGCTAATAAGCTTTAACTGCACAGGTTAGTATTTAGCAAGTCCCAATTCCCACAACAACAACAAAATACTAGAAATAATATTTAAAAGCCTATTTTTCAGCGTGCATTTCACAAGCCCATTTGTGATATTTCATTCTGTCTTGTCTGTGTTGTTTATACAAATGATTCTACGATTCTGTATCAAACATTGAAGTGGATGGATGGCAACTCTCTACTCTGGCAGGGAAATTCTCCCAGTCACAGCCACTCTGCACCCTGCTTGACATCAGGTGGGCAGGCTGTGAAACACACCAGTGCCTGTCTGTTCACTTTATCACCAGCACTGGAGGTTTCAGATTCCTATGCTACCGGTTCAAATTTTATATACAAACCTTCCTGTCTTCCACTTTCAACTCACATGTAAGAACAAAGCATAAGCATTTTATGACAAATAGATCAACCTCACTCAGTCATTCACCCAGCTTCAGTGCTACATAATCTACCTGTAACCACTGAGTCAAAATTGAATTTGGATCCTGGTTTTCCCCACATTGTTCCAATATGGCTCCAAGGGAGGCTGCTGAATACCAATGCACTGTTGCATATGTTGCCTCAGCCAGAATACTGAGCTTGCTGAAGAAAACAAGAAGGAAGAGAACAGGGTTGCTGAAGATAATGGGTTTTCAAAATGAATTCAATTTTGCAAATAGAAAAAAAAGCAGCTCCCCCCAAATGGTGGCCCTATCTCAGTGCCTCTCCTGGAAGACCAAAATCTCTTCTTCCCCAGACATCTTGACAACTAGCTGGAGCAAACTGATAGACAGAGCTTAGAATAGGCAAGTTTTTCCTGGCATCTCAGCAACATAATCAGCATCATCCCACGTTCCATATTCTTTTGGCAATAGATTAAGCTCCCAAACATGCACAACACCAAGATGCAATTCAAGGTTTCAGGTTTGAGGAGTACACAGCCAAGTGCATCATCTAATCACAAGGCTCAGATCTGTTTTATCATCACACTTTGTAATGCTTATGGATTTCCAATGGCTTAACAAGGCAGTGTTCTGGACTAATGCCATTTTGGAAGTGGGATTTAAATAGCTATTTCTGATTTAAGATTAAAAATAATCAAAGGAAATTAGGTTCATAATTATAGTTCCTAAAACCATATGCTTCTCTTTCTAGTAAACTCTTTCAGCAGCGTATCTCTTTCCTGCTCACAGAGCATTCACCGACAGCCCTTTCAGAAGGCTCCTCATTTCTGTGCAGATATCTGTATGACACTGAAAAGCTGCCACAAATCAGGTTAATTTTTCCAAGACAATATCTAAAATCCATAGGATTTTCCCATAGCTAAAATACATCACTCGTAAAGTGCTATCTTTGAAGTTAATAATTCTACCCAGAAGATGCAAAAAATCCATTCTTAAGATGCTCTTAGTTGCAAAAAGCTCAGCAAGAACACCAGCTCAGTAAAATTCTCTCTATTACTCAGCCTCTTGGGACTATCAATTTATCCCTATATTTTTACAACAACCACCACTATCACTTGCACCCAGGATGCTAAAAGCAGCTCTTAGAAATGGATTATAGCTTTTAATAAATGGATTCTTTAGCACTAAGATTACGGCCTCCTGTTTATTTGATAATTCACTCTCTTCAGAAATTAGATATTGATGAGAATCTGGGTTGCAAAGGTATTTGAATCTCTGTGTAGGCTGAGGGTGAATGAAGAGAATGAAGAGATATAAACACTTCTGAAGATAAGTACAGTTTGCATCCAATGCATCTTTTAAAGAGTGTAAGCATCATCACATTTCCATTATTTGAATATGACCAAAGTGAAAGATAACAGCACAGTGATATGGATTCTTTCATATAACCATGGTGATATGAGATAAAGACAGGAGCTATTTTTTAAATTTTCAGTATTACTACTCTTAACAGGCTGCAAGAATAGATTTAATGGAGGAGGGTGGGGTGTCAAAATGAGCACTTAGCTTATTTTTCTCTATACGAATCCAGCATGCAAAAACTAACAGGTATAGAGTTCAGATGCTGAATATTTTACTGGGATTTACTGAATTTAGGGCTCAAAATGATTACTGAATATTGGCTACAGAAAGCTTCTGGAATTTGATAGCTTCAGTGATGAGCCAGATGATGCCATCAACACCACATGCTTCACGGGGATTTGTGATGTTCAGACAAATATTGCATCAAATCTTGGTGAAGAAGATTTGGAAGTGAGGGAGAACTATTTTAAGCTGGTATTTCCAATGAAGGTTTGCTTCTGTTTGCTAAGCGAGACCAACAGATAGCTGCCTGCAGAAAGGAGCAACCCTGCTGCTCTTCCTCTGGAGCTGTACTTGTCTGGCTCTGCAGTGAGTCTATTCAGGGAGCTGCATCAACACAACTTCTACAAAAAGATACAATCAATTTTTCTGCCAGTTGAGCTTCTAGTGAAAGCATATGGCCAAGGAGCCAGGTAAGAGGCCCAAGGAGAAAGCCTATCCCTTCCTTGCAGCAGTCACCACCTGTTACACTAAGTTGTAAAGGAGAAATGCCCCCTGAAGTTCCTGTCCACAGCAGAGCTCCTCAACAGACTGGAGGAGGATTTGTGGTTGAGAACAATTACCAACCCATTTATTGTGATTCTGTGGATTTACATCTCATAAACCATCATGATATGGCATGGAGACATCTTTATAAAAAAAGTCACACAAGGGATTTTATAAGGCACTCCAGTGATTTATGTTGAGCATTATTACTGAATCTCACACTCCTCACTCAGTTACTCTTGAAACACTTGCCCTCTAGGATCATGTATAGCCCAGTCTCAAGCTTTTAAGACATCTTCCTTACATTCAAATGCTAATTTTAAAAAAAAAAAAAAAATTAAAAAAATCAACTTCTGTTCATGGTCAACAACATAGCTTTCAGGCAAAGGCATTTTGTGTCGTGACTCAGAAGAATCCATGCCAAGTAGAATGAAGACAAAGGCAGAAAGAAGCGTGTTGTCAAAGGATAGCATGGTCCAATTTATTCCTGCAACTGAACCTCTGTGAAACTGTGGCCAGTGGAAGAGAAATTTATTGTATTAGCTTGCTTGTAGCCATGTATGCAAGGGGAAGGCCCTTGAATAGGTACCAGGAAAGGAGAAGTGAAGAAAAGGGACAAGCTTTTCCTTTGCTGAACAGCAATATGCAACTCAGACAAAATGTTCACAAGCTAACATTTATTTTTTCTAGAAGCCAATTCCTAACTTCAGTTTCCTGATACCATGAAATTGTCAAATGACCTTTTGAAAAACATTTTTCTTCTGGTTACTTGCTTGCTTAACCAAGTGGGCTGAGGGATTTGTCTTACCATACAAGTGTCCAGATCCTCCAAACGTTCTATCTCTGTTAACTCCTCAACCGTGATGATAGAACGTTTAGTTGGTTTTTCTTCAGCTAACTCGATTTCCAGTGATTCCTGCTGTGGAAGTGGTTTGCCACGTCTGGTCAAATGGTCAGCCTGGAGGCAAGGATGAAGACAGGAACACATCAGTCAAACTGTTAAAAAAGGCAAACCAAACCCAACTGGAAAACTCACAGAATTTAAGTGATATCAGACCCTAGAAGACCAATTACAAAAGCACAGCTCAGTTGTGTGTGTTAATCTTCACAGAGGGGTTTCTTATTTTTTTAATTTTTTTTTTAGATGGAAAAGCCCTTCCATCACACAATCTAAGGAGGAAGGGAGAAATTCTAACAGGAAAAAAAGAAAGGGAATAAGGAAAGGAATAATAAAAAGCCATCCTACTTTTGACTTATTACAGGGTATCTTTATAATAAGGAAAATAAACAGTGGAAGAGAAGCTTTGTCCTGGGCTGGTTTTTTTAATTAAACACCACAAATAATTGTACAATTTTGGCTAATACAATTTTCATAATCATTAGATGGCCAAAATGTTATCCACTGCTATTCAAAAAAATGGGACGGCTTTGATAAATACCTCAGTTCTGTTTCACTGGAGAAAGAGGAAGGAGTTATCATAGAAAGAAAAAAATTCTGCATTGATAGATCTATGGGGTAAAGATACATTTTTTTTAAAGTATTGGAGAAGAAAAACTAACAATAGTAAAATCCATTTTTAGACCTGCAGAGCAAAAAATGTTACTAAGAACACAGAAAAGGTTGTATAAACCACTCTGGATTGTGCTTGGAATGCAGTGGGTTCATGTTGTCAGGAAAGTGATGAAATATTTTCTAGTTCTGCTGGTAACTGGAGAGAATATTAAATAACATCTGTTAAAAGCAAGTATTTGAAGATCAGCTGGCCCAAATCAGTTAGTCACGGAAGCCTTCAAAGCAGCAGCTAGGGAGAGCTGTAGTCCCCTGCTTAACACCAGCACAACTCCAGACAACCAGTGGGGACTGCAGCTTTCAACCACCACAAAGGGCAAACTGATTACCCGAGTCAATTAGAGCTCCCTTAATCTAATGTCTACTCAGGAAAAACAACTGGAGAGCTGTTATGGATCTACCTTTAATCACACTAAAATGGCTAGAATAATAATTAATGCTAATTATCACATTAGGCAAACCCAGGTCTTGTTGAACAAGGTTTATTTTCCAAACCTGCCCCAAACGCTGCTGTGTCAGTGCAGCACACACAGACATTTGTAGGTGGCTGAATTAGTAGTACATGACACTCCAATTTAAGGAGCTGGCACAGAACTGTATCAGTGCATTTAATCTTTGCTGTATTAAGAAGTAGCTGCCAGCTCTCCGATTGCAGCTGCCAGTTGAAGATGAACACTGACAAATTAGACAGGAGTTTGTCTACCAGCACTTCTGAGATCTGTACTCTTCAATGTTTTCATCAGTGCTATTCTATCCAAAACAATCTGCAGCTAACAGAAGCACAGAAGAGCTAAACACTGAAAGGGACGTGTTACTAATGCAGGCCAAAACGGATCACAAATTAAATCAACTCAAATCAAATATACAGACAATCATTACTTAGGAATTAAGAGCACTGGCAATTAGCTATGGACATAATCCTGAAAAGTAGCAAGTGTCAAGCTTCCAGAAGCCATTACTGGGAGGAAGATGTAGGAAACCCAGTCCTGAAAATGGGCTACCACAGAAACTCTGACAAAAGGAAGGAATTCTTATCTCCTTGACTATATAAATACAAGTAGTAAAGAATATCAGGAGAAAAACAAAGGTTGATTAAAACATTAGAATAGTCTGTCTGGTTCTGGGGACCATAATTTTAAAAGAGGCTTTTGAAACAGCTGGAGAAAGTGCAGAGGATTGTTACTGAAGTGACTCGAAGGCTGGAGAAAATGACTTACTGTGCAAGAGCCAGGGTATGTCCAAGTTGTGCAATACCACGAGACAGAGACAGCCCACTGCTCCTGCCAGCTGAGCCTGCTCCAGCACCAACTGCAGCCAATTAATGTGGCCACTCACAGAGCAGGCTGCTGCTGCTGCAGAGCTCCTGAGACCAGAGGTTGTATCTTTACACAATGCTGCTCTGTATCATGAAGACTCTCCCTCAAATAAACCAGTCTTTACATGTATTTATTTTTTAAAAAGGGGGTGGGGAAGAGTGATTTGTTTTCTGTGTATGAGGACTTTTATAGAGAGGAAATAAAAAGAAATATATATATAGCTCCCTTATCTCATGGAGAAAAGCATCTGAAAAAATTCATGACTGCAAGCTGGAGCCAGAGAAATTTCACTTAGAAATGAAGAACAATTTCAATCAGGAGAATGACTACTCACTGGCTTCTTTAAAACAAAAAAGAGTACTGAGTTCTCCTTAAATATAAATGTTTTTTCTGTGGATACACAGTTTATTTCTTCCACTCTTGATGAAGCAAGTACCTTTATAATAAATAACTGCCTCCTGATAGCTCAACACCTTCAAATAACTGTTTCCTTTTCTATGTTTGTACCCCTTTCTCTTCAAACTTGATACCTACATTTCTGAGGTAGCCTCAAGATGTACTTATTCAGGGAATAAGGTCTTAGCAGTCTCTCCTCTGAAGAATTAAATTTTACCTTTCATTTCACAAGCAACCAATCCTGATCATCTCACCAGGACAAGTATTGGCACTGTTCTTAATCAATGACTCCTGCTGCATCCTGATGGCATTTTCATTTGTAGATCTGACCATAGTGCTAAAGATAATGGGACAAATATATAATGCAGCCACTTCCAAGGTTGTACCTTCCTTAAAGAAAGAGTCAAGAGTCCCATGATCATATTTCAAATGATGTTAGTGATGACAATGAAAATAAGACCAATTTCAAAATAGAGCTGTGCTAAAGAGAAACTGAATAAGTTATGAACGTAAATGGCATTGTTAAGATACCCGGTATATTCAGATATCAACCATGCAAATACTCACCAGTTTGTGATGGCAATGGGAAAGTGCATCCAGGATTTCATCTACAACTCGGTCAGACAGGAAAGAAGCCACTGTCAGCTTTACTTCACTGTTTGAGGATTAAAAATGAGACAGAGAAGTTTAATTCACACAGGAGAATTTTGTCTTTATTACACGTTCAACAGTGACTATTCTCCACAGTGCTGTCATTTTATTTGAAGTAAAACATTAGAGGGTGTCAGGATACATGACTGCAGGTTTCAGAAATAAACTCATGAATCACACAATAAACACAAGAGTCTCTGTACTGCATTTAACCTGCTTCTAACATTTTTCTAAGAGCTGAAGTGAAAACATCTGCGTAAGAGTGCTGAATAAAAACCACATGTGAAACTCCGCAAGGAGCACTCCTCCACTGAAGTCAGAGAAACACAAATCTCAGATGAATAGGACTAGGACAGTGCTGCCTGTTTAATCCTACTACACTGAGCAACCAAATCCACCCATTTCTTCAACTCCTTTCTGTGTTTGTCTGCCAGCTGAAGGCCAAGTGCACAGTGCTGGTTCTCCAGTTTTTGCCATCACAACTTTGCTTCCTCTTTTTGCTCCAGGTAACCACTTTCTGCCTCAAGAACTTCATGTCAGCCCTTCCTACCACACAGATGCACATGGAACACCAACGCACCCCTGAAATGTACACTGAGTTGATATTTCACTGGTAACTGCCCATCAAAGAAGGATTGTACCTTGAATTGGCCCCTTGGGGTCCTGCCTTTGGTCACACACAAGAGGCTCAGGCTGTGGAGGGCAGCTGATGTACAGCTTACAAGCACGTCTGCCTGAGCTGCCGCCTGAAGCTTCATCTCTCCTGCCTCTATGTTTTCAAGGCCAACTGCTTCAACTAACATTTGCTAGCACGTAACATGATTTTGTTTTTATGGTTTTTATGTGTGGACTGAGTCCCACTGGATCAACAAAGCTACTTCTATCTGGAGCTAGCACCGTCCTGGATAGGTACTACTGTTGCTAGCTGCTGCTGTAGAAAGCCTGGGGGAAAAAAACCCAGAAACTCCTTGGGAAGGCAATGCAATTCACAGGGAGGCCAAGCCACGGTGGGAAAAGAATGAGAATGAAAGATTTCTCTCAGTTACCTACATATTAATTTCAAATAATATACAGCAGGAAGGGTGACAGTGTGGTACCCTCACCCCACTGACAGTTGCAGCTTCTACAGGTGGAAGGGGCACTATTATTGTCTCAGGGTCAAGATTTATTTAATAGGACTGAGGTGAAGAAAACTCACTCCCTAAACCCTTTTAAACACTCTAAAGGCAAAGCTAAAGTCTTTAACACCTTTTCCTGCCAATTTTGCTGCATTCTGCAAAACTAATTTCTAAGTCTTACTTTTTTCTCCTTCTGCAAAGCTATTAGCATCACAATGCAAAACGACACGCTTTTCCATCAAGCAGAAAGGATTTCTTAGCTAAGTAACTGCAAAGGTTTAAGTACAGGTCAACCACACTATACTCTATAAATATATTCTTTCTGGTATATATTTAATATGAAAAAGGATGCAGTATAAGGTCATGTAAAAGCCTCTTTTTTAAAAGAGTGAACTAGGAGTTGTTTAGGGTAACTGTTTCTCCTCCAGTTTGTGGTTTGAATATCCAAGTTTCCATTTTTTAAGTATGCCTGCCTCCTGTGCACAACTCCCACAGTTTTAAAGTCATTGCTGTAGCTACAGGACAAGACCAAATGGAACAACACAGCACTGTTAACACTCAAACCAAGTTCAATTTCCTCCTATGACAGTAATTCAGTGTTACCTGAGAACATAAACAGGTTTAAAATAAATGTAACAGTCATGAAAATGTTATTTGTGTACCATAAACCAGAGCTCTTACTAAAGAAAACAGAAGAACTTTCATTAATGATCAAGTCTCCCTGGAGACTCCAAATATTTGGTTCTCCTGAATTAAGTTCATCAGACCTGTAGGACAATTTCCTGCTCTTTGAATGCCTTAATATAGTTTCTTGTGAGTCACAAGAACATTCCAGAAATCTTCTATTACACAAACACACATACAGCCAACCCAAAATCCAAATTCTATAACCAATTTTGTTGGATTAGTTTTCTGAAGTACCTAATTTTATTGAGGATATCAATTCCAGATTGCTCCAAGAGGACATTTTTCACAAAGGTGCGTGGGATGGAAATCTTCTCAGTGCTGGCCTCAATCAAGTCCTCACGGATGCGAGCTTTCTTCATCACACTTGGGCAAAGGTTCTCTGCTGCATCCACCATAGACTCCAGGAGTGTCTGTAGCACAGTAAGCAACAGCTAACATCAGGTATTTGGCTTCTAATTAGCTGGAAGAACACAGCATTATTCTGACGCATAGCACTATCACCCTTTCAGACTTGCAATTTTTACAATTTTTCTTCCTGATTTCCAATCTTTTGCAATCCAGCAGTGATATAACAGGTATTTTACAAAATAAACTAATGAGGAACAACACACTTGTTTTGAAAACGACCCACAATTGCACTCGTTTGCCTTTTCAAGTAAGAAACATTTACATCTCTGTGTGTTTAACTGTCAGAACAATAAATGAGCTTCCCACCACTGCAGAAGCAGCGGATGCTCTGCTGCAGCTGCTCTAAACTCTGCCCTGAATCAGCAATTTTCATCAATGCTCCAGATCTGCCCATTTGTAAGAGGTATCAGTATATGAAGAAAGGAGACTCATCAGAACTTGGCATGCTGTACAGGGCTGGAATATACTTGCCAAATATTAAGAAGTAGCTACAGGTATAATTTGCAGTGGGCATACAAGTGTTTAATATGTGGATCTCATTTACGGACATGGAAGTCCACAGTGAACCTCAGGTGCAGTGAACAACTGTTATTCTTTTTTAATGACTGATCAGAACCCCAAACCAGGACAGAAGAAAACCCTACACACTGCTGAAACAGGACCGTGTAGCCCCCCAACCCCTTCAACTTTCTTTTTCTTAAAATAAGGAGGACCCCCCTCCTGATGGTATAAAGTCAACTTCTTCCCTTTCAGACTTTCTCTTAGAAAAATCTTTCACATATACCTCAATGCTGTGAAGCTAAGTTATGAAGCCCCTTTCAATTGCACTAGATTTATCCCTGTGCCCGTGAGAAAAGGTAGTTCTGGTTTAAACCCTGTTTTATCACCTACTGGTTTCTTTTCCAAACCTCAGCTCTGACTAGAAGGTTAATGATCCCTCACAACAGGGACAGGTCAAGGCTTACAGTCTCTCACACAATTATCCAGTACAGACTTGTGTCATGAAAAGTGCAGGAAAACTCTAATGTACATACATAGGGATCAGGATGAGACGCAGAAACACTGCTAGTGCCCTGTACCACTGAAACATCTTTCCTCTAATTGCTTTCAGTTTTTGTATCCAAAAAGGTTAGGTAGGACCACAGAAGGTATAAAACAATCAGCTGGTCATCTCAAAACCTAAATTTTAAATTCATACTGTTTTATTCACATGCTGGTAGGTACTCTGTGTACAGAAAACCAGATTTATTTATAAACACAAAGCAGTATTTTCTGACAAGACTGGAAACTGTCCTTTGTTCAGATTCTCTCCTATATCCACCTAAATTCATCTCCAGTCCTAGCAACTCAAGAAATGCATTTTAGGTATATTCACAAGGCTGTTTGACCATCAATTTCCCATCAAGTAACTTGTTTCAGTGACTGCAAGACGTCAAAGCTCATCAGCACAGGATTTGAAAACAAACTCTCTATGCCCATTCCCAGCATGAAGTGCTACTTAGAGAAGATCAGTAAGGAGATGATTCTTTCCAGAAGCTGGTCCCTCTGCATGCTGAAGCTGTTGTGCTGCTGCACTCAAGTGACCGTGGGGTCTCCTCGGGCTATGGTGCTTCCAAAGTGGGAGGGAGAATAAAGACACTGTCCTTGGTTCATGCTTTAGTGTATGTGCAAGAGCCATTTCCCCCAACCCCAAATCCAATTTTTATAACTGATTTTGTTGGATTAGTCTTTTGAAGTACCTAATTTTACTGAGGATATCAATTCCAGATTTCTCCAAGAGGACATTTTTGAATCCTCTAAACAAGTGGGACAAGCAGCAACTATTAGAAGATGTCAGAATTCTCAACATATGCCATGTCGTGTGCAGCTTTTGAGCAGTGTTTTAACATCCAAAGAATGGCGGAAAGAAGAGAGGAATAGAACAGAGCCCAGTTTACTAAACTGGGTCAAGCTGTCTCCAGTAAGACTGGAAGTTGATAACCAAACAGAAACAGTTTCATTGGAATGTTATACTAGGCCTAGCTCTAACCTCTGTGCTTCTAAATCATACAAAAATAATGAACTGCACCTCCTGAAAACTCTACCAATTTCCTTTTTCTCCTCAATCTCACTCCACAGGTAAGTGACCTTGGGCTGAACTCCGTCACATCAGAGCCGCCTTCTCTTTGCAGAGCCCTACTACCATAACTGGCAACTTTCATACCAAGTGAGAAACAAAATCTCCATTACTGGATAATATTTTTAATGATTCAAAGGAGCATCTCTCAGTCTGTGGCTCTTAACTGACTGGTTTTTAAGTGTAGATTCCCGAGGACAGCACAGCAGCATGAAGGAGCCACAGTATACAGGGAAATCTAATCTTTACAACATTTTATTTACAGGTATAACAGACAATTTACTCACTGGTGCAACTCTGTAGCCTGCCTTGAAAAAAACCACACTCAGCCTCCCATGAGATACTGATGGATCACAATCAGAAAAGTTATAAAGACTTGCTATGCTGAATTACAATTGCATTCTAAGCAAGGTCTTTCAAAATGGATCATATTAAGAAATGCTGCATGAAGGTGTCAGTGGGAAGTAGGAGGAAAGACTAAAGAACCTACTTGAAAATTTCAAAATTAGTTTTTACTCAAGGTACTGAGAAAATGCAATTTTAAAGTCAAATAGAGTTTGGATCTCTTCTTTAAGTGCACAACTGAACATAATTTCTTCAGTGGTGAATTTCAACTGTTGACTTCATATGACTGTTATTGTATCTACAGAAACCTTTCTGTGATGGAAACTCACAGCTACCAACATTGACTGTGAAGGGACAAACATTCCAGTCACAAGGCCACAAGTGCCAGCCTGCAGGCATGCAGAAAGAAGAGAATGAAATCCTGCCCATAATTAATGACTCAACATTCAGGAGAAAGATACAGTGTGTGAAAGGACTGAAGGATGATGATATCTAAATTAAAAATGGAACAGGTGATGGAGCCAACAAACCCTTTGCACTAGGATGGAATTTCAGCGGAACAGCTCAAGTACTCCTGTCCTCACAAAACAATCTTCTCTTGCCTAAGCACCATTTGTCTTATTTATGATTTTCCCTTGGGACAGATGCTGACCTGATAAAGCATATCCAGGTACTGTGTGTCCACAGTGGCACCAGCAGGAGAAAAGAAATGCAAAGGCCTTGCTGTAATTTCTCCTTTGGCCAACTCAACTCACTCCAAGATGTTTATTTTCCTTATTCTAACTTCTTCCTTCCCCTCCCATCCCTACTTTGAGATTAAAAAAAAAAAATAAAAATCTTATTTGCCTGAAGAGTGTTCATTGACTTCAGACGTTTTCCAAACGCTTCTCTCTAGAATTAGGCTCTGGTTGCTATGGAAGCTAAAAATCAAGATCACTTACAGCACATAGAATGTCTTTTCCCAACAATTACAAAAAGAACTATACTTATGTGAGCTTCCTGATCTACCTTCACAAATAATAAGCTGTGTACGATTTGAATTGACCTAAACAACTAGAAAAAGAAATTCTAATCCATGTTCAACATTTCCTCCTCCACCATAGAACTTAAAGGAAAACCTCTCAATCTTGAGTATAAAATTAATTAAAATGAGTGTTGTAATATACAGAAAGCATTACAACTTTATAGTTTCTTGTAAGGCACTTAAACTTTAACACCACACAAATCAAGAGTAAATGTAAAAGTTTGAATGGTTGAGCTAAAGTGCTTCTTGCTGTAAATGTGTAAAAATGTAAATGGAAGACCCATTAACTCAATCTCATGCCAGAAACTATAAATAACATTCCAAGTGTTGAAGACGCTTTTTTTCCCCTTCCTGTCTACAAGACTCTCCAAAATGCACAGCACTTATTTAAGTGCATGAGTCCTGCATGAAGGGCTGACCTGACTACTCCCATCCCAGTAACAGCCTAGAAGCCCCACTGGGAAGAACCTTGGGGATAAATCACTTTCATGTCTGTAGAAATTTAAAAAGTGATAAGGAATCTTCATCTTATTTCATGTAAGGGGAAAGGGAGGTAAACACTAAAAACTCAACACCATTTTCCTCCTCATTAACTTTTTAATTTCAAAAAAGTAATTAGTAATGTGGCATTATTATTGTTCTTCATTATATTCCCACTGACTGAGGCATTTTCATGTTTTTTCAACTGAAAGTTCAACCTTCACTTTCAGATTCTCTGATGAATTTAAATATAGCAAAGCACAGGCAAGGCAGCTTAGTCATAAACTGAAGCTGATCTGAATTACCTCAGACCCATATTCATAAATTCATCACCTTCCATACACGTCCCAGTTGTTAATATTTCCCTGTCTTGACTTCTTCCAGGACTGATACCTTTACACATGCTCTATGGATGACTCTTCCTTGCTTATTATATAGTAAGATCTAACATAATTGAAAGCAGAAGTTTGAGCTAGAGCTGGCTGAACAGGCAGGTGAGAATGCTTACAGATCACAGAATGGTAGGGGCTGGAAGGGACCTCTGGAGATCATCTAGTCCAAGTCCCCTGCCAAAACAGGTTTACCTAGAGCAGGCTGCACAGGACAGCATCCAGGCAGGTTTCAAATGTCTCCAGAGATGGAGACTCCACCACCCCTCTGGGCAGCCTGTTCCAGTGCTCTGCCACTCTCAAAGTAAAGAAGTTCCTCCTCATGTTCAGATGGAACTTTGCATGTTCAAGTTTGTGCCTGTTATCTCTTGTCCTGTCACTGGGCACCACTGAAACAAGACTGGACCCACCCTCCTGACACACACCCTTTCTTTGTAGCCCTTTGCTGGACTCTCTCCAGCAGTTCCCTGTCCTTCTTGAACCTGGGAGCCCAGAACTGGACACAATACTCCAGATGGGGTCTCAGCAGGGCAGAGCAGAGGGGAAGGAGAACCTCCCTCAACCTCCTTGCCACACTCTTCTTGATGCACCCCAGGATGCCACTGGCCTTCTTGGCCACAAGAGTACATGGCTGCCTCATGGTCATCCTGTTGTTCACCAGGACTCCCAGGTCTTTTTCCACAGAGCTGCTTTCCAGATGGTCAGCCCCTAACCTGTATTGATGCATGGGGTTATTCCTCCCCAGGTGCAGGACTCTACACTTGCCCTTGTTGAATCTCATAAGGTTACTCTCTGCCCAACTCTCCAGCCTGTCCAGATGTTGCTAAGTGGCAGCACAGCCTTCTGGAGTGTCAGCCATTCCTCCCAGCTTTGTGTCATCAGCAAACTTGCTGAGGGTACGCTCCATCCCTTCATCCAGGTCATTGATGAATATATTGAACAGGACTGGACCCAGTACTGACCCCTGGGGAACACCACTTGTTACAGACCTCCAACTAGACTGTGCCACTGACCACAACCCTCTGAGCTCTATCTTTCAGCCAGTTTTCAATCCACCTCACTGTCCATTCATCTAGCCCATGCTTCCTAAGCTTCCCTACGAGGATGCTGTGGGAGACAGTACCGAAAGCCGTCACTGACGCCTATGTCAAGAAGTGAGGTTTGACAGGCAACTTGTGAAAGATTTCCTGTAAAGCTGCCTGTACTAATTCTTGGGGCACTCTCAGTACGTAGAAGTTATCCAAACCAAATACTTAAAGTGGAAATTCTGCACCAGGTTCAAAAGTGGCCACCAGGAAAAAAATCTGCAATGGAGTCTACAGAAAAGCAACTTTCACTCCAGGGGGATACCTTAACTAGTGAATACTTTTCTCCAGGCTGTAAGACTTTTAGGGTAGTTTGACTTTATTTTAAGGAGCAATCTGTAAGTTTTCCACTTCTAGAAGATAAAATTAGATGATAACAAACAGTATATGCTCCTTCTACCCACTGCAAACACTAAAGAAACTTTTTTTCATTCCAACCAGGCAAGTATCCAGATAATAAGGCACAAAGTTATAAGAAACTAATAATGAAAAGATAGCTTATGTACGAGTTTACTGAGAAGTAAAAATAAAGAAAGTGTCAACAGAAGAGCTCAGATTTAGTTATTTGTGCATGGGAGAGATGGTAACACATCTATCCACAGACCTTTAGTTGCTCATCCACAACCCTTGTGACTTCTCCAGCCATGGATTCAAGTGTGTCTTGGATTGGATTGGAGAGTGAACCATTTGCTCCTGCCCATGAAGCTCCACCGAGGTGATACAGATTTGGTAAGAGCTGTAAAACAGAAAAAATGTCTTTGGATAGTAGGGTCATCACTACCTGCCTTCAAACCCGGACAAATAGCAGGAAATCTCTTTGCTACATCCATGTCTTTAGAATTAATTTGTCACTTTAAATGCTAACTACAGCTGGTCATCGGAAGAAAATATTATTTTGTGACAGATTGTTATGTCAACTCCCTAGAAAAAGAAAAGCTGCAAGCACAGGCTGCCCTGCTCTCAGCCTTACTGTTTTAGAGTTCTTCGCATCCCGCATAAGCCGTTCTGCAGATTTGACATCTTCCTGTACAGCATCCACACCACAGTTTCTTAAAGAGTTGAGGTGATCTTGCACTTTGACACATATTCTGTCAATCATCTACTTGAGCAAAAGAAACAGAAAAAGATAAAACATCAGAACGTTGGTCAAACGCAAACCGAATTCAGTCCAGGCAGCAAATCAATAGTAGCACAAGGAGATTTGTAGTGACAATAAAACAACCTGGAAATGTATGATCAGAGCTTGGAGGTATACCAGCGCTACTGAAGGAAAGCATTAGAGCTCATAAAGACACAGCTAAACATTGGAAAAATAAATAAATCTTTAGTACTAAAAAAAAAAAGAAAAAGCTTTGGAATATTTCCCCCACAGTTACCTCCAGGATAACTGTAAATAACCAACAGGTTATACAGTTCAAGTGTTGTTCTGTTTTCTGGAGCAAGTTAATGCCAAAAATGTTGTCGATATATCTAATATTTAGCTCTGAAGGTCCCTGAATGGTTCATACAGTAAAAGAAAGCTCTGCCACTATCCATTCAGCAAACAGCAACAGAAGCTTCTCCTGTCTAAACAAAATGCAATTGCTCAGGCTTCTGGGGGATCCTTTCAAAATGTAAATATTCCCAGTTGCAAGGAATACATAAGGACCAAAGCAGAAGCTCCCATCTGACCTTTCACAGTGGGATAAACTGAAATCATCTGTATCTGCCACACAATTCATTCGACATGCCGCAGGTGGTATATCTGTATCCCTACAGAACAAACCAGTAAGAATGCCTGACATACAGTCAATTTTGATTAAGATATACAGGGCAGGGAGATATAATAGTTAAAAGTCTTTATCAGCCCACATAGAACTTGTTTGAACTGGTTATTCGGCATTTTGAAGCAATATCTGAGTGCACATGTCATCATCACGTAAAGTCTACAGTTCTAGCATCTTATATCATTAGCAACAAGAACTGAAATAATTTCACAGCATGCTCCTTTTTCTGCTCCACATGACTCTTCCTCTTCAAAGGGTTTTCAGTAGGTTTTTTTGTTTAAGGACAAAAAGCTAATTAATTATTAGACAGTGGAAAGTCTCATTGGGACATCTGGGCTTAAAAAAACCCCTACACTCTGGGAATAACAAAGCAATTCCACCCTATGAACTAGAGAATCTTTTCCAGCTCTCTTTCAAAGCTGTTTTTAAAATCCATCCTTACTGCACACAATTTAATGTAGAAATGAGTAATTCTACTCTACTTTCAAAATAACAATAAATTACATTTACTGAAACCTGATGTATATGTGGTTGGAGAAAAGCACAACTAAGACTCCCAAGCTGTAAAAAGATCTAAACTTAATTCATATGGAGATTATTAAGTTGGAAAGAAAAGGTGGCATTGGAACAGATAGATTACTAAAATAAAATAAAGTGCTGCTGTTCTTGCAGTTTTTAGAGCCACGGACTATTTTCTCTGTTGAGAGATTAGAATGTAATTTCAAGTTCTAGTAATAAAACTCTGTCCCATTAAATTTTAATAACACAGGTAGAAAAAAGCCACTTTGAATTAAGATTCACCAAAAAAAAAAAAAAAAATGCAGAAAACATGGAGAAATTTCATTAACTCAGCTGAAGAGTCAAACAGACATTCATCTCCTGGAGTCTCCCATTTGTGTGGGAACACGACTGGTGCAAACAAACATGGAAGTAAATTTGAAACAAAGGCCACGAGGAGTTCTGTTCTGTTTACACCACTTTGCTTCAGTGGTGAACTGGAGCTGAAAGCAGCCCTGGGGGGTACTGACAAGAAATGCTCTAGAACAGAGAATGGTAAGCTACCACAGAAAATGTTTGTAGTCCTCTCAAGAGAAAGAAAAAAAAAAAAAAAGAACAACACATGGCATTTAGGAAATCTGGTGGTGGTTGACAAAACACAAAAGCTTCTCAGCTTCAAGCAATATTTTGGGCTGTGTTAGACATGAAGCCTTTGCAGGTGCCCAGACTATGCAGAGCACAGAGGACTTCTACCTTAGCTCCCTCCCTCTAAGTAAAGGTTCGCATGATAGCCACAGTTCTGAAGGTGACTCACTCTCCAAGGCTACTTGTTCTGGTGGTACCTAGGGACATGTTTACATGTTTGCTCAGTGCTAGGCAGAGAGACTGGAGCTGACACGGACACCAGAACTGGCACAGCCTTCTGATGATGCTTGCCACACTGGTGACTGATTTTGCCTGCTGAGAAGTCAGACTCCTGAGCACAGATGAACTAAAGTGTTCCTGGTTCCAACACAGTTCATCCAGAAATAGCTCAGGTCTTTCCTTACACAGCACTACATAACACTCCCTCTCACAAAAGCTTATTCCCTTCCAAATATATTACCATTTATAATTATTTTTATAATCATTATTTCTCAGGAAACGGAGTATCACTCATGAGGCACATTCTTGCTTTAAGCTACTCTGATGGAATGAAAGAAAACTGTGTCCCCAGGCAGACTTTAGACACCAAGACACACCAGTGAGGAAGCAGTTCTCACCTGCTGGGTGGTGCTGGTGACGATGCCCTGCTGCAGCCGGTACGCCTGCTCCTGCAGGTACTTCCTGGTCTCGTGATTACGAAGCAAGTAGTTTTCTATCTAAAAAACAAAGCCAGATTAGGAAACCGATTCAACTCTCCACATTATAATCTGCTTCCAGTTTTGCTGCCCTATCAGAAATGGAGACTGACAGGAAAAATGGCCTAAGTATTTGTTCGTAACCTGCTAACCTTCTTCTGTGTGTCTCAGTGCTTAATAATCACATTGGCCAAAATTCATTCACTCACTGACTAGTGAAACATCTTTAAACACTGTGCTCTCGCCAGTGTTTTCTGAATCAGTCTTCTAGTTTGAACAATTTAGTAAGTTAGGCTGACAAATAAATCCAAGTTTGAGAAATATTTAAGGGGACTATCTATACAGTGTTGTTGTAGACACCATGATGACACAAGGTAGTTGATTCATTCCTTTTGGATGCATTTGGCCTGCTGCAAAGACACAGATTTAAATCACAGTATGGCCTAGAGAGAAGAGAAACTATCTAAAAGTGTCTGATACAGGAGCCTCAGTCCAAAAGTTATGTAAGGCTCAGCAGTATATAAGTGCTCTTCAAAGACAAGTGATTCCTACCCACAGCTGCTGGCCGCAGCCCACCACAACTGTCACCAGCAGTAAACACCTACCATCAGGCAGCTTAATGGCACATAGAGTAAGCCCTTCACCTGGCTCTATCAAACTTAGTCAAGTCAAAAAACCCTCCTTGTAAAGTGTTTAAGGTTCAAAGGTGATGGATCTGGTCTCAAAGGAAGAGAGTGGACAAGGACGGGTGGAGTGGCCATCACGTTGTGAGGCAGAGACTAACAGGGATTAATGGTCACCTCTAAACCTGCATCAGCACCAAGAACTGGAACAGCCAGACCATGTCACACAGCAATACAGGGTTTATCCAGTTTGCCCACACTGTAAGTGTGCTGCAGACACCAGAGCTCTGGAGGTTAGCTATGTCCATCTGGTGCTGGACCAGGGCCAGGAGCTTGTACTCAAGCTGTGGTGTGCTGAAGCTTACAGACTCTCCTGATATGTCAGTGGGTCAGTTCAGGTGTACCTGCAGTGGGCATGACAGCTCAGTCCATGGAATTAGCTGTGTTCACAGCACTGCTCCTGAGACTGTTACTTTTTTTGGAGAGAACTTCCTCGTGCTGTGTAAAGCAAGCCTGAACCACACATGTTAAAACAAACTCAGGGCCAAACAGTTTTAGCAACTGTGAAATGAATAAAAGAAAATGCTCTTTGAACATAATATGCCTAATTAACATGTAGAATTTAAATCCCCATGGCCCAAACCTTCATAGTAGTTTTTTCAGAGGTGTATCTACCATTCTAAATATGAACCTTTCTGCAATTATATTAAATGAGATGTAAGAAATATGTTCATCCCCCATGATTCAGATTTTTTTAAGCAGAATTTAGATAATTCTCATGCATCAAAGAAAAAGGCACTAACACCAGCACTTTTCCCTGTGAGAATCACTTTACTGACAATTTCTTTACTAATAAGGATCACAGACATTTGTTTTTTAATCACAGTTATCTGTAAGAACTATTTATAAGGTTTTTATGACCTTACCCTGGCTGAAGGAAAACTCCTCATTAAAGAGATGTAAAGTGTATGCATTCTGATTGAGTGGGAGGCTCGTTTGGAGCTCACAAGATTTACTATATTAAAACTCAGCTGGGAGTTTTATAACTCATGCAAGTGGAACAGCTACAGATACTGTCAACACCTCTTCCTCCAGAAGAACACATTGGTGCAGTTGTTTATTTAGGGCAACACTGTGTGTGAATTTTATATGTACAATATAAAACACAGGCAGTAAATGTTTTTATCTTCCCCCAAATTAAAAAGCATCCTTTGTCTTGCACAGCACTGACTGCACTTTTTATGCCAAAATAAAAAACACATATATAATTCTACACACATGAAAACACACACAAGCATGTATGTAACAAAAAAAGGCAGTTTCTAACTCTTTCCATGGCCAGGCACACAGCAATGCATGGTCTAGCTTCCACTTATTTAGTTATGGTTTTTTGATACTACACCATTGCATTCCATCACCCTTCACTCCAAACATTCTTTGGGATAAAAAGCTGGACATGCTCTTGCAGCACTTGATTAGCACGTGTATGTCCATGCAAATCTATCAATGAATCTAATCTTGAATTCTTACTTAGCCAAGCATGGAATCACAGCTGCTTAAAATTACTACTTTGATTTTTGTGGGTTTAATTCTGTACTTTGATGGTATAATGCAATACCTTTTGCAGTGCCTCTTCTGTTTTCTCAGGGTTTGTCTTGAGTGCTTGGGAAGCGTCATTCATTGGTATGGGCATGAATCTCAAAGTATAATTCCTAAAGAAAAGAAAATATTTTTTAATAGTGAAAGTTAACCTAATTACAGTATTTTTTTTACGAAGAATAAACTAGAAGGGAGAAATAAGCTGCATGTGGATTGTCTGTGGAAGGTGCTAAGAATGTATTTTTCACATTTGTGAGTGGACTCACTGGAGGCACGTGGGCTCCTTTTCGCTGCCAATTCTTTGCCACTAGACAGAGGTGGAGATTTTGAGAAGCTAAAAATGTAGTTAAATGGCCCACGTCCAGTGGCTGTCAATTAAAGGCCTAGCTGTCCTCTGAACCCTTGCACACAAGGTTGGATTACTTTTTCCTATACCCAAACAGAACAGGGAGTGTCAGTGCCTGCTGGCAATTCTATCAGATCTAAGCCTAAATGGAAATATTCAGGGACAGATAGTGACTATGAGACTGAGTTTTCAAAATTTACTATTTAATAACTTCTTGTGTTTACAACAATTGAAAGACACTTGCTGAATTTTTAATAGAACCTGACAAAACAAGCTTAGCATCTCCACATTGCTTTTTGCAAACAATTGCTCCCTGCATTTTGCTTATTTGTTTGCAAAGTATTTCTGCAGCTTTGTCCATCTGCTGTGATATGAGAATAAGGACAGGGGTTTGGTCTTGGATCAAACTTGTATTTAAACTCTGAGAGCAAAAATTGGCTAGCATGGCACAGTTAAACCTGAAACGCGGTATGTCCACACACCTTCAGATTTCGATAAATTAAAACAAAAAGAGCAGGAAGTTCTTAAAACCTGGAAAGGAAATTATTCTTCCTATTTTCAATTAGCCTTAATTTCCTGAAAACATCTCTTTCTCCTCCATATGTCCCACTAACTGTCTGTTCCTATCGCATCCAGAGCATATATAAATATGGTTGGAATTGTCTATTTTTAAGTACTTTATAGCTGAACATTTCAAGTCAGTCAACTCCATTGACTTCAATGGACCTATCCCTCACTAAATGCACTAACTCCAACAGTAGACAACTTAACTACTATGAATTCCAAGGTTCTTTCAATTCCTCTCCTACCAGCTGCTTAGCCACACTAAACACCACTCTCTGAAGGACAGCGTCTTTTGAACTGCCAAACACACTGATTCCTTATTGCTGCTACTCAACATTTTACCTTAAATGATAATGGAAGACTTCTATGTTTCTTCCCCAGTGTAAACATGGTGACATATAGCTGTCAGTGGCAGGCAGTTACTCACGTAGAGTCATCATGGTCCCTGTCCTCCCAGTGTCCAACTGCATCACAGCCAGAAAATTAACTTTTCTTTCTAGTTGTCTTGTCCTTCAAAAGAATGGTGCAAACTATACATGTCCTGTTAAGTGTCCTCATGTAAAACTAAACTGCAACTAACTGGCTGTCCACCTGCATGGGGAAAATTTTTAAATGTCAGAGATACTGAGCCCAGAGACAGACAATAATTACAGGACTTGCTGATTGCCTGACTACTACCTGGCAGGTGGGGTATTTATTTAGTTAAAAAGAAACAAACAGGATCTCTGGAGCTGATTGACATTTAATACATCCCATTCATTGAAATCTATAATTGCCTGCTCTCATGCTAGTAATTATATGCTAAATTCAATTTATTCAAAGGCTTGGTGCACCCTCCCTCCCTCACACCAAGGAAGGGGAGGGGGGGAATGAAAGGCAAGGAGATTTCCTGGACCCACAGTCACAGAGGCAGAACTTTAGAAGACCTGAGGAAGGCTCTGTACTCTGTGTCCTTCCAGACAGCCAGCACTGCATCAGAATCCTACTTTATTTTCATCTAAGCTCTTAGGAGCAAAAAATCAAGAATCTAAAGCTTGCTTTTCAACTTTGATCATCAGAGTGATATTTATCTTCACACTTCATTTTTCTCTGTTTCCTTTGAAGTCTAAAACATTCCTCCACTCTTCTTTTTATGAACACGCCACTTGTCTCCTGTAACAGAGTACATCACCAGCTCAAAAATCCACTAACTTCATAACACATTCATACTCTCAACAAAATACCTCTATTTAAAGGATGTTACACTTCAGAGAGGTGCTCAGAGACTGGAAAGGATGTCCCAAAATCCTCCTGCCTCTCCCTCAACATACAGCAGGTGTGACAACAGTCCTACATCTCATCACATGTTATTTTCCTTGTAGCAACTTCTGCTCCACTCATGACACACTCTGCTGCAGAGTGATGATTTTACTGCCTGTTTTTTTAAAAAATGGAAATAAGATCATCTGTTTTGCAGGCTTGGGCATGTGAATTTCATGTCGATGCTAAGGGAAGAATTGATGTCCCTCTAACAAACCACAGAATTTCTCATCAGATTTTAGAATTTGAGCTATTTTTCAGTCAGTCCATACAGAAAAATATTTTTTAGAAATGAATATGGGGCAATACTGTACAGTTCCACAGCAGAGTGGGCTCTAGGCTGCAAAGGACACAAGTATGTGCCTATGTTCACATCAGAATTATAGAGATACAGGTCCCAGGCTGAGCAGGATGTCCACTGATCTCAAATGCTCTTCTGAACTGACACCTGTACCAGACTCTACAGAAGATCCTCTAGCATCTCACATCAGTTGGCCGGGACACCCTTGGGGCAAATCTGCCAACAGCCCTGCTCCTGGAATTCCCTTGCAGGAACATTTTTTACACAACGATAAACAGTATAGAAAAGCTTGGAGGAGAGGAAAAAACAGTCTTCAGATCACTTCAGCCTCTTTTAAAGCCTGTTACACTCCCGATATTCAGCCTTCTCATCACACCACAAAGCAGCCTAGGCTGCTTCTTTTTTGTGGTATATTATATGACTATTTTTCGTAAGAATAAAATCAAACCAACACACACAACGCACATACCCCCCCAAGCATCTTCAGGATATTTCATTCTGTTTTGAGCAACAATTCTTTCCTACAGAATATTGTCAGTTTTGTGCATTTTTAGCAAACATAGGGTGGAGGATGTTCTCAATATGTCTTTGAGATGTATTGTTTAAAGGCTAATTGTTTCCAGCCAGTATTGACAGTCCCTCTCCTGCGAGCTTAAACTGTTGTTGCTTGTGGCTTAGTTTGTGATATTATCAATGGTTTTAATAATTTTTAAATGTTAGATGAGACATAAAAATGACCTCAGCTTCCAAGGCAAAAAAATGAGATGTCACCTCAACAAACTGCAATGTCACACAATTATCTGTAGCATTTCTTTTCTGCTTAGATGATTTGCTTTTGCCTTCAGATTCCCCTTCCTTTTTACTTATCCAAGCACTTCAGAACAGAAAAGTAAAGCTGATGCTAACCAGAAAATAAGCATATTTTCTTTTCTACCATTTTCTCATAAACATACCTGTTATTGCTCTCTAAAAAAGAAATGTCTGCAAGTTGACAAATAACCTTTGCAAATTATTATTCACTACTATCAATGGAATCACTCCAAGACAATTTTCTTAATTATACATAATTTATGTAATTTCCCCCATCAGTGCAACCAAATTCATTTTGAAACCAAATATATAAACTACAACACTTTCATAAAAGAAGCAACTTTATAAGCTCTAGTCTCATGACTTCTCCAAGGGTTAAGATGCTCCCCTAGGTAGTTAGACAGTGTTGCAAGACATCTTGTCTAGAAACTAGCAATTGTAGGTTACCTTCAGCTTCTAAAGAGAGTCTTTGTTCCTATCTGAGGGATTTAATGATGTGAAACGACTGCAACTGCTGCTTAATTGAAATGTGTAATTTTTCCCTCTTAAGAAAAGTAATAATAACATATAATGAAATATGATGGAGATGGAGAG